>CM060121.1:13989641-14414641 GCA_030522415.1 Channallabes apus | reverse complement strand
TGGTGCGAATGGCCACTGAACTTAAGCGAGTAGCTGAGGAATGGGACCCTTTGATGAGCCGTTCATTACAGTTCTCCAACGTAATCGATGGTGGCATGTCGGTGTACAAGGATCTTTTTGCAAAGAAGAAAAAAGAGCGACAACAGCTGCCTATCACTATGTTCTTCTCCCGAACAAACACACCTGCACCGCGGGCTTCCGAAGAAGAGAACACTGCAGAGCGCAGTCAGGATGCAGCGGCCCAGTCTGAAGAGCAGTGAAACGGCCTACACGTGAGTCACTGTATTTGTATACATGTAATAGTTGCTAATTGTAAAAAAAAAAATAAAGTTTTCTATTTCGCGGATTTCACTTATCGCGGGTCATTTTCGGAACGTAACCCCCGCGATAAACGAGGGATTACTGTATATTTATTTATTTTATATTATTTTATTTTACATTATGTTTTATATATTATAAACTATTATATATATATAATTATATATTATATACTATTATTTTAATCTTAAATAAAGTTGGCCTAATACAATATTGTTTCCAATGCTGAAGCAAACATGATTTTGTTTTAGTTTATTCGCTGAATACAACGCGACCCACATCACCTCTTGGTGAAGACCCACAGAAACCGTTACTGTAATCCCCCTTCTCACCTACTGTATCCTTGGTGTGAAGTTATCAAACCGGTTTCGCTGATGGGGTAATTCTGCTTCAAGCACTTTCCGATGCTGTTGCGAGGAAATTCCACCCCAGAGCAACAAGCAAATAAGAGACATAATTAACGAACTTCTTAGAAAGAAAAGATTGAGTTTTCCTCTTTTCTAAAAAAAAAAAAAAAAAATGTATGAATACTCTTACTTTTGTAAAGATTTTGAGTGACCATTTGCCATATACAGTACTGCCTGCTTTATTATAAATTTAATAAAACTTTATTGCAACTAAATTGTGTGTGTGTGCCTTATTGAATATTTAATAATGCTTCCGGAACATTGTTGTCCATACGTTTTACAGTATGTACAGTATATTGAAAACAGTGAAGCATAAAACACAAACCGAAAGGACAAATTAAGGAATGTACGAAACATTAACACCTTTACCGTGTTCAAATAAATACTGTAGAGTTACTGCATTATGTTTCAAGACATCCTTAATTTAAAAAAAAATTCCCTAATTATGTCCACAAATACTTTGACAACATACACTTATCAACTTATCCACATAAACTTATCCACACAAACTCTCCATGCACACACACACAATCTCTAAAAAATGTATATTAATAACATATATATACAAATAAACAAAAATATAAACGTCTATATTGAAGTTTACGGTGAACGCAGAGTCGGCTAAGCAGACTTTTTTTTTTTAAATGTATAAACACCAACAGTCATTCAACACTGTTAACTGAATTTGAAATTGAGAGGGGAAAAAAAGATGTCTGCATTTATCCACAAATTTAAATTTGCAATGGGTACATTTTGTCCTTGTCAAACCTGCTGAAGAAGAACCAAACTAAATACTCTGCGACTAAAATAAATTACTACATAAATGTATGTGTGCCCTGCGATGGATTGGCACCCTGTCCAGGGTGTACCCCGCCTAGTGCCCGAAGTCTCCTGGGATAGGCTCCAGGTCCCCCGCGACCCTGAACACAGGATTAAGCGGTATAGAAAATGAATGAATGAATAAAATTACAAATAGTAACACTCAACTTTGCAACATACATTTATTAATTGGACTGAAAAGAAAATTAGAAAATGTTCCTGAAACAAAATCAGCAGAGGTAAAACATGGAACATTCATGTGCGACTGATGGAAACTCAATAAGTCACAATCCCGATTTCCTGTGGAGGCTGAAGACAGTCCTCTTCCTACCTGAGGACAAACAGGGCCATTGTGCACCTCACAAGTTCTGCCTGAGCTTCATCTTCATGAACAACCTAATAAAAGAAAGGACATTTGTTAGACAATTGCTCTATTTGGCAAAACAGTGTCTGATGTATGCATGTAAAATCACTTAATGCTCCCTATGAGTGAAAAAAACACCTAGGATTATGGTGCAGCATGATAAATGTAATTAGCTCAATAAATAGGCCAAAATAACTGACATACATATACACACATTATGTATTAATGATAAAGTTTATTATTTTAAGTATTAATTTCAGGAGGTAATCACCTCCAGGCTCTAGGGACATAAAAACAAACATAGTATTGTTGGTTATGTTAGGCTTGTAAAGCGTGAAAAAATGAACATTGGCGACATTGAAACCTTTATTCAGACAGCATACACTAACCTGTGAACAAGTTAAACTAAAGTTTTATTCGGCTAGTTATGTTTTAATTTAGTGCATCACAGCCAACTTGATGTGGATGCCTTGCTCAGGTCCTGTGGCTTCCATTCACAAGATTACATTTGACACCAAGCTAATTTCTGCTTTTGAGCGCGTACATACCAGATCAAGAACTTGAAGATGAAGATTATATCTCTGGTCTTCTCTCTGACGGGTTCCTCCCTAGTTTCTGATGATCTCAATTAGTTTGTAGTGTTGCTTGTCCAAGGAAACCAGTAATCTTGCTTGAAGTGGAGCAGATATAATTCTCAGAAACTCATTACTGATCTTAAAAAAAAAAAAAAAAAGGTAAAAACAAAGATTGGACTGGCTCAAGTTCTTATGTTAGCAAATCTTAATTACAGTGTGTATAAAGTATAGAAAGCAGTACACTACAAACAGCACTCACTCCAAATTAGCTTGTTCTATGTTTACGTCACTTTTCTATTAATTTTTACATCGTTAACCAACGGTACTTAAATATAATTATTTTCTTCGGCGCCGCTGACTTACTGTAGAAACTCCGGTGTTTTTGAAAATCACCACGTTAGTTAGCTAATGCTAATGCAGGTAATATAGGTGGTTTTAGCTACAGTAGCAAACACGGACACAAAAATCAATCTACAAAGTAGTTGTTCCTGACATAAATCATGAATTTGCTCATATAAGAGATACATTTAACATAGAAATGACACGAGTTTGCTTTCTTACCTGGTTTAAAGGAGTTTTCTTTGAGAATCTCCGCCCGCAGCAGAAGGTGACTCAGTCCGTGATAATGCTGCGTCATGAGGTCATGTGACACGGTTTGAAGCAGAAATGTCCTTTGTGAATGGATTAGATTTAAGTTTAATCAGGGGCTTTAACTAACAGTAACTGAAATACAGGTTCTGATATCCTTCCTTGTTTCAACGTCATGCTCCGGTTTGAGGCGGAAATAAAATTATACAGGCAAAACTATGGTCTAAAGACTGCGCATGCGCAAATCACACTCAACCTAATAAGAGTACCTTGATCAAAATGAAATATTTCACTGCTGTAAACAGAATTATACTAAAGTAAAAAAAAAAAAAAAAAGATTCACCCATAAGCATAAATTAGACACTTTAGTTAAAAAGAGCAAATAATTTTTTTTACTAATGGAATGAGGGAAAAAAAACACATTAAACGAACGATAGCTAGGTTTACTTTTTTCAGAGGATCCCTCAATAATTTCTGTCTCCTTTGCCTGTGTTTGATAATGTGAAGCACATATACACTCATTCATCATGAAAGATCTATTATAAAACAAAATAAAATTCATGTTCGCTTCAGCACTGTTCATCTGCGTCCTTACATTCATTGTTGTACTTGGTCCGGCTTTTAGATAAAGTCCTTCCATGCGCCATCTGGCGGATATTCAGTGAAGCGCAACACATTTATTTAAAATTCCAGAATGTTGCCTCCGGCAAGTCGCGGCATGCCGCGCGCTAAATTGCGGCATCCCGCGGGAAAACACGCACAGTCTTTAAGGCGACATCTGTATAACCTGCAGGTGCGTCTAATCAGATGACGTCACCTGACCGAGGTTATATAAGCCAATATTTGGCATGTTTGATACACACATGCTTCACAACCGGCAACATGACAAGATGTTTCCCATAGCGTTTTCACGCAGCATCGAGTGTAGCCTTTGAAAGGGAACAAATAATCTTTAATCAATCTTTAAGGAGTCTTACTGATGTACTGTAAATTAATTTATAAAGACTCTTTGTTTTAGCATACCAAGCTCTCAGTCCTCCGTTTCTACTTCTTCCGCGCACTCTGTCTATGCACGGTAAACGATTGCCTTGATTTGCACTGTTGAGTGATGTGTATAGCCAATCCCACTTTGAGGGAAAAAGCTCTAAATTACTGGTATATCATTCATTCATTCATTCATCTTCTATACCGCTTTATCCTGTGATTAGGGTCGCGGGGGGCCTGGAGCCTATCCCAGGAGGCTTTCGGGCACAAGGCAGGGTACACCCTGGACAGGGTGCCAATCCATCGCAGGGCACACACACACACACACACATTCACCCATCCATTCACACACTACGGGCAATTTGGGAACGCCAATTAGCCTAACCTGCATATCTTTGGACTGTGGGAGGAAACCGGAGAACCCGGAGGAAACCCACCAAGCACAGGGAGAACATGCAAACTCCATGCACACAGAGACGGGAATCGAGCCTGGCCGGGAATCGAACCCAGACCCTGGAGGTGCAAGGCGACAGTGCTAACCACTACACCACCGTGCCGCCCACTGGTATATCAATTATTCTTATTTTTCAGAAAAGCATCAGGGTCCGGATAGAACTGTCACTACGTCTGGGTCTGCTATTTAATGATGCCTGCTCTAAGGCTTAGCTAAATCCTGTTACTGTAAGTATGCTACCCTTTTATATAAGGATTATCTGGCGTGGTAGTCATTTTGTATGATTAGAAAAAAAAATGTTGAGACCCTGTGGATCTTGCTGGATCTTGCAAAATGTTGTAACCTGTGGATCTTGCAGTTCAATATAGGCTAGTCGATGTTTTTGGTGACAATATGTAAGCAGTGATAAACCAAAATGATAAAAATAGGTTCAGATGTGCTTATTAAACAGTCATAAATATAACATATTCACCTGTAAGGTTCTCAGATAAGGAATTAAATATCGACCCTGAGCATTGAGAAGATATGATGATATCTAGATGGACAGTTAATGTATCCCGTTTTAGCTGCAGGCAGTTCATGAGTTTATGCAAATTATGCTTGTACACACAGTATGTAAATCAATCTGCAAAGCCACCCTGTGGCCCTTGAATATAAATTAGAAGTAGAACACAAAGAAAAAAAAGCCACCTACACCACCTACTGTACATATGCACAAAGCAACAATAAGAAAAATGAAGTCTGATATGCCTCTAGGTGACCATTTTAGAATCTGTGTGGACGTAGGAAAGGAAAGACCCTTGATACTGGTATAATAGTAAAAAGAAGAACAGATGACTTAAAGAAAACTATTTTTGGGTTTGTTTTAGTTGTAATGTTATATTGTGTCTAACCTTAGGTCTAACATATTTGCTAATGTTTCTACTACTGTTTCAGCTGATGAGTGTATTGTCAGGACTTGTAGGTAAAAAGAGTGGGCTGAACTCTAGTCTCCCAGGAACTAAGTTTCGCATTCCTATAAAACACAACATAGTTTTTTTCATAACTTTTTGTCAGTAGTGTTTATTTGAACAAAAAAACTTTTTTTTTAACTAAAGTAATCAAACATATATAAAAAAGCTCAGTGTGTACTGGGGAACGGTTTGTCCTTGTACAGCTCAACAATATACCTTTTTCTGTAAATGTTGTGGGGTTGTTGTTTTTGTGCTAGAACACTCACAATGAATAATAAGTCCCATAATACTTATGGAGAACCTAAAGGAGATTGGAAGTTAGAAGGAAATATATAACAATTAAACACATTATATTAACTAAAATGGAGGAATCGAGGCATCATCTTTTTTTTTAAACCACTGTAATTACTGTACGTGACTTCTTCATTCAGAAACATCTTCACACGCAGGGTGTGTAAGATGGAGGAAAGAGCAGTTGCTTGGTCAAAAATAAACAAATAAATGTATCGATCAAGCACTCCCAGTGGTCTTAAGTCGGCTCTCATACTGTATATTGATTACCTTAAGGTATGCTAGGCAATCAAGCTCAGTCATAATATGCAAGGTATTTTAATATATTCTTACATATTGAATATGTGTACCCTGTGGAGTTTGTGAATCAATTCCCATTTAACAAATACTGCAGTTTACAGAAAAGTGCACAATCCACAAAATGCTTCTGGAGGACCCTTTACAGTTCAGGTACTCTTCAGGACTTTAGTTATGGATGGATTGCTAAACATTTCCATTTAATACAGAATACGTAATCTTTTATTCTTGGGCTTTACACATTGCCATCTTGTGGGGACTAAAAATCATCACATTTCCGAAAGTACAGTACATGAGAAAGCGGGCATCAAAGAACCTAATCTCTTGCTTAATAAGTATTACTAGACAAATAAATAAATAAAATCAGCTCCAGAATTGGTGCCCTTGAAAAGAAAAATGGCATTTGAAGCCTCATATGCTAACACCCAAAAACAAAAAAGGAGAGAGAGAGAGAGAGAGAGAGAGAGAGAAAGTAATGAATTTATCATCAAAAAAATAAATAAAAATCGTCTTAGGCAAAGCAAACCTGTGTTGTATGCACCCCTGCATTATTATTTTGCACAACCCCCTTTCCTACATAAAAGCATGGCATCTTCACCTTTAATACCTCCACTGTCCTCCACTGTGAACACCCCTAACCCTAGTTCACCCCACAGGTTTTCAATGTTATTTACAACTATGTCAGAGAATTTGGATGGTCAAAAGCATGGTCCTCTGACTAATGAACCATGCTCTAATTGTTACCTTAGGCCAGATGCAAACAGATTTGTATTTAAAATCTCTTGATATGGCATGAACTCCATGATCTATTTTATAACATGGCTCACATGGCCCTCACTGTACTTGACTTGTGGGGGTTTGATTATTTTTCCCGGGTGTCTATTATTCTTTTACTGTGATCCTACCTCAGACCTACCAAAATGCAATAGATTTGTCTCCTCTAAATGTAACTATAATCCAGTTAAGGGGCAAATTTGTATTTAGACAAAGAAAGGGGATTTCCTCATGTAAGCTTAGGTGGTGTCTATTTGCAGATTTAGAGACTTGGTGCTTCAATTTTCCTCAAACATTCAGTATTTATTTATTTAGTAAACTAAAAAAGAAACAGCAGTTGTATAAGAAATAATGAAAAAAGACATAACATCATACTTTGTAGTAATATGTAAAGCTTATTTTATGTTAGGAGCCACATGAAACAAAAAGAGAAAACGTAACAGCACAAAATTCTGTGCAATATTTTATACAGAATTTGCATTAAACAATCATATTTCTTATGTCACTTATTCTCTACCGTGAAATGACTGAACTGGAATGTGACTGGCCAGAAGAAGTGGTGGTGGTGCTCAGCTGAGAGAAGCCACTGTGGCTGGACTCCAAACTTGTCATAGAACCCCTAAAACATGATAAGAAAGAAATTTATCTTATCATCATCTTGTCTTCATCGGTCTTAGTACTTTCCAAATACAACCTAAAAAAAAAAAAATCACTTTTCACCGCGCCAATAGTTATTCAACTAAAAACAAGCTGAAGAGAGAGAGAGAAAAAAAACATGTGAGTCATACTAAATATCCTCCATGAGTCAATAGCTTGTAAATCAACTTTTAGCAGCAATAACTCTTAATAAAATGATGGACTCAATCAGGATCTCACATCGTTTGGGGCCTTTCTTTTTTACAACATTGTTTCAGTTCATTGAGGATTTCTGGTCATTCATTTATTCACAGCTCTCTTCAAATTTTAATTGGGATGATGTCTGAACTTTGACTAGGCCATTCCAAAACCTTAACTCATCAGCCATTCTGATGTATGATTGTCCTGTTGCATGACCCAATTCTGACCAAGTTTTAGCTGTTGGCCATACAGATGGCTTTACATTTGCCTCTAGAATACTTTATAGAGAGTTTGTGGTTGACCCCCACTGCTGTGCTTCACAGTGTATATGTGGTCTTTCTGCTGAAATGCTGTTTCGTTTTTGCCAAACATAGCGCTGGGCAAGACAACTCTACTTTGGGCTAATCTGTCCATAGAACATTGTTCCAGAAGCCTTGTGCTTTGTTCAGATGGTGTTTTGTAATCCTCAGCCGTGCTTCCATGTTCTTTATAGTCAAAAGAGATTTCTCCTGGCAACCCTTCCAAACAGACCGTACTTGTTCAGTCTTCTTCTAATTGTGCTGTTATGGACTTAAAAATTTAACATGCTCAGTGAGGCCTGTAGTGTTTTAAATGTTGCTCTTTGGTTTTTGTATTTCTCTGAGCATTGCACGGGCTGACCTTGTGGTGAACGTTCTGGGATATCAACTCCTGGGAAGATTGGCAACTGTCTTGAATGCTTTCCAGTAATATTTCTCATTGTACAGTAGAACTCTGATTGTTTGAAAACAGTTTATAACCCTTATGTCTTTCCCTATTGCCATTGTGTAAACAAACAGCTAAACAATCCAGACCAGCAAACCACCAAAACTTTTGCTTTTATAGAGATCTGCAAACCTGCTGATGATAAATTAATCATTAAGCCAATCATTATGGCTGATGTTAAGCAGCACCAGCAACTTACCCTTTTACGGCAACTTCACACTAGGCATAATTTGATTTGTACCATGCCCAGAAATGGTTGTACACATGCTTAATGTACACAAATTTTGACCTTCGCCTTCACACCTCCTCCCCCTCTCTTCCTCGCGCTGTCTCACTCATACACACACACACATACACTCTCTCTCTACACAGAAACACTGCTCTGTCGCGATTCTTTTAAAGGTAAAGTGCAGGTTAATTTGCTTTTTATTTTTACATTACAGCAGTGATTCTGTTAGTGTGCGCAAGAGTTGTTAGCGATGTTCCTTGCTAATTTTTTAGATATAACAGTCTTTCAGTTAATATGAAACTCTTGTGTGTGTGTGTGTGGTTGTGTGTGTAAGACAAGAAGAGGGGAGGGGCTGATTCCTCCTCTCCTCTTACCTTAGCTTCACACACACACAGACACACACACACACACAGCGCCTGAGCGCATAAACGGAAACACTTATCCGTCACGAGCAGATGCTTTTTATTATGTTTTTACACAAACAAATATAGAACTAACTTTTATACATGACGGTACACACACACACAGTATATTACTTAAATGTATTTCATACTAATTGTTTCTTGCATTGAGATGTCCCAAATGAGACAGTATTAAAAGTTTAATTTAAAGTTCTATAACCCAAGGGCTATCAAACCCTTTGCAGTTATTTACCCCTTAAGCTGTAAAATATATTTCTTACACCACTTCAATATATATATATCTGAATTGATATATATATATATAATGAACATAATGTACACTATCTTGAGAAGTTGAAGTGGAACTATTTTTATAGACACACACACATACACCAAGAGAGCGAACTGTGGGGAAAGCAATCAGTCAGCTTGTATGCTCTCCCCTTCAAGCTTGATGTCAACAAATAAAAGTAAGGTAAAGATCAAGCGCTAGCTTCCAGAGCATCTTAAACCAGTCTGTCTTGCTAACTAGCTTAGCAGTGCTCTCTTGGTCTGTGCCTAGCCTGCTTGCCAGCCTTTTCCAGGGCTGTCTTCTGAGACTTCTTTATAAACTTCAGCTTGAAAAGATATAAGCATCGCTAGTGCATGTGCATTCATATGCACGTACATGAAATGAAACCTGCCTAATCTAGCAGCAAGCATTGTGGGGAGCAGTCTAAACAAAATATGGATTTGGAAACAAGACAGTCAATGCAGATGGCCAGCAATGGAATGACATTGACTGTTGAAATACATTTTATGGGATGTTGTTTATGAATTCCAAGTTGAATTAACACCATATACAGTGTACAGTCAAATGGTACACATGGATAATAGGTGAGGTAGGAGAAAGCCACATTTTGCTTAGGGTCCCAGCGATGTCAAGATGTCAGCTCTACTTATGAGCATTAGGTATTTTACCCACTTTAAATGTCAACTTCCCTCCCCGAGACACTGGAAAAGGTAATGGTAATGGAAAGGGCTGGAAACCTGGTCTTCAGAGCAAGCCAAGATCACATAGCTTCTTGCAGATTACTTCGTTATTCCTATAACAATGTTACAATGTCTGGAGATAATAGACATAAATGCTGATTGTTCCAATGTCCAGGCTAGTATGCAAATTAGCACAATCTGGAGTGGTCTGCAGTATTCTGTTACCATGCCCCATCTTGGAACTTAAACTAAATAGCTAAAACTAAAACAATACATAAAACCATAATTAAACGTCTATTTTAGATCTCCAACCTTTTTTTCTTATCAGTTCCTTCGTAATTTAATCATTTGTTAAATTTGCTATTGTTTAGTTTTTCTTTCTTACTTGAATAAGTTATTATTTGGCTCCTCTTCTTTGAAAAAGCAATTGATGCAGTTACTAGTATCAGCAACAGTATCCCTTACTGTTGAAACTGGATTTTAATGCTCATTAAGGGCATCAGTTTAGTTGCAAAAAGAAATAAATCTACCAGCAGTATGATGCTTTCAATCATGTGTTTCAGCTAGAAGATGTAAGAAATGCTATGACTAGAAAATAATGTCTTGTTTGCAAAAGTGTGTTGGCTTAATTCATTCAACAAAGTCCCAACATCATGGAGTTAATGTTGGCCCAATGTCATTTAATCAGTTATTTTAACTTTCAAAAACTACCTAATGTACATAACATTTCTAAGTTAACACGGTCAACCAAAATGTCTCCTCCTATTTTTTTTTATCTACCTTTTGAACATGGACCTCATGTGTTGATTATGTGTTAACATAAGGAGCAAACCTGAAGTCATCAGAGTGCAGAACTTCAGTGTAGTACATCACCCTACACTTTTGCGGTGAGACTTGAAGTGAGGATAAGCTAGGTGCTGAGCTGGGGAACTGCCACTGAAGTATGTAGTAACCAGGCCAACGTGTTACATGAGATCCCTACAGGAAAAAGGACACAGAGACAATGTATATAAAATAATTTAGATAAAGGTATTTTAATAAAGCATTGACTTGCAAAATTTTTTTCATGGTTTCAGTGTAGTAATATAACAGTACAAACACAATGTTACTTAAATAGAATTTTCATGTACTTTATTTTTTCATGTACTTTGTTATTTAATTCTGGCAACGTTTACTACACTACAGTTTCTAAATAAAAATCTTACACATTTAGTTAGTATCAGAAAGTCCGTTCAGATATAAACCTTAGTTAGTTATTTAGGTATTATCAAAACCCTGTTCAGATATTTAACTAATGTGATGGCCAGGCTGGTTAGCCAGCATGCAGGTGTGTAACTACACCACTGATTTATTACTTTCAGTTTTTTAATGGAATAAATTCAAACTATGATATTAAAGAAGTTTTGAGAACCCTGATATATTATGCTTTATTACTGTAAAGGGAAGCCACAATGAAGTTTATAATCCAAGTTCTAAATGTTAATTTTTATTTACTTTTATTTTCAATGCGTAAGTACAGTAAATATCAGGTGTTTTAAGACTTTTACTCAAGTAGTATTCTAAAAGTTAACTTTAACTAATGAATAATTTTCTGGTAATATACTGGCATATTTGCTGAAACATTTCTATCTGTTCTTTTACAACTATGTACACAGTTCTTCTTTGCAGTTCCATGGAAAATCATTGTTGCAGTACTTTTGTCAGTATCAGATCCTTTAACATCTTAATGCTTTTATTTAGTTCTGCCTCATTTCTGAGAAGCTTTAAATAAAAGAAAATAATAAAAATTATTTAAAACTTGTCACATGGTGAATGTTTTATGTGTTTATGGTGTGGTTTTATGTGTTTTCTAATCGAAAAATAAATGTGAACATTTACTGTATTCTGAACATATACTTTGTACTTTAGCAACTTTGTTCTCCCATCTAATTTAATGCCAAATTACGAACAAAAACAAAATAACAAGAGGAAAATGGTACAGTGGAACCTTGGATGCGAACGTTTTGCAAGACTAGCAAAATTTTAAAACATAATAAACGAGTCAGGGCTTGATATACTGTACTGTACGAGTAGCATACATGCGCTTTGTCTGCTGGGGTAACATAATCACATCTGAGCAAATGATTCTTCTCTCGCTTGCGATGCAAGATGGGTAATCATTTTGCATGCTTGGTTGAAATGGAGGCAAATCACCAGCATCATCTATGATGATTGGATGGCTGAATGGCTCTAACAATGGTGTTCAAAACTGCATGGCTATGGCAGCAATCACAGAAAAGGTGCATATGGAACAACTGCGCTAGTATGGCCACACAAACTTCTAGCAATACACTGGCATTTTATTCCACTGGCAGAACAGAAATTGACTTATCACACATTTGTAATCAGTTTAAACAAAGAATCATCTGCAATTCTGTTAAAATATTAGTTAGAACACTTTAGGGTAAAGTAAACGAATGTCCTCAAAATAGTGTTCTCATTGTGAATAGAACCTCAACACCAAATACATATAGATCTGCGCTCCCTTATGTCAAATTCATTTCAGATTAATTAATACCTACTGGAAAAATGGGACGTACACAACGGGTTTCCGAAAACAGCATGTATATCTCAAGTCTATTGTATGCAAAGCACATGCATGACTCTTGAGTGTTGTAGTATTATCTGTCAATTTAATGTTCTTTAAAAAAATATTACCGCAAAGAACATCATGGACCCCAAACGCAGTAAAAAACAGTCCTACTTATAGCAAGAGCAAGAAACAAAGGTGTGATGCTAAAGGTGAAACAAAAGTATATTAAACATTGTAAAAGTAGAAAAATAAATAAAAGTCATTTTTGCTAAATGTATTGGGATCATTCAACACTGGTTTGATGTCATCTTAAAGTAAAATTAAAATTTAACAAAGTAATGTAAAACTTTACAACCTACAAAAAATAATATAATAACAATGGTGTCTCAATATCTGTTTGGAAGTGAACATTGCCACATTGTTATGACAATCAGAAATTCCTGCTATGTTAGTAGTAAAATGTATAGACAGTTGAACATTGGTCTACGAGCATAATTCATTCCCGGACGTGGGCTCATATTTTAAAACACTTGTAAACCAAATCGAATTTGCCCATAAGAAATAATGCTTTAATTATTAGTTCTACAGCCCAAAAAAATAAGCACATAAAAATAAATAAACACAAAATATAAAGTAAAAATGAAACAAATTAAAATGCACTTTACCTTTAAAAAATAAATAAATAAATAAATCCCGACAGATAAGTGTTTCTGCGGTGTATGTGTGTGTACAGTATGTGTAAGAAGCTAAATTAAGGAGAGCCTCTCCCCCTTCTCATCTTACACAATTACCCTTCCTCCACTATTTTCACACACACGCATGCACACACAACGGAAACACTGTTTTATTGGAAAAATAAACAAGAAATTTCTCAAATGACACTCGATTGAGCAAGACACTAATGGAATCACTGCTGTAAAGTAAAAATAAAATTAATTAACCTGCACCTTACCTTTGAAAAGAAGAGCAGTGTTTCTGTGTATAGCAGAGAGAAAGAGTGTGTGTGTCTATGTGTCTGTGAAGGTGAAAGTAGGAGGGGTCTGTGTGGTGTGTGTGTGTGTGCGGCACAGGGTCTAATGATGCGCATGCACACAGACACAAAGAGCAGACTGAGCCTTGAGCAGAGAGAGAAAATGGATTTTAACCTCTCTAATGAGACTTGCTTTTGCTTTACACACGTGCTTACAAACACAAAATAAAATGTTTTACGCACACACACGTGGTCACAGTGTACTAGGAAACAGTACACGCGTGCACAAATGTTAATTATACCAGTAAGAGATGCGCACCAAGACCCAGCAGGGGAGACGATTACCCAAAATTCTGCAGCGCAAGAGAGAGAAAAACCATGTGATCAAAACAAGAAGTGCGTGATACATGATACTCGGTACTCGTAAACTAAGACTCATTTTTCAAGTCAAAATTTCTTTAAAATCTTGCAAACCACATTACTCGCAATCCAAGGTTTCACTATATATTAAAATATATACTATATATATTTAAAGCTAGTTGTCTAGGTAAAAAATACTTATCAAAACATTCTGAATGTCTAATTTCCAGTATGCAGTGCACATACCACATACATCTATAATACCTGTACGCTCTCGCCCTCTCTACAAGTTAGAGCAGTTTCCAACAAACTGTAGTCCTTCCCCAGAATCCATGCCTTTTCAATCATTTGCACATTGTTTCCTCCAGGAGCAGTCAGATTACCAAGATTATCTCTCTTCTGACATTGTGGCGCTTTTTTTGAGTGATATATCTTGAAAACAACATCACCTTTACACACGTCAAAGTCCCATGTAATAACCGAGGATGGCTCTGTGATTTCCATCACCACCTGACAATGGAAAAGTTGGGACACAAAATATGAAGATGGAGGACAGAAAAAGTTTTCACTTCTAGTAATGTATTGTTCTTTGAGTACCAGCAGATGGCACCATCCCCCATAACATTTTCTATACTTTGTGGCAAGACCTGGAGCTTAGGTTGCTATATGAACTGCATCAAGAGCTCTAAAATACCTCATGTGGGGCTCCCTTTAATACACTTGCAGTTTTATAAATTGTTTCGGTCCAGAGCTTGATCTCCTCATTTTCCAGCTCTTCTGCTGTGCGATACAGTGATTTGGGAACCAGGCCACCCTCCGGGACCTCACACTGCAAATGAAGCAGAGACACAAAATATGGTGCAGTTCAGCTTTCCTTACTCATTTATAATTGAAAATGACCTTTCCACCAATTAGACTTTTCTGCATTTCAATTCAGAAATGCTTATTTCAGACATGCTTATTATATATAACTCACCAATTTCAGCTCAAGCTAAAGTGAGAGTCATTATTTTATGAAGATATTATGTTCATTATATCTTACATAAGACAGTATAAAAATGTAGGCTACGAAGGCTGATTTGGGTAATGCATAATCAGGGGCACCTGATTAATTTAGAACTGCAAATTTGACATCTCATTATTGACTGAGGGCACTGTGCACTAAAATTATCTAAAAGAAAATTAGATATGAAGTTTAATGCAGAGAAAAAAATATTATGTCTCCATAGGATTATTGCTTCCACCTTTAAAAAATAAACATCATACTTCCAGTGATAATTCTATAATGCCTAATATTCATTGCAACCAACTGGCCACTGGACTCACCGGACAATCTCCTCCAAGAAAGTCAGGGATGAATACTTTATTGATGTAATCAACCAAGCCTCCTGAACCCTGGTAGTCATTACCAGCATAGATGAGGAATTTCTTGCGAGTGTTCTCATCAATGAATGGGCTGATCTAAAGGAAGAAGTATAACGTCAATAATGCAGAAGGCTTTTGAACACAAACATGACATTTAATTAACCATGGCTATTGAGAATGTATCAACACCTTATAAACTTGATTTAAGACATGACATTTGAGTCCTGGTGGATCAATGTGTGGTGACATTTCGTGTCCATAGGTATACTATATACAATATGTTGTATAATCTTAGAAAATACTGTACTATAATCAGTATAAGCCTACAGTCAAGTTCAAAAGTGAATTCTCCCGCTTTCAACACTGTGTTTTTGTGTAAAAACATAATTTAAAAAATCATCTGATCATAGTGGGTCTTAGTATTAGGCAAATATTTGGCCTGGAGCCAAGAGGGAAATACATAAGCAATAATAGAGAACCAATTGTTTTGCCACATAAATCTGGAAAGGTGTACAGTAAACCTAATTTCAAACAATCTGGGTTATCTGAGTTAAACACTTTACAGTAACAAAGATTATTCACAAGTGGAAAGCCCCAGCATCCCAGCATATTTCCCCCAAGGTCAAAATATACAATGATCAGAGAAATACAAAAAAGACCCTACAGGCCTCAATGAGCATGTTCAATGTTAAAAGTCCTTGACATCCCAATTAGAATAAGATTAAACAAGTATGGTTTGCTTGGAAGGGTTACCAGGAGAAACATCTACTACCTACAAAGAACATGGAGGCACAATAATAAAAGTATTTTAATAAATGCATTCTAATAAATTAAAACATGGGTCACGCAGAATTACAAGGGTGAGTCAAAAGATTATCTGCACTGCGGTTATATTAAAACTTCTGTTGGCACTGTCTTATCAGCACTTTCCGTTCAAGGCTACCGTCTCCCCAGTCACTGCTGTGCAGGTGTGAATGTGTTTCCTGAGTTCATTTGTAACTGCAGTGTGAGCAAAAAGGATGGCCCACTTGTGATTTGTACAAAAGAAGAGAAGCATACAATGATTAATTTTTTGCGGTCTGAGGGTGTCCCTGGTGCCCGAAACAACTCATGAAGGAGCATAAACAGGAGCATTTGGTTACCTGTAAACAAAATGTCATACTCTTAAAAAGGTATTCATCAAAGTGAATCATTACTGGTGACAAGATATGGATGTATATCTATGAGCCTGAGAGTAAACAGCAGAGTATGGAAAGGAAACATCCTAAAAAAGTTCAAAAGTCAACAATTACTGTAGTTGAAAAATGTAGGCTTATACTGTACTTTTCTGGGATTCTCATAGACCGGTATCGGAACATTATCAGGAAAAAAGTTTCAGCAATCAAAAATGCTCATTACAGTACGATGCATATTGAAGCATTGAAGCCTAAACTTTGGATTAAGGTCTATCCAAGGGCGTTGTGATCTTGCACAATAATGCACATCAGCACACTTTTGCCCACACTGTCCAAACTATAAAAACTTTTTTGAAAAGCATCCCCCTATAGTCCTGATTCTATATACTCTATCAGGCTTTCACCTATTTGGTCCTTTGTAAGCAGCCCTATGAGTAAAGAAAGCTGTGCATTCATGGCACCCTTAAACATTTTTTAAATGAGGAAATAAAAAAAGCTTCTTGTCAGATGCACAAAGTATATTGAAAAGCAAGGCCATTATGTCAGAAAAGAAGTATTTTTCGTTTCTAAAAGTTTAATTAATTAAAAAATCAATTCATAAATCTTTACTAAATGCTTTATCCCAGTCAGCCTAAGTAAGAACACTGGGTGTGAGGTGGGAGTTCACCCTAGATGGAATATCAGTAAATTTTCCTCATAGCCATTCTGTTGGAGGTAACCAGAGAACACAAAGGAAATCCAAATAAATTGGCAGTGCATGAAACTCCTCACAGACTGTAATCCAAGATTAGGACCATGTTGGTAGTTCCATGGAGCTGGAAAGCAGCATTCTACTTTTGTTTTTAATTGAGGGTGCTTTATAATTTTTGGATTTTTAAAAATACAGTATATAACACATTCACTGATAACCCATAACATTATGACTACTTACAGGTGTACTTAACAACACTGATCACCAACTATACATCAGCAAACTGCTGGTAGGATCTACAGAACCACACGCTAATGGGTCAGAGCATCCACGTGTCTGATCGGTGTATATACCTCCAACACAGTGTGTTACATTTTGGTTTCTCTGTAAAACTACAACTGCTATGCAATAGTTGGTACAGTTCTCTAAGCTTAGGTTATTATTCTCTTTCTCACAGCTGTTAAATAACACTTTAATGTGCTCATATCCTTGAGAGAAATTATACAGTACTTTTTTTTTAAGCTAAAGATAATTAGGTATACTTGTCTTCATAACTGATTATATAAAAACATTCATACTATAAAGTTCATTAGCAGATTCAGATTTTCCAGTCCTACTGCATACAGTGTGTTGTCTTTCAGCTGAAAATGTTGCAGTTGACTGAAATTTGACAAATAATATTTATGTATAGAGCATGCTTGTGTTTTTACCAGTGTCCAGAGCACAGGAAATATACGGGGAGCTCTCAGTATAAGTAATCGTCCTAGTGTCTCAGGGTAGTTGGCCTCCACCACCTCTATAATCCTCAGTAAAGCTTTAAATCCTGGCCTCCACAAATGCCTCATATTTAACCCCTCCAGATCCACCAGACAGGTCCAGCAACTACACATTACAGAAAATACATTAAGGATAATAAGCATAGTGGAGAACTATATAGCCAATGGACATGAACTAAACCTACCTAATGGGTCTGCCAAACATGACCGTGTTCTTCTCACAACGCTTGAGGCCTTCCTCATTGATGGACAGTACCTGATAAAGAAACAATAAGAAAACATGATAAGTGAGCATGGTTGCACTTTTTTCATGGCAAATATACTGTACGTTTAAAACAGTGCTGCTCACATGTCGTAGAAGAGATTCCTCCCCTAAAGCCCGCACAAGTCCTTTGGTGTCCATTTGTCCTAGCCGTAAGATGTAGAGAGGTCGGCCATCTATATACAGTATAAACCATTTATATAACATAAACACTTATTATTCTTTATTCTGGACAAAATCAGCTGTCCATAAATGGGTTTATTAGACTTCTACTTTCAATCACCATGTGAGCTATGCTTTTACTTAATTGCAAAATTTGTGTGGCAGTTACAGTAATTGCAAATAATTATGTGGCAAGATCTCTGGTTCAGGCTGGTAATATAGAGTCAGGCTGGTATATATAGAGTCATTAGCCATACTCTCTCTTTGGGTGTAAATTATGGCACTCTGTAGTTGCTTTAGTCTCATTTTAAAATTTCGGTTTTGCCAACTCATCTGGCACTCAGTAAATGTGATTATCATGTTAATGTACTGTACACAAAATTGTAGAGTGGAGACTTAATAAAACTACCAATTTTAGTTTTGGGAAAATTCAAGCTTTTTTCAAGTTAAGAAATGCTTAGTAAATGACCCTCAGCAAATCATGCAAAATGGGTCTTAAGCCTTCATGCCTTCGTCATGATGATGCCATCCCCCTGTGTAGTAGTCATGCAACAGCTGTGGGCATGTCCAAGTATCCAATAAGAAGTCCACCTGGTGCTGCTTCCTCCAGGTGAGTGTATGGCATAATGCCTCTCTGGCTTTCTCTAGGTTAAAGTCCCGGGAGCGCAGGAAGCGTAACACATGTTGGTCTTTAGGGAGCTGTGACAGATGGACATGAGTAAAATTATATAAATCTAAATCCACATTTAATACAATGATGAACTAACCTATAGACAAAAATAAAAAAAAGTAAATAATAAGTAATAATACATAGAACCAGTTTGTAGCACTTCAGGACTGTATTGTAGCATATGACAGCATCCTAAAATTTGACTATTGGGCTTGTTTTGCAAAGAGCCTCCTGCTATGAAAGGGTTCTATATTATTGTAGTCTTTTTAATGATAGGATAGGATTACAATTAATAAAGAGAATTTATCCCCATCCTCTCCCTGGGTTTACTGTTTGCTGAACAGTTGCCATAAGTTTAGCCAAAGTCAGCATTAACACTTTGCCTTCTTCAGCTTTTATGGCAACTGCTAAAATCAAAGTGACCATCCAACTGAAAAAGGAAAGATAATGGACTTGTTTTTGGTAATTCATTTAGAGTTTCATTCCAAATGTTTTTGAGGCATAATAGTTGTTGCAAGACAGAAGGATTTTCACTGGTCCATCTTAAGAGAATTGCATTGGATTGGTAAAAACCAACCAACCAAAGGCTCCCGGGCCTGCCTGGCACCTGAACCAGTAAGCTCTAATGTGTGAAGAGGGATCAAAAGAGGGTTTCATACCAAACGTTTTGAGGTGCAAGGGTGAATTGGGGCCAGATCTAGACCAGTTCAACCTTTTATTGTATTACAATCGGCATATCAGACACAGCAGTTTTGTGTGTCCCAGACCTTTGATGTGTTCCAGACCTTTCCCAACATCTGTAACAAATCTGGTAAGCAGATTTGGCCTTGCTTATTTTTGTATAATGGGCCAAAACTGGGAAAGTTACATTCTGTCACAATGTCTGATATGAATTTACGTCTGAATGGGTTCAGTACAGACCCATGACTTAGATTTACATTCCAAATATGACACAGTTATAGTTAAACCAACATTGGCCTAGCCTCTCCACTTTAAACCCAGGCATATCCAAGACAGTGGTGGCATACATCCTATAGGATTATTTGCATTTTAGTCCTTACGAATTATATTTTTATCCACTTTTAATTTTTCTCAATCTTCTGTTCTCAGTTCTCAAAAGTTTTTATAACAGGCATCACCTTACCTAAACCATGTACATGAACTTTAAATAACTGAAAAAGGGACTACAGTACGTTCATATAAATCATGACATTTATTATTACCCAGTTCTTGGATGACAAATTAAAGCATGAAGGGTATTAACGTATTATTGACAGACTGAACTAATAAATAAATAAATCTGCCCAAGTAAAAGTCACTGACTCAGAAAGCTCAAATTATTGCCCTGCATCAAGCAAAGAAACAACTAAGGAGATTACTGAAATGACTGGAATTGGGTTAAAAACTATGATGAGATATCACAGATTTGGGATTAAACAGCTGTGGACCACAGGGAAATCACTTGTTAGTTATATTAATCCGAAATATAATGCTTTAGTTTGCTAGGGAGCATATACAGTGGTGTGAAAAACTATTTGCCCCCCTCCTGATTTCTTATTCTTTTGCATGTTTGTCACACAATGTTTCTGATCATCAAACACATTTAACTATTAGTCATAGATAACACAAGTAAACACAAAATGCAGTTTTTAAATGAGGGGTTTTATTATTTAAGGAGAAAAAAAATCCAAACCTACATGGCCCTGTGTGAAAAAGTAATTGCCCCCTGAACTGGTTGGGCCACCCTTAGCAGCAATAACTGCAATCAAGCGTTTGCGATAACTTGCAACGAGTCTTTTACAGCGCTCTGGAGGAATTTTGGCCCACTCATCTTTGCAGAATTGTTGTAATTCAGCTTTATTTGAGGGTTTTCTAGCATGAACCGCCTTTTTAAGGTCATGCCACAACATCTCAATAGGATTCAGGTCAGGACTTTGACTAGGCCACTCCAAAGTCTTCATTTTGTTTTTCTTCAGCCATTCAGAGGTGGATTTGCTGGTGTGTTTTGGGTCATTGTCCTGCTGCAGCACCCAAGATCGCTTCAGTTTGAGTTGACGAACAGATGGCCGGACATTCTCCTTCAGGATTTTTTGGTAGACAGTAGAATTCATGGTTCCATCTATCACAGCAAGCCTTCCAGGTCCTGAAGCAGCAAAACAACCCCAGACCATCACACTACCACCACCATATTTTACTGTTGGTATGATGTTACTGAAATGCTGTGTTACTTTTACGCCAGATGTAACGGGACACGCACCTTCCAAAAAGTTCAACTTTTGTCTCGTCGGTCCACAAGGTATTTTCCCAAAAGTCTTGGCAATCATCGAGATGTTTTTTTAACAAAATTGAGACGAGCCTAGGCGGCGCGGTGGTGTAGTGGTTAGCACTGTCGCCTTGCACCTCCAGGGTCTGGGTTCGATTCCCCGGCCAGGCTCGATTCCCGTCTCTGTGTGCATGGAGTTTGCATGTTCTCCCCGTGCTTGGTGGGTTTCCTCCGGGTACTCCGGTTTCCTCCCACAGTCCAAAGATATGCAGGTTAGGCTAATTGGCGTTCCCAAATTGCCCGTAGTGTGTGATTGGGTGTGTGAGTGTGTGTATGTGTGTGTGCCCTGCGATGGATTGGCACCCTGTCCAGGGTGTACCCCGCCTAGTGCCCGAAGTCTCCTGGGATAGGCTCCAGGTCCCCCGCGACCCTGAACACAGGATTAAGCGGTATAGAAGATGAATGAATGAATGATGAGACGAGCCTTAATGTTCTTTTTGCTTAAAAGTGGCAGGCCGTTTTTGCCCAGTCTCTTTCTTATGGTGGAGTCGTGAACACTGACCTTAATTGAGGCAAGTGAGGCCTGCAGTTCTTTAGATGTTGTCCTGGGGTCTTTTGTGGCCTCTCGGATGAGTTGTCTCTGCGCTCTTGGGGTAATTTTGGTCGGCCGGCCACTCCTGGGAGGGTTCACCACTGTTCCATGTTTTTGCCATTTGTGGATAATTGCTCTCACTGTGGTTTGCTGGAGTCCCAAAGCTTTAGAAATGGCTTTATAACCTTTACCAGACTGATAGATCTCAATTACTTTTGTTCTCATTTGGTCCTAAATTTCTTTGGATCTTGGCATGATGTCTAGCTACTTTTGGTCTACTTCTCTGTGTCAGGTAGCTCCTATTTAAGTGATTTCTTGATTGAAACAGGTGTGGCAGTAATCAGGCCTGGGGGTGACTACAGAAATTGAACTCAGGTGTGATAAACCATGTAGATTTGGAGTTTTTTTTCTCCCTTAATAACGTAAACCTTCATTTAAAAACTGCATTTTGTGTTCAATTATGTTATCTTTGACTAATAGTTAACGGTTTTTGATGAGCAGAAACATTTAAGTGTGACAAACATGCAAAAGAATAAGAAATCAGGATGGGGGCAAATAGTTTTTCACACCACTGTAAATGTAACTTTTTTAGCGATACAAAAAGGCCAAGTAGTCTGATGAGTCCAGATTACGAGGTTACCAAATTACTACAGTATGATCCAGGATTGCTTCAATCACTCAGGTCTAGGCTCAGCAGTATTACAGTATGTAACGGAGGTCCTGGGTACCCTTCCCCATGTCCCGGGTCAGTCCACCCGACTGCGACGCCGACGAGCCGGCTCCCCAAGGTGGGTGGGAGGTTGGGCGAGCTTGAACTGCCGCCGAAGCCAGGCGCCGGGTGCAGCAGCGGCCTGCACCCGAGGCTGGGTGGCAGAGGCAGCAATGGCTCGTCCTCGGGGCTGAGCGGCGGTGAGCTCACGACGTCGTCGGGTGGCGGAGGCAGCACTGGGCCGATGCCGTAGGCCGGGCGGCGGAGGCAGTGCCGGATCGCTGGTGTAGGCCGGGCGTTGGAGGCAGTGCTGTGTCGCTCTTGCCGGTGGAGCGATGGCTGCAGCACTGAATCGCCCTCCAAGTCGGGCGGCCGATGCAGCACTGTGTTGTCCTCACGCCGGGCGGCCTCTGCAGTACTCTGGCCTCCTTTGACACCGGGTGGCGATGGAAGCACGCTCTCGAAGTCTGGCGGTGGCGGGTCGCTGTCACCGCTGTGAACAAAGCTAGAGAGCGTGGTGAGGGTTTTCCCTGGCGAGGTCCTGGCTGGGCTCTGGGGACATGGAGCCTCCCCTGAGGCCCGCTGGCGGAACTGGAGCCTCCCCTGAGGCACGCTGGCGGAACTGGAGCCTCCCCTGAGGCCCGCTGGCGGAACTGGAGCCTCCCCTGAGGCCCGCTGGCGGAACTGGAGCCTCCCCTGAGGCCCGCTGGCGGAACTGGAGCCTCCCCTGAGGCCCGCTGGCGGAACTGGAGCCTCCCCTGAGGCCCGCTGGCGGAACTGGAGCCTCCCCTGAGGCCCGCTGGCGGAACTGGAGCCTCCCCTGAGGCCCGCTGGCGGAACTGGAGCCTCCCCTGAGGCCCGCTGGCGGAACTGGAGCCTCCCCTGAGGCCCGCTGGCGGAACTGGAGCCTCCCCTGAGGCCCGCTGGCGAAACTGGAGCCTCCCCTGAGGCCCGCTGGCGAAACTGGAGCCTCCCCTGAGGCCCGCTGGCGAAACTGGAGCCTCCCCTGAGGCCCGCTGGCGAAACTGGAGCCTCCACTGAGGCCCCCTCACCTCCAGTTCAGTCCCCTGTTTTGACGTGGGGCAAGCTGATTATTCCTGGTCAGCTTGCCCAGGTGTTATAGTCCCAGCCCCCCCCCCAAATTTTCTCCCGGGGGGGCCCCTCTGCTATGCCTCTTGTATGGTCGAGCATTCTGTCACGATCTGCTATGGTGTTGGACTGTGGGCTTGGTGTTGAGGCATAGATGCAGAGGGGATGCAGTGAAACAAAAGAGTCTTTAATGATAATCAAACAAACATGAACAAACATGAACTAAGAGAGTTGGCTTGGAGCATAAGAAACATAACCCAAACACTTAGACGTAAGACTAGGGATTACATACATTGATTCACAATACAGACATGGGATACAAACTGGACAAGACAAGACACACGAAACAGTCTAACGGACTAAACATTAGGGACTATGCATGCAAGGGATAAACAAACACAAGACAGGCTTGGCTAGGTCTATTGGCTGAGCTGCACATTAGCTGCTAAGCTAGCTCATAGCTAATCAGACTAATGGCTACACCAGCCAGTAGCCTGAGACACAAGGGAATGAACAGACAAGGTACACAGCAGACTAGGTTATGAAACAGACTAAGAACTCTAAAGGTTAGTGGCTAAAGATGTTAGTACCTAAACAGACTAAGAGCTAAGCAGACAATGAGACTAGACAGACACGAAGACTAGACAGACTAAGATCTAGACATGTTAGTATCACCCTCATTAGTATTGAAACAGACTACTAGCTAAACATGCAATGGGGGTTACTTACACAAAAGGGTAAACACAAAAGGCTAATTCTCCTAGAGGCTAATCCTGCTAGGAGACACAGACAAAGAGACATAAACTAAATCAAAGCAAATACAAACTTAACTTAAAGTGCTCCTGAAACCAAAAGCCAACTATCATGAAATTAAACTAAAACAAGGAAACAAAACCCACATAACAGAAATTAATGCTCGACCCAGCTTCCCAGAACAAACAGGTATTTATGCTTATACTAATTGCATCCTCGGTTCAGCTGGGCATCTGCGTCAGCTGACCGAGGTGCCTTCTGGGAAACTGGGTCTACAACAAAAACTACAAATTAAAACACTGCCCTCTAGTGGGCAACCCTCACATTTTGTCTCTAAGTGTCCGAGTGGTGCAGCGGTTAAGTCCGTGCCCTTTCCTGCGGGAGATCCGGGTTTGATCCCTGGGTGATGCTGTTTTATTTAAAATTTTTATTTTGCTCAGCATACTATAGAAAAAACAGCAAACAAACAAAAAAAATCATCATGCCTGGTATAGGTTTAATATTCAGTGCGCACCATTTGTACATCTGTTATTTTACAACTATATCATAACACTCAGAAATACCTTTTATTTGGGGTTAAGTGACTGATGTGCCTAACATTTTGGTTGCATGGTCATACCACTGTAGGACACCTATTAGTCGTGCACTGCACAAAGTTGGCCTTTATGGAAGAGTGGCAAGAAGAAAGCCATTGTTAGCAGAAAACCATAAGAAGTCCCGTTTGCAGTCTGCCACAAGCCATGTGGGGGACACAGCAAACATGTGGAAGAAGGTGCTCAGGTCAGATGAGACCAAAATGGAACTTTTTGGCCAAAATGCTAAACTCTATGTGTGGCGGAAAACTAACACTGCACATCACTCTGTCACATCACATCCCCACTGTCAAATATGGTGGTGGCAGCATCATGCTCTGGGGTTGCTTCTCTTCAGCAGGGACAGGGAAGCTGTTTAGAGTTGATGGGAAGATGGATGGAGCCAAATACAGGACAATATTGGAAGAAAACTGTAGGGAATATTTGATTTTTAGTGTGTTTCATGATATTCTGTGTGCATGAGAACAGAATGTTACTTCTTTCTCTTACCTCGACACAAGCTGAACTTTCAATAAACACATCCTATAGTAGTTTATGTTAAAGGTCATAAAACTGTTGAAATGCAGAGCTACTCCCAACTTTATGTTCTTCTTTACCTTATCTTTTCTAAACTTTCCTGACCAGATGCAAACACTCCTGCACCCACCTTTTCTTTGGTTCTTTGTGTGTGTGCGTATATATACTCCTGTCTTCCACAATAAACTTTGAACGTCTCACTAAGCACGGACTTGTGTATTATTGAGGGGTTCCCTGGATCCAGGCGGGAAGCAAAATACAAGCTGAGCACTGAGTAGACCAAAGGGGGTCTATCAAAATTCAAGAAATCCTTACAAAAACCTTTTGGAGTCTGCAAAAGACTTGAGACTGGGGCGGAGGTTCACCTTCCAGCAGGACAACAACACTAAACATGAAGCCAGGGCAACAATGGAATGGTTTAAAATAAAACATATCCATGTGTTAGAAGTCCAGATCTAAATCCAATTGAGAATCTGTGGCAAGATCTGAAAACTGCTGTTCACAAACGCTGTCCATCTAATCTGACAAGAACAAGGATTTCAGTCTCTAGATGTGCAAAGCTGGTAGAGACATACCCTAAAAGACTGCAAAAGGTGGTTCTACAAAGTATTGACTCAGGGGGCTGAATAATTACGCACACCCCACTTTTCAGTTATTTATTTGTAAAAAAAAAAAATGTTTGGAATCATGTATGATTTTCGTTCCACTTCTCACGTGTACGCAACTTTGTATTGGTCTTTCACATGGAATTCCAATAAACTTGATTCATGTTTGCGGCTGTAATGTGACAAAATGTGGAAAAGTTCAAGGGGGCCGAATACTTTTGCA
The DNA here is from genome assembly GCA_030522415.1 of Channallabes apus. NCBI lineage: Eukaryota > Metazoa > Chordata > Actinopteri > Siluriformes > Clariidae > Channallabes > Channallabes apus. The sequence goes on along the minus strand of CM060121.1, from coordinate 14,388,288 downwards.
AGCCACTGTACTGTAATTTCAATTTAGCTTTCAATAGATAATTGATACAGCACTGCATTTAATATCTTACAGTATCCATCTTAAAATTAATACAAATAATTTTTTTTCTCATCATTCTACAAACGATAATCCTCAATAACAAATTAAAAACAGGTGGTTGGAGTGTTTTGTCAGTTTATAAAAAATAAAGATTGAAGTATTGGATAGGAATTCAAATACTTGCAATTCTGCTCTAGTGCATACTAATCCATTCTACTCCTATGCTTCTGCAACTAGAGTAGATTGGAGTCCACCTTGCCTAATTGAAACCATTGGATATAACTAGGAAAAGCAGGCAACTGTTTATGAAAACTTGGGAGACAGGATTGTGTCAAGATACAGATCTTGGGAAGGATACGAGAACATTTCTGTAGCATTGAAAGTGTCCAAGAGCACAGTATGCTCCATCATTCTCAAAACATGCAACAGTCACCCCAGATCAAACCGAGTATACAGGAACAAAACACCTTGGCCAGACAGGTAATCAAGAACCCAAGAGTCACTATAAATTACATTTTGAGTTCCTTTGTGGAGATAGGAGAACCTTACAAAAGGACGACCATCACTGCAGCAATTCACTAATCAGACTAAGGTAAAGTGCCCAGATAGAAGTCACTCCTTTTTCTTCTTCTTACTGTCCTTATGGTCAAGGGTTAAGGGTATTTTGCCCTTAAAATTTTTTTTACAGTCAAACCTGGTGTTGGCAGCATCAGACTGAGCCCACGTTTTTCTACAACTGGGACTGGGAGACAAGTCAGAATAGATGGAAAAAAGGGGTCATAAAAACAAAGTTATCCTGAGTGAAAACCTTCTCCAGACTGGTCAGGATATTATGCTGGGGCAGCATATTAAATTTCAACAAGATAATGCCCCAAAGCATGACATATGGGCTCTGCCTATCCAACTTCATTATGTTTGAGGCTGACTTGAGGCTGTCATTGATGCCAAAGGTGCTTTGACCAGTTATTAGGTAATGGTACTAAATACACACTGTATGTAAATGGGATCTAAAGAAAACATTCCAAAAACGTAAATAAAAAAAAAAGATTTTAATCCATAATAAGATGAGAGTGAAAAATAACAAAATGTGGAAAATTTGAAAGGGTCTGAAAACTTTCCATTGGAACTGTATATTTGCTTGACCTATGCTATAACCAAGAAGCCACAAATTTTCAACGAGGAAAACTCCACAACTCGGCTCTTTGGAAAGGCCAACCTGGCAATCCCCCTGCCAGACCCTGATGCAGAGACTTCCATAGTCAGGCTCCTATGCTGGGTACCAGCCTGGCTCCAACCATGGGCTGAAGAATCAGCCTCTCTGGACATGTTCCAAACAGAGACTGAAGAGTAGGCCTCGCTGGCTACAAGCCCTTGTCCTTTACCAGCTACAACCTTGCCAAAGCCAAAGATCATCAGTGGCTTATTTTAGTTTGTGTGTTTTTCAGTTACTGTTGTCTGTTGTGTTAACATTTCTGTAAATTTGGCTATCTTGGCTTCATATAAATTTTCTCGTAAAAATTGGTGGTAGCTGTGATTTTTGGAACAGAATTACCCTTTTCAACAATCGAGGGGCGTCCACATCAAGAGCACACCTGCGCTCAATTATATGAGTTGCTCCATCCTCACTTTGGCTTTCACTGATAATGTCACTATGAACAAAAATGGGGATGAGGGGGCAGGTTGGGAATCTTCTTTCATAGGCCTGTGAAATGTCATATTAATTTTTAAATAAAATCATAGAAATACACCAATTAGAACAAAAACAAGGCCCAGTCAATCAAAGAATGCTTAACCTTATGTCAAGATATTTGCTTATGTTTATTTACTTATTTATTTACCTGTTTTGCTTTATGATCAGAATTAACATTAAACTATAAAATATGTAAAAACAGCATAAATCTTTAATAAATTAGCATTTTATTTATAATAGCTACCGTAACAGTTTATAGAAATTAGGCTTATCTATTATACATGTATTATCTATTTTAGTTTATTCTAATATCTCTGTGAATATTTAAGTCTTTCATTAAACAGCAGACTCTTTCATGCCTGTCTTTCATTAAACTTTGTAAGCAGTAATGTATATGGCAGATATATGAGACATGCACAATAATTAAAAATATATATATTTTTTGTCTGATCCTAATGGCCTCTGTCCTTCTTGAAAAAAATACTTAACTGTTGCAGTTCACAGTCTGCAACAACAAAGGGCCAAGGTGACAGCTACAGCTAAGGCAATTCTGAGGTAGCTGAGCATACTTTTCATCTTCCAAGCTGTAACTCTTCTTAACTTTCTGACAGGTCAGACTGCAGGTTATGAGTTAGACATTTAGAGATTTTAACTTTTTCAGTCTCTTACAGATTTGCCATTGAAATAATGGTGCTCACAGAAAGACTTGTGTTGTTGGTGGCAATATTATGAACATTAGGTATAGACAGAGATAGTACTGTATATAGTATATAGAAAAGATAGTAAATGCATAATACAATCGTAATTTTATTTTGTTATTGTTGCTTTATCTTTATTTCATTGTTATTTTTAGCAATGTTCTCCACTCAAAAAAGGACATAAGTTCATGTTTACTCTGTCCAATGCTTTCAACACAAAGTCAATGAGTTACATATTTGTCGTGTCATGAGGCTTGACACAGCCACCCTGTAGAGAAGATACAGCAATACCAACAGCGGTTTTATTCCTATTATACCACAGCAATTGCAGTCATTAACTTTTTATTTCTTTGTTAATGAATATTTACTACATTTATAGTCATTTAGTATGGTGAACATCCACAAAACACATAATTTACATTAAGAAATTGTACCAAAAAAATTGTGTGTGTGTGTAATATATACAGTACTGTAATATATATTGTAGCGTTTTCGACGTTATCAGGGATCTTGGAGGACGAGTTGGTTGTGTGGTCTCCCCAATGCAAATGGCTAGGGAGCCTTTTATTGAAACAAGCACAAGCACTCACACATACAGGTCAAGCACGCACATATCTACACATGCCCTCGCATGGCCGTAGCCACTTAACTGAAACCACTTCCCCAACAGGGTGAACACTTAACCCAACTCTGGCCCAAAACCGGCGATCACCAGCCCCGCCCACGCCACACTGCCCCCACCTGAGCTGTGACTGTCCCCTGTCACCACTAATACTTCAGTCTCTGAGGCGTGCAGGTGGTCGGCGCAGGCGTTGTGAAAGTCAGAGTCCTGCTGTAGGAGAAACGTGAACATTATCCTGAGGCGGTCCGGCCTCCGCAGCGGTTGATGTATCGCCGGCATGTGGCTGGTAGGGAGCGAGACGGTCTCGATGAAGCACAATCACCCGTGCTCGCCCCGCCAGCCGCACCCGGTAGACGACATCCGAAAGCTGGGCGATCACCGTACAGGGTCCCACCCAGTGGGACATAAGTTTGGGTGATAGCCCTCTTTTCCTTCCAGGGGAATAAACCCATACCTGCTCTCCCGGCGCAAAGTCTCGCCCCCGGCTGTGATTGTCATAAACCCGGCACTGCTCAACACCGGCGTCCGCCAAGTGTTTGCGCGCCAACTCATGAACACGAAACAATTTTTCTTTCAAAGAACAAAAATAATCCAACCCCGGTTTCGCGGGTAAGTCCGGTTGCGGAGGTGGTCCAAACACAAGGTCCACGGGATTACGTAACTCGCGGTCAAACATTAACGCAGCTGGTGTTAGCTGTGATGACTCCTACACTGCCGAGCGGTATGCCCATAGCACGAGGGGCAAATGTTCGTCCCAATCCCGTTGCCGATCACTGGTAAGCATGACGAGTTGTGTGGTGAGTGTTCGATTAAATCGCTCCACGAGGCCGTCACTTTGTGGATGAAGGGGCGTGGTGCGGGTCTTTTCCCCTCCGAGGCACTTGCACACTGCTGCAAACACCTCCGCTTCGAAGTTGCACCCCTGATCGCTGTGTAACTGCTCCGGGGCGCCGAATCGGCTGAAGACTTCATCCACTAGCACTCGAGCCGTGGTGGAGGCGCTCTGATCAGGCACCGCGAAAGCCTCCGGCCACTTCGTGAAATAGTCCATGGCAACCAGCACGTAACGGTTACCATGATCAGAAACAGGAAACGGCCCAAGAATGTCCACACCCATGCGCTCCATGGGTGCCCCCACCCGAAAGTTCTGCAACGGTCCTCGCAAACGTTGGGTAGGGCCCTTCTTCGCCGTGCAGAAGTCGCATCTGTGGACAAAGAGGTTGCTATCATTATGACAGCCCGGCCAATAAAAACGAGCGCGCAACCGCCGCAAAGTTTTAGTGGTCCCAAAGTGTCCCGAACCTGCATGTCCATGAACCAAACCCAGCACGCATGCCCGCAAGGTCCTTGGTACCAGCAGCTGAAGACACTCACCAGCGCCACACGGCCGCTCCCAGCAGCGGTAGAGTAAGTCTTCCCGCAACGCTAGGTGGGTAAACTGCGAGTGGAGAGCCTTCTCAGGCCTGCCTTAACCCAACCTAGTATCTGATGCAGAACGGGATCACTCTCCTGCTCGGCAACGAGCCGATCACTGTCCTGTGATCACAGGCTGTGGAGTGGCACAGGCGAAGTGACTGTGGGCGGCGCCCTAGAAGAGGCAGTAACTCGGCTGCGTGCCGGCTCGGTCGGCTGGTCACCCCCGGGGGGTCCGGAGGGTTTAACGGGAGGAATGTTGCGACTCGGTGGTTTCGGCAGTTGGTCTCCATCGCAACCGCACACGCGCTCCTCAACCCGCTCGGAGTACCGACAACACACTTCGCTGCATGGTCGACGGGATAAAGTGTCGGAGTTAGCGTGTAGCTTCCCGGCTCGATGTTGAATGGTGAAGCTGTAATCTTGCAGGCGCTCAAGCCAACGCGCTAACTGCCCCTCGGGCTCTGATCAGTTCACAGCAAGAAGGTTTGCCCGTATAAATATGCCCGGAAATGTTTTAAAGCCGCGACGCCCGCTAACAGCTCGCGCCGCAGTAATTCCACTCGGGTCCAGACAACGCGCGGCTGAAATAAGCGACCACCCGCTCTTGATTACCGGAAACCTGAGATAGTACAGCCCCCAGCCCTACATCGCTCGCGTCCGTGTCAAGGATGAACGCGCGTGATGCATCCGGATAATCAAGAACGGGATACGTGATCAAAGCTTCACGTAACCGAGCGAAAGCACGCGCATGTACAGCGTCCCACCGAAACGGCTGGTTCTTTTTTGTAAACCCATGCAACGGGCTGGCTATTGTGGCGAAGTCTTTCACAAACCGGCGGTAGTAAGAGCCTAACCCGAGGAAGGTGCATAGCTGCGACACATTTACCGGTTCGGGCCAATTCTGTACCGCAGCGATTTTGGCTGGATCGGTCGCAATCCCCTTTTCGCTAATGATGTGACCCAGAAACGCAGTCTCTTGCCACAGCAGCTGGTTTAAGTCGCAAGTTCGCCTGCCGGATAGCCAGAAATACCTCCCGTAGGTTAGCTACCGGGATCTCAAACTCCTTTCCAGTAAATCATCCAAGTACACGACAAAACGGTTGTGAGGAATATTTACCAGCACTTTCTCCATCAACCTTTCAAACGTAGCGGGGGCGTTGCATAAACCAAAAGGCATACGCCGAAATTGCCATAACCCGTGCCCGATCGAGAACGTGGTTTTAGGTCGGTCTTCCGGAGCGAGCTCTACTTGCCAGTAACCGCTACGCAGATCCAGTGAGCTAAACCAAGCCGAGCCCGCAACATGGTCCAGCGCGTCGTCTATCCGCGGCAACGGATACGAGTCCTTCCGAGTTACCGCGTTTAATCGCCGGTAATCAACACAAAACCACCAAGAATCATCCTTTTTACGCACTAACACATCCGGTGAAGACCACGGTCCGGACGCTGGCTCAATGACGGCTATGTCAGCCATCTCACGCAGCTTCTGTTCAGCGACAGCCCGTTTAGCTAGTGGAAGGCGTCTCGGATGCAACCGGACAGGAGCTGCGTTCCCCATATCAATCGTCTGCTGTACCAAGTTGGTATGGGTGCACTCGCAAATTCGTTCAGGAACGATCTCAAGGTGTCGGTCTGTGTTGAATTCAACCCGGCGCTGCTACGTTTCAAAAGCTCATTTAGCACACTCGTTCGGTCATGTACCGGATGTTTCTGTGGCGCGACCTCCAGAAGTTCCGCCCCCCGGGTGTGTGCTACTTTTTCATGTGGCTGTGGTTTAGGCTGTGGTTAACCTAGCTACGCTGAAGTACCCACGCAGAGTCCCATACGTTAAGTTGAGCACCGCACCCCACCTTTCCAAAATGTCCAATCCCAATATACAGCTATCCTCAATGTTACCCAGCAAAAAGTCATGAACATAACTGCGTTCACCTATGTTGATTTGCATTTTTCACCTATGTTGATGCTGAAAGCGGAAGTCGACTCCGCCAGTTGGGGAAACAGAAATGGCCACGGGAGGTGGCTTCCCCTCACTGCCTCCCGGACCTAGTTTAACGGCTGCTGGGGTACGTTGTCCTCGCGCCTCAGAATATTAGAGCCGCAGTCCTGCAGTCCCGGGCCTCGGCGTCGCCGCAGAACGTCGGAGTCTTGCTCGTGGCCTAGCCGTGACGGGTAATCCTGTCCCCGCCTAGGTTCGCCTACTGAGCACCCCCGAGCAGTGGGAGGTAGCTCGGCTCTTTCACCGCAATGTCTGACCATGATGGGTTCACTTAACCCAACTCTGGCCCCAAAACCGGCGGTCGCCAGCCCTGCCCACGCCACGATATATACACACAGTGTGTATATATATATATATATATATATATATATATATATATATATATATATATATATATATATATATACAGTAGGTGGACAAGCAGACTGCTCATTACCGTCGCACTCACTGCCGTGGAAACACGGCAGCGGCCAAAATAAACCAGTAGCATTTCAAAATAATTCGTGAAATGACCGCCAGGTGGCGCAAATTGACATTTTCCGTCGTCTCGGTTTTTAAATATATTTAGAGCTTAAGTCATAATAAAGTCATAACAATATGTTGTAGCGAAGAAATACTATAATTATGATAATTTACACATCCAAGTACTGTGTCCAACAAACATGAAAAACTATAAATATAAAAAAATATGAGTTAGAAAACATTGGTTTTATCTTGTTTAGACAGACTCTCTGTTTTTATCTGTTTAGTGTTATTATTAAAGAAAACAGCACAAACAACAGCACTAGGGCTTTTTAAAAATTTTTATTTCGACAATACTTACAGTTGTTAGAGTTTAAGACATCAAGATTTAAATATAGAAATAACTAAAACAAATAGAGCAAACTTCCAGAATAGATAATAAAAAAATAAATCAATAAAAAAGATGTATGCAGTATAATTGGGGCCTCTCATTACATTATTCGCTCGCACTTCATCTGGCACTGAACCAAAGTATATTGTCTTACATTTGTTAATAAAATATCATTGTTTTTTTCAGAGATTTATTTGTGCAAAATAATATTTATGCAATATAATTACAGGCTCTGGATTCGTTTTTCGTTTGCAGTATAAAACCAAAATACATCTTACTATTTTTGAGAGATTTGTCGTAAAAAAAAAATCTTTTTTTTTTTCAAATATTTGTCTGTACAAAATAATATTTATGCAATATAATCACAGGCTCTTGATTCGTTATTCGTTTGCAATATAAACCAAAATACATTAACCATATAATATAAACCAAAATATAAACCAAAATATTTAATTTGTTGTATTAAATATTTATGCCGTCTCATCAAGGATCCAGAGATTTCGTTGTACTAAATAATATTTTTGCTGATTTCTTCTGCGATTCAGTTGTACTGAATGATGTTTATGTTTATATTTAAAAAAATATGAGTTAGAAAACATTGGTTTTATTTTGTTTAGACAGACTCTCTGTTTTTATCTGTTTAGTGTTATTATTAAAGAAAACAGCACTAGGGCTTTTTTTAAAAAAACATTTCGACAATGCTTACAGTTGTTAGAGTTTAAGACATCAAGTTTTAAATATAGAAATAACTAAAACAAATAGAGCAAACTTCCAGAATAGATAATAAAAAAAATAAATCAATAAAAAAGAACCAACTATGTACAAAGTTTGAGAACTGGTAAAATAAAACAGAGCAAAAACTATATTTAGTAATATAAGCGTCTGTGAGCAACAGTGACCCTCGATGAGCATAGAAATTCGTTTACTCGGTCCTTGACACGCTTGCTGTCACTGCTAGACAGGAAGGGAAACTGCTGGGCCACTGTCACCATCAAATAATTTCGTAAGTTCACTGGCAGTCCACGTTTGCCTCTTGAACCATCCCAGTTCGTTGTGGATGCCCATTCATCATAGACAGCCTGCGGTACCACAGTGCGGAACAGCAAGCAACCAAGCCGATCTGGCCGCCCTCGACTCTGAATCATCAGCGACTCAAGAAGCTCTGTAGTGGGAAGAGTAAACTGAAGTTCAGGATGGCAGCTTGTAATTGATGCTGTAGCTGGAGACATAATTTCCCTGCTCTGTGCATCCCCATGAGCAGCGAGTTCTTTGTGGGTGGCTTTCAAATCTGCGTGTGCCTCTTTGCAGACTTGCAACTCACTCCGAAGGGCATCCTTCTCTGACTTGCAAACTCCCAACTCACTCCGAAGGGTACCAATCTCTGCCTTGCAGACACGCAGCTGCTGTTTCAGCGCCTCAATTTCTGCGCCACGCTTTTCCAGCTCAGGCCTCACGTCCACCACAGTCTGTCTTTGGTCAACCTCACGGTTATACAGGGTAGTTGCCTATATTGGGATAAAGTATACAGTACAGTATGTGTTAATACAAATCTGCGTGTGGGCAACTTCGTTTTTTACCTCGAGAAAATAATGGCTTGTCTTAATAGTAATTTCCAAACTGGACAAACAGAAAATCTTTAAAGTATTTTTTCTCAGTTTTACATGTACAATTATATACTTATATAATTATATAACTCAAAGTACTGTACGTTACCGCTTTTTTCTGCACCAAGCGCTTCTTTTTGATAGCAGTAGGAGCTTTTGCTTTCCTCTCTGTTGACGGTTGAGGGCGAGGGGCTCTGTTTTCCAAAGATTCCTGTCAACATAGTGCAATGATTACAACATCGAACAAAGAACGATAGAATATTGTTTATTCGATAAGTAACAAAAGGTTTTAGTTTTTGTTACCTTCTTTGTGCTCCTCAGCCTTCTGTAAAATGTCGAAGAGTTCATTTTAATCTGGCGTTCAGTGTAGCAGTCACCTTGCAAATGAAGTTCGTCCTAGATAAAGTTACTGCAGATGGCACATGCCATTTATATAACAAGGCGGTGGATTGTGGGTGGAGTTGCAATGTGTAAAACAAAAGCATGAAAAGCGCGAAAACTTATACAAATAATATGTACTGTATGCAGTATAATCGGGGCCTCTCATTTCATTATTCGCTCGCACTTCGTCTGGCACTGAACCAAAATATATTGTCTTACATTTGTGAATAAAATATCAATGTTTTTTCCAGAGATTTATTTGTGCAAAATAATATTTATGCAATAGAATTACAGGCTCTGGATTCATTTTTCGTTTGCAGTATGAACCAAAATACATCTTACGATTTTTGAGAGATTTGTCGTAAAAAAAAAAAAAAATGTTTTTTTTTTCAGATATTTGTCTGTACAAAATAATATTTATTTCGTTATTTGTTCGCACTTTGGTTTGCACTTGACTCCACTTGACTTGCACTACTGAGCATCCAAGCTTGTTGAGAAGCAAGCGTTTGGCGGTCGTGTGGAAAAGGTAAGCAGGAATTAATTCCCATCTTTCTCAATAGAAACGAAATACTGAACATAAATGTCACCTGCTGTTTAGTCACGTTAGTTTGGTTTAAGCTATTTCTTATATTTTTAATCACACTTAAAATACCGACGGTTATATGCGCGTGCTTGCGGTTTGGTTCTGGTTTCTGTCTGTTCTCATGAGTTGTGAAGCGAGAGGAACAAAGTATAAATATTGTTCATTTGCTAAATTAAGTATCATGAATTTTAACTGAATATCTATCTCTGTATTTTTTCACAGGAGTTTGTGACTGAAAGTGTCGTGTCTGCATCTGACTTCAGGAGACTCCTGACCAACCGGATCTAACGGTCATATTTACATGTAAAAATCTCAGTTTTATCCCGTTTGTCTGTTTCCTTCCTTCACAGAATTCTGTTGACCAGGGCTTGAAATTAAAATTTACTTGAGTTGGATCAACTTAATTTACAACTGAAAAATTTGTTGTACCAACCCTATTCATTTATGTCAACAGTATTAAATTATGTTGGACGCAGCTGTAGTAAATAAGTTAAATGAGCCTAATAACATTACTTTGACGGAACCTAAGAACATTAAGTTGGGCCAACAAAATTGCTTAATGCTGAACGAAAGCCATTAAATCAGGTGGAAATTCTTTCCATAATTTAATTATGTTCATTCAACGAGTTATTTTTTTAGTACTGTAAATGAATGTGAATCGCTAAATTAGAGACGCTAAAGGCGAGTGGGTCCAATATCACTGGTCTTAAAAAGTGGGTGGGTCCTGTCCAACCCACATGCATTCGTTTAAATGCTGCATGGTCTCTTTTTAAATGCTAGCCTATAACTTTGTCTGAGCTTGAGCTTTCTGCCACTCTATAGACCATGATGAAGATTTCCTCTGAGATGAGCATCAAGATCAGGTCTCTGTGGACAGCAGGACACCATTTCTCTGATATCAGGACATTCTTGGTACAGTCAGGTGTTCATGTCTCCAACTTCACGATCAGACGACATTGTCGTTCTCGTCGCCTGACTCCTGGAATTAAAACACCAACTACATTGAAAGTGACCAGGTAGGTTATGTGAGTATATGTTTCGTATAAAATCAAAAGTTTTACATTAATCTGACATCGAATAAAATGCAGTTTTTATTTGTATAGTTCTGTACTTCAGTGTATTGAAGAAATGCTGGACGAGGATGATGAACGGTCTGCTAAACATATTCAAAACGAGCTTCAGATCCGAATGCAATTGAAATTATCACTTTGCACCGTAAGGAGGTCAATAAAGAAACTTAAATGGACTTTTGGCAAAGCCCGGTACGCATCTATAATAATTTTAGTGACTATACATTATATTTTGTATTTAATACATTTATCTATATATTTACTTGTTCGTGTTTTTTGGTTTGTTTGTTTAGCACAGACACTATGATTCGGGACACCAACAAAGCCCTGCGTCTCAGCCAAGCGCAGCAGTGGATGGCTGTCAATGAGACCTTTGACAATGTAATCTTTGCTGACAAAACAACTGTGGCTTTGGAGCGCTTTGCGTTGATGTGCTACAGAAAAAAGGGTCGGCACGTAGTAGAAACCTAAGGCCAAACATCCCATAAAACTTCACGTTTGGGGGGCCATATCCCGTCAGGGACCAGGACCAATAGTTGTATTTGAAGGTAAGTTCTACAGTATACTGTATAATGTACACCACATTTTTACTTGATGAGTTACAGTAGCTGTATAGTTGATTAATATTACTGAATTTCGACTTTCTATCAATTTACAGGAATTATGGACCGGCATTATTATGAAGAAAGCATAATAAAATCTGATCTGGCACCATACATTCAACAACAATTTAAAGGACCTCATCGTTTCTTCCAGGGTAAAGAAAATAATGAGCTTGTGATATTTTGTTAGTGGAATATATGTTTTATAGTGTTTATAATTCATCAATGTGTTTTATAACGTTTCTTTCATGTACACTATAGACAACGACCCAAAGCATACAGCAGCGAGACAGTGTATTGCTGAGGCTGGGATCAACTGGGTGAAAACACCAGCCGAGTATGTTTCTTATGCCCTGTGTTCCGTTATTTTAGATTTGTTTGTTTATGAAATGTTCACATGAAAATTTCCTCTAACTTGTATTCCTTACATGCAGGTCTCCTGATCTCAACCCAATAGAGATGGTTTGGCACGTGCTGAAGGAGTTCGTCAGACATGAGGCTAAGCCACGGAACAAAAATGAGCTTCTTCATGCCATTGTGACTTTCTGGAAGGATCGCTTGACCAAAACTGCGTGCAGTAAATATATTGATCATCTGCAGAAGGTTTTGCCGGTGGTGGTACAGCGCAGCGGGGGTGCTACTGGGTTGTAAAATTGTAGTTAATTACTGTACAATGTTTAAATTTTAGATTGTATTTATAAATAAACAAACCAAATAAAATTATTCCATGTGTATTTACCCTTTGTAAAATAGCATTAAAATGATGGGTTGTGTATCGCGCGATTAAAAACAATACAAGGCACATTACTGTATGATAGGGAACCTTTCTATCTCTCCCATTCCAGTGATTAAAAAACGGTAAAAATGTCAATTTTGGAATCCACAGACGCTCAAACAGCAAAAGAACATGATAATAATAATCAAAAGAATAATATTAATCTTTTTGCTGTTTATGTCCACCATTTAATAATGTTTTAATTATCAATAATTAAAGCTGCTCGTGTCGGCTCATATCGGGAGCATTTTTCATGAAAGAGGAGAGTAGAAGGGGAAAACTGAAAGTGTGTACAAACAACAGCACAATGCATGTGTGTGAATGGCTGAAAAGTGGTTGTGAATAAACCTTTTAGTGAATGTAAAACGTTTGCGTGATCCCGCGTGTGCGCTCTTTAACTTTGCCGAGTTTTGATCTAAAGTCAGATGAACGCGCCGATATGAGAGATTAGATATCTCTTTCAGCAAACACATATTATAGGTGTTAAATAAGCGCTGTCTATGCGGCGCTGGGAGAAACGCACGCCGATGTGAGCCACTGTATTTCAGTCATGATATACTACTGTAACTCTACCTCTCACGGGCGAGCCTCCACACAGCAGACCAAATCGTCATTAGTGTGTCCCTCCCCCAAACAGCGCAGCGAAAACACTTTATGTAAACTGAGTCGATTACATAAATCACAGATCACATTTAAACAATTTATTCATACAGATGTACCTGTTTTACATGGAAAGTTACAGGTTTGTTACTGAATTTACTCAGATAAAGAGCCATACTGTATAAGCGGAGACACCTAAAAATAAATGCAGGATTATTTTTTATAGTCTAAATAAAAATGCTTTTATAAATGTGGGCTACTGTTATCTACTTCAAATATTTGTTAAAACAGCCAGGAAATTCACTCTGACCATTTTAATAATTCATTGATAAATTAGTGATTCCTTTGGTTTCGGCTGTGCTGCTGAAGGTGATCATGTCATCTCGTCGTCTCCGCAGCAGTGAGCGCGCCTATAATTCACTTCTCATACTAATTACATAATCTAATAATTTTTTTTCATTAGTTTATATTAAAGCAGATATTTCTCTTTCTATAAGTATATATTTTTCACGTCTGTGAGGCGAGTACACACGGAGTTTGGGTTCATTTTCTGACGCGCTCAAGTTCACCAAAATCAATACAGAACCCCGTTTACTTTATTTATTTAACAAAATCATAAAGTTTTTTCGTCATTGTGAGTGCACCTAAATAAAAGTAGAGTCTTATAAAAGCTACAAATTTAAAGAACACAAAATATAAGATGACACAAGACCCTACACGTGTAGCTTTTCTAATTACACATAATAAAAAGGCTGTGTGTTAACGTTTACGTTGCTTAAATTCGATCCTAAAAAAACTGAATTTAATTTTAATTATACATTTGTACTGTAATGTTACTACTGTGATTATGAATTCGTTTAATTACAATGTTTCACTTTATTTTATCTGCAACGACGTGCAGCTGTGGACGACCTGCGCCTCATTAAGCCTGGAGAGAACGAACTGATGCCTGAGGCGTCAGTCTATAGTTATATAGCGCCACTCAGCGGTAAAAGCCAGCAAACGCACAAACCCGAATGCTATCGCCATAGGCCGTGACGGTAGAAGTCGCATACTGCTTGTGCACCCACTGTATATATACATACATACACAGTATATATTACACACATTGCGGCTCCAGGGACCAAGTTCATATTCTCGCTGTGCTACTCTGGTTTCCAGCACCATCAAGTTGCCACTGTTGCCCTTGTGCATGTCCCACAACTTTCAGCTGCTCAGATGTATATAAATGCAAGCTAGTCTGTTGTAAGTGTTAGATTCGCATGTGAGTGAGGTGGATTGGCATTCCATGCAAGGTGTACCCTCCCTTGAGTCTCTTGGGATAGATAGATAGATAGATAGATAGATAGATAGATAGATAGATAGATAGATAGATAGATAGATAGATAGATAGGCAAGCACTGCAGTCAGAACCATAGTGTTATAATTCAATTCAATTCAATTCAATTTTATTTATATAGCGCTTTTAACAATGGTCATTGTCTCAAAGCAGCTTCACAAAAATTAAAGAAATTTAACAAAAAAAAAAAAAAATTATATATATAGAATAATTATATATAAAATAATAAATAAATAAATAAAATTATAATAGAAAATAAATAAATAAAAACAAATAATAATAATAATTATAGAAAAGAAAATCATTGGAAGTGTGGATGTGTGAGAAAAATGTGCAGATAATAATGAGACGAATGAATGAAATTTCTCTGATGAGCAAGCCAAGGGTGACGGCGACGGTGGCAAGGAAAAACTCCCTGAGATGGCATTAGGAAGAAACCTTGAGAGGAACCAGACTCAACAGGGAACCCATCCTCATTTGGGCGATAACAGATAGAAATGATATAACATCTTGTGTGTTGTGCAGGTGAAAATTATAAGGATTTGACACTATTCACTGGCACTGTGATATAAGCTTTAATAAATTCTGTAGATCTGTAGACTATTGCACTCTGGAAGGAATTAGAATTAATATTTGAATGGGATACTGTATCTCATGAGTACTGAATGGTGGCCTATATCACACCACCGGAGTCTGTCACCCAGAGACTTATCGTTCGAGTCAATGTTTGGCTGGTAATGTCTGCTTTTTAAAACATTTATTTATTTATACACAAGAGCTATTCCCCATCGCCTGCCAGCTAGTCTACATTATAAAGAGTGATGTGAAAATTGCTGCCCCTTGAGACACGGTTTGATTTAAGGTGTAGTGACAATGCAGTGTTCTGACTTAATCGTACAGTACAATGCCTTCCAATATATTTTTAAACCATTCAGCCCAAAAAATCATCAGCTTATTTTCAAGTCGTCACCTGACAGTCACAGTCAAGATGGACAACAACCCCATCAAAACTCAGATAATGTAAAAATTTATTTAAGTGTTAAAAATTTTATGTCATTGTAGTCTATACAATTAAAAATGTATTAGCAATATATGCAAATAGAATAACAAAGCAGATTACATAATCATATTAAGTACCAATAAATAGAGACAGCACACTGAGAAAGAAATCAGTTGTTTGAGATATGCTATAAAAACGCCTGCTGTGCAGTGTGGTGAGAATGGACAAGCTTGAAATCGTATTGTCACAGTCCACCAGCTGGTGTTCCAAAGACCCTTTGACTTTCTAAGAAGTGTATTTTTTGTGTGCAATACTATATATATATTTTCCAGAAATTGCTATTTATGATGTACAGTAATGTACTTTTTGATCACAGGGGCACCAGGTTTCCATATGTTGACACCTCATTTAGCTCATCCTGTTACCCCAGTGAGCATATACCTGGTGACTTCGGCATGGTGTAGGGTACACCCTGGACAGCCTGCCAATCCATCACAGGACAATTCCAACAGCTCATTTTAATTGAGATGTCAACAATGACATAAATGTGTTTAAATAATGCAGACAGTGTAAAGAGTGCGTGATTTCAGCTACATAAAATGGCTTTGATTTGCCTATTGCAACTTTGTCACCTTTGATAGTCTAGAGTGAAAGTTTCCAGTGCGTCATTGCTTTTCAACACACACATACACACACACACATATATATATTTCAATAGCTGACTTATTTGAACTGTCATGCACACTTCTTAGATGCCTGCTGACTACAATTGGGTGGGGCATTGGCCTACTGATAAGGTTCATGTCCCAGCACCATCAAGCCACTGTTGCCCTTGAGCACACCAAACAACTCTCAGCTGCGCAGATTTATATTAAGATAAATGCAAGCTGGTCGATGGTGAGTAATGAAGACATTTAAGCTGAGTTGTTTATGTGTTATTGATCTACAAAGTGACTTGTTTTGATCTGGCCCATTTCACACTAGACAAAGGGTAAATATGACCCATTACCAAAAGGCAGTTTGACACCTCAGGCATAAACCATCACAGTTAGTGCAAGCTCTTGACTTTTTAGAAATGCAGGCTTAATGACCAAAAACAAATGAGTTTGCAAAAAAGTATGCAGACAGTTTAAAGAGTGCACACAAGAATTACTATCGCAATAGTTGGCTTATTTGCACAGTCAAGCACACTTGTTACTGTAAATGTATGCTGACTACATTTGTTTATTCATTTTGAATGGTTAAATTAAAGTGTATCAATGTCATCAAAAAACGTTTATCATCTACACACAATTTCATTGTCTAGAACAACTCCCCTATATTTCTAGGAAAACAAAAAGCTTAACTGAGCCAGCTGAAGTTTAAACGTTTACATGGTACTGTACATGTTTTAATCATTTTGCAGATACAGACAGAAACTGTAGAACATTAACCAAAACAAGGTGAAGGTATGGTATAAAGGAACTTCGAGCCATCTTAGTCTAAGTGAGGATGAGGTAGAATTACAAAATGTCTTTTAAGGCAGAGCTGCATATTAATTTCCAAATATACAATTTGGTAGAGAGATAATCTTATTATTTAGGAGGCTGTGTGGTATAAATCTGTATACAGTGGCTTGCAAAAGTATTCGGCCCCCTTGAACTTTTCCACATTTTGTCACATTACAGCCACAAACATGAATCAATTTTATTGGAATTCCACGTGAAAGACCAATACAAAGTGGTGTATTGAAAGTGGAACGAAAATCATACATGATTTCAAACACTTTTTACAAATAAATAACTGAAAAGTGGGGAGTGCGTAATTATTCAGCCCCCTGAGTCAATACTTTGTAGAACCACCTTTTGCAGTCTTTTAGGGTATGTCTCTACCATCTTTGCACATCTAGAGACTGAAATCCTTGCCCATTCTTCTTTGCAAAACAGCTCCAGCTCAGTCAGATTAGATGGACAGCGTTTGTGAACAGCAGTTTTTAGATCTTGCCACAGATTCTCGATTGGATTTAGATCTGGACTTTGATTGGGCCATTCTAACACATGGATATGTTTTGTTTTAAACCATTCCATTGTTGCCCTGGCTTTATGTTTAGGGTCGTTGTCCTGCTGGAAGATGAACCTCCGCCCCAGTCTCAAGGCTTTTGCAGACTCCAAGAGGTTTTCTTCCAATATTGCCCTTTATTTGGCTCCATCCATCTTTCCATCAATTCTGACCAGCTTCCCTGTCCCTGCTGAAGAGAAGTACCCTCAGAGAATGATACTACCACCACCATATTTGACAGTGGGAATGGTGCGTTCAGAGTGATGTGCAGTGTTAGTTTTCCGCCACACATAGTGTTTTGCATTTTGGCCAAAAAGTTCCATTTTGGTCTCATCTGACCAGAGCATCTTCTTCCACATGTTTGCTGTGTCCCCCACATGGCTTGTGGCAAACTGCAAACGGGACTTCTTATGGTTTTCTGTTAACAATGGCTTTCTTCTTGCCACTCTTCCATAAAGGCCAACTTTGTGCAGTGCACGACTAATAGTTGTCCTATGGACAGATTCTCCCACCTGAGCTGTAGATCTCTGCAGGCTGAATAATTACGCACACCACACTTTTCAGTTATTTATTTGTAAAAAATGTTTGGAATCATGTATGATTTATGTATGATATGTGGATCTCTGCAGCTCGTCCAGAGTCACCATGGGCTTCTTGGCTGCATTTCTGATCAGCGCTCTCCTTGTTCGGCCTGTGAGTTTAGGTGGACGGCCTTGTCTTGGTAGGTTTACAGTTGTGCCATACTCCGTCCATTACTGAATGATCGCTTGAACAGTGCTCCGTGGGATGTTCAACACTTTGGAAATCTTTTTGTAGCCTAAGCCTGCTTTAAATTTCTCAATAACTTTATCCCTGACCTGTCTGGTGTGTTCTTTGGACTTCATGGTGTTGTTGCTCCCAATATTCTCTTAGACAAACCTCTGAGGCCGTCACAGAGCAGCTGTATTTGTACTGACATTAGATTACACACAGGTGCACTCTATTTAGTCGATTTAGGCGATGTCCGATGAAGTAGTATGCTCTGGTCCCATCCCAATGAGATGTGGCGACATAACTTACAGCAGATTATGGTCGCTGAACCGTTGGATGTCCAGGTGGTGCTCCGAAAATAATGTGGGCTACATAGACAATTGGAAGACCTTTGAGGGCAAAGCTGGCCTGTTAGGGCGGGACGGTGTCCATCCCACTCGGGAAGGTGCTGCTCTCATTTCCTGTAGTATAGCTCATAGTCTCAGTAGAGGTCTAGTTAATTGGTGACAATCCAGAGCCCAGGCCAGGGAGCAGACAGACAGACTAAACCAAGCGTCTGCTAGCTGCATAGAGTCGTCACTCAGGGTTCACCATATTGAGACTGTGTCTGTTCCCCGATCTAAGCAAAAATGTAGAAAGACTCAGAAAGTCTGTTTCAATAATTTAATTAACATAAAGACCACAAACTTGGATCATACTGAATGTGCAGCCGGCACCTCTGATCTGAAGCTAGGAATGTTAAATATTAGATCTCTCGCATCAAAAGCGGTTATTGTTAATGAAATTATCACAGATCAGGAGTTTGATATACTGTGTTTAACTGAAACATGGGTTAAACAGGACGAGTATGTAGCTCTAAATGAAGCTAGTCCTCCTGGATACAGCTACATACACCAGCCTCGGTTAATTGGTAGAGGAGGAGGCGTTGCAGTTATTTACAATGATAATCTGTCTATCGTACAAAAACACGGACACAAATTTAATTCATTTTAAATTTTTTATAGGAACCCAAGTGTATTTAAGTATATTAAGTCAGCTCAGTCGATTCCACTAATTATAATTTGCAGACCTCCAGGGCCGTATTCTGAATTTCTTAGTGAATTTGCAGATTTCATCTCAAACCTAGTCGTTTCTGTAGACAAAGTGTCCATTGCTGGAGATTTTAACATTAATTTTGAGAATCCAGAAGACCCTCTGAGAACAGCATTTATGTCCATACTGGACTCAGTAGGCGTAAATCAGTGTGTAGTAGGACCCACTCATAAAGCAGGTCACACTTTAGCCTTAATAATATTCTTCGGATTAAGTATAAGAAATGTATTTACAATTCCACTGTCTGAAATTATTTCAGATCACTATCTTGTCTCAATTCAAGTGTGTCACAGTGATAATGTACGCACAGCACCGCGCTACCGTATTAAACGTACATTCACATCAACTACCACACAGAGTTTTATCAGTAATCTCCCAGAGTTACCAACTTCGATTAGATCACCGTCTGACCCCACAGAACTCGATCAGGCGACAGAATATTTAGAGTTGACATTTCGTTGTACCTTAGATACTCTCCAGCTAAAAGAAAAAATATTAGAGATAAGTAACTCGCTCCCTGGTATAACGATCACACGCGCACTTTAAAACAGAGCGCTCGGAAATTAGAGTGTAAATGGCATCAAACTACAGATGTCGCCTTGTCGACTTGCCGGAGGCAACATTCGGGAATTTAAAATAAATGTGTTGTGCTTCACTGAATATCCGCCAGATGGCGCATGGAAGGACTTTATCTAAAAGCTGGACCAAGTACAACAATGAATGTAACGACGCGGATGAACAGTGCTGAAGCGAACATGAATTTTATTTTGTTTTATAATAGATCTTTCATGATGAATGAGTGTATATGTGCTTCATATTATCAAACACAGGCAAAGGAGACAGAAATTATTGAGGGATACACTGAAAAAAGTAAACCTAGCTATCGTTCGTTTAATGTGTTTTTTTTTCTCATTCCATTAGTTTAAAAAAATTAATTTGCTCTTTTAAACTAAAGTGTCTAATTTATGCTTATGGGTGAATCTTTTTTTTTACTTTAGTATAATGCTATTTACAGCAGGGAACCAAAGTGAAATATTTCATTTTGATCAATGGACTTTTATTAGGTTGAGTGTGATTTGCGCATGCGCAGTCTTTAAACCATAGTTTTGCCGGTATAATTTTATTTCCGCCTCAAACCAGAGCATGACGTTGAAACAAGTAAGGAAGGATATCAGAACCTGTATTTCAGTTACTGTTAGTTAAAGCCCCTGGTTAAACTTAAATGTAATCCATTCACTCAAAGGACATTTCTGCTTCAAACCAAAGTTCACCGTGTCACATGACCTCATGACGCAGCATTATCATGGACTGAATCACGTTCTGCTGACGGCCCTAGTTTTTCAAAGAAAACTCCTTTAAAGCAGGTAAGAAAGCAAACTCATGTCATTTCTATGTTAAATGTATCTCTTCTATGAGCAAATTCATGATTTATGTCAGGAACAACTACTTTGTACTGTAGATTGCATTTTGTTTCCGTGTTTGCTACTGTAGGTAAAAACACCTATATTACCTACGTTAGCATTAGCGAACTAACGCGGTTATTTTCCAAAACACCGGAGTTTCTACAGTAAGTCAGCGGTGCCGAATAACATGAAAATAATTATATTTAAGTACCGTTGGTTAATGATGTAAAAATTAATAGGAAAGTGACGTAAACATAGAACAAGCCAATTTAGAGCAAGTGCTGTTTGTAGTGTATTTATAGTTATTCTTAAAACCTTCTAGACTTGCTAATGTGTAAGTAATGTAATATCACTAAAACTATATTCCCTCGTATGAAACGGGGCAGTAGCACATGTTCCTGACATACTGCTGACACTTTATGACATGTTTTTAACGGTATCATATATATAAATATCGGCATAAATTTGACATGTTGATTTAACGTTACTTCAAGTACATTTTAGCCATTACGATGTCAAATATGATGAAATAACTTTAAAAGTAAACATAATCTTTATGCACTTTTGTGTTTACAGGTCTGTTAGCTTTTCTGAAAGGGCATTATTTTACCCATACTGCTTTCTATACTTTATACATACTGTAGTTAAGATTTGCTAACATAAGAACTTGAGCCAGTCCAATTTTTGTTTTTACCTTTTTTTTTTTTTTTTAAGATCAGTAATGAGTTTCTGAGAATTATATCTGCTCCACTTCAAGCAAGATTACTGGTTTCCTTGCACAAGCAACACTACAAACTAATTGAGATCATCAGAAACTAGGGAGGAACCCATCAGAGAGAAGACCAGAGATGTAATCTTCATCTTCAAGTTTTTGATCTGGTATGTACTCACTCAAAAAAGCAGAAATTAGCTTGGTGTCAAATGTAATTTTGTGAATGGAAGCCACAGGACCTGAGCAAGGCATCCACATCAAGTTGGCTGTGATGCACTAAATTAAAACATAACTATCAGAATAAAACTCTTTAGTTTAACTTGTTCACAGGTTAGTGTATGCTGTCTGAATACAGGTTTCAATGTCTGCCATGTTCATTTTTTCATGCTTTACAAGCCTAACATAACCAACAATACTATGTTTGTTTTTTTGTCCCTAGAGCCTGGAGGTGATTATCTCCTGAAATGAATACTTAAAATGATAAACTTTATCATTAATACATAATGTGTGTGTACAGGTATATGTATGTCAGTTGTTTCGGCCTATTCATTGAGCTAATTACATTTATCATGCTGCCTAGGTGTTTTTTTCACTCATAGGGAGAATTAAGTGATTTTACATGCATACATCAGACACTGTTTTGCCAAATAGAGCAACTTGTCTAACAAATGTCCTTTCTTTTATTAGATTGTTCAGAAAGATGAAGCTCAGGCAGAACTTGAGACGTGCACGATGGCCCTGTTTGTCCTCAGGTAGGAAGAGGACTGTCTTCAGCCTCCACAGGAAATCGGGATTGTGACTTATTGAGTTTCCATTAGTCGCACATGAATGTTCTATGTTTTACCTCTGCTGATTTTGTTTCAGGAACATTTTCTAATTTTCTTTTCAGTCCAATTAATAAATGTATGTTGCAAAGTTGAGTGTTACCATTTGTAATTTTATGGAGTAATTTATTTTAGTTGCAGAGTATTTAGTTTGGTCCTTCTTCAGCAGGTTTGACAAGGACAAAATGTACCCATTGTAAAATTAAATTTGTGGATAAATGCAGACATATCTTTTTTTTCCTCTCAACTTCAAATTCAGTTAGCAGTGTTGAATGACTGTTGGTGTTTATACATTTTGAAAAAAAAATCTTAATGTTAACATTTTGGATGAAAATATGTTCATTCCACAATAAATGTTTATATAAAGAAATGTGTTTTGAGTGTAAATCAATATGTAATTAAGTTTTTTATGCTTTTATACTTAAATTATGAATGCCTTAAATCTTTATTTGATGCAACTTAAAAAAAGGTAATTTGCTCAAATATTCAAAAGTGGTTTACAGTATATCAAGTTTATAATTTCAGGTTAGATTTAGTAGAAGTTTTACATTAAGTAATATAGCCAACTCATTTATTTAGATTTAGAACAACTTTAAATATTTGGTTTGTTTCACCTTCAGAAATTAGTTTACATGAACTTAAAAATTTTAAGTTAGAGTAAATGGTTTATTTACATTACGTCAATGCTAAAATATTAGGTGTGACAGATTACTTCAATTTTTTTAAGAGCCAGTGCTATATTTTTTTTCAGTAGTGTCAATCAGATGTACACTGTCGGGTAAGTGTGGTGCTTTTATTGAAGGGATAATGACAGATTAAATTATTTTTTTTTGGGTGAACAATTTCTTTAATGTTTTCGGAGTTGTGGCTGTTCAGTAGAAAGTAATAGGCTTACCAATTTACAGTATGACCTTTCAATTTAACAAGTGTAATGTGAACAAGTTAGTTATTATGAGTATGGAAAACATCTTTTCCTGCATTTTTTTCTGCTTCAGGAGTCAGTCTGTTCTGAAACAGTGAGAGTAGAGGAAGGGGCAGATTCAGGACCAGGGAGGGAGCCGGAGACAGCAGAACAAAGATGATATTGCCAGCACCAGCACAGGGAGCACAGTTTTTAGTTTACATCTCATGTTTACATTTTATTGCATGTTGATGGCTTGACTGTAAACAACATAAACAATGCAATAAATTTATAAAAATATATATTTATTGTCCCCCCTGCTGTTAAATGAAATTCACGTTATTTTACGTTAACATTACGTTATTACATTATTAACGTCGACAGAATAAAGTAAAGTTTTATTTCTGGAATTGATCCACGGGCTTCATCTTAGGCTTTTTTTTTCTTTCGGTTCTTTCGTTTCTCAGCGCAGGACTGTTGATGTCTCTTTCCAGGACCAGGCATATCGTTCAATTATTATAATTTTTTTGGCCAAATACTGTAGGCAGCCGTAACAGAGGTGTGTAGGCAAATACTGTAGGCAGCCGTAATCACGTGTGCTTAGCCGACTCTGCGTTCACCGTAAACTTCAATATAGACGTTTATATTTTTGTTTATTTGTATATGTATGTTATTAATATTATTTTTTTAGAGATTGTGTGTGTGCATGGAGAGTTTGTGTTGATACGTTTATGTGGATAAGTTGATAAGTGTATGTTGTCAAAGTATTTGTGGACATATAATTAGGGAATTTTTTTTATAATTAAGGAGGTCTTGAAACAATGCAGTAACTCTACAGCATTTATTTGAACACGGTAAAGGTGTTAATGTTTCGTACATTCCTTAATTTGTCCTTTCGGTTTCTGTTTTATGTTTCACTGTTTTCAATATACTGTAAAACGTATGGACAACAATGTTCCAGAAGCATTATTAAATATTCAATAAGGCACACACACAATTTAGTTGCAATAAAGTTTTATTAAATATATAATAAAGCAGGCAGTACTGTATATGGCAAATGGTCACTCAAAATCTTTACGAAAGTAAGAGTATTCATTAATTTTTTTTTTTAGAAAAGAGGAAAACTCAATCTCTTCTTTCTAAGAAGTTAGTTAATTATGTCTCTTATTTGCTTGTTGTTGTGGGCTGTGGGGTGGAATTTCGTAGCAACAGCATCGGAAAGTGCTTGAAGCAGAATTACCCCATCAGCGAAACCGGTTTGATAACTTCACACCAAGGAAAGGTGAGAAGGGGGATTACAGTAACGGTTTCTGTGGGTCTTCACCCACAGGTGATGTGGGTCGGGTTGTATTCAGCGAATAGACTAAAACAAAATCATGTTTGCTTCAGCATTGGAAACAATATTGTATTAGGCCAACTTTATTTAAGATTAAAATAATAGTGGGTTAGGAACGTTATTCTTCATATAACTTAAATGGCTGAATGAAGTTAAATACACACAATAAATTAATAATTGCATTTGCTTTACATTTGAGCACTCGTGTAAATAGCATTTTCATTGTATCTACTGTACTACCATATCGTATATCTGTGCCTAATACTGGTTTATTCATATTTTACATTACATTCAGTTTGTAATTTACTTGCGATTGTACTTTTAAAATGTAACCTATACGTATCTACAGTATAAGCATATTTAACTACTTCAGCAGTGAATTAGAAACTTGGTCAGTTTGGCTTTTAGATAAAGTTCTTCAGAGCAAGCATTGTGTAAATATAATATATAAAAAATAATGTAATATAAAATAATATAAAATAAATAAATATATAACAAATGGTTAATGATAGCAATAAAACCAGACTTAATAGTTGGATTTGATACTTTTCTTTTTATTTACTGTATAGACATCGTATTATGCTTTCTCTGTTATTAATCTCTCTATATTCTCTAATTATGACTTGAATAAATCGGCTCACATCGGAGCGCGCTAGCGTGTTGGAAAAGTGAGTACTGTAGTCTATATATTTGTGTTTGTTGTTTTCCTGTGGGGTGGCGTGTTTATGTCTGCATTTTATCTATAAATCGTGTGTGTGTGCACGGAGAGTTTATGTGTCTGTGCACGGAGAGTTTATGAGTGTGCCCCTTTGATCTGCCGGGTATGGCGGGGCGTCGACTGCTGATCAGTGTAAAGTAGCGTACTTTACACACACTGATCAGCAGTCGATGCCCCGCCGTACCCAGCAGATCAAAGGGGCAGTTATCGGCTATGACAGGTTGAAGGAGAACTTAATAGTTCTCAAAAATAGTGTAAATGTCTGCAACAATCACTAACTATTAAAATGTTTTTTTTGTAATTAAACACGAAAATATTAATTATATTTTCTTTATACATATTTCCATTATATATATATATATATATATATATATATATATATATATATATATATATATATATATAATTTAAAACTATTCATTTGTCTTTTATTTACTTACTTACTAGCGAATGCTTTTTTAGGGCTCTAAAAACTACTTCAGTATGAGTGACAATGGAATAGGACGTGTGAGTTGACGCCCTTGCACCGGTCACACACACACACACACACACACTATATATATATATATATATATATATATATATATATATATATATATATATATATATTCATGTTTAATTAAATTCTTAAATCGTGTCCACCCAGGCACTGAAAAAAAGAACTTGTATGATTTACTTGATAAAATCCTCTTAACATCTATTTGCACACACAAATTTTAAGTAAATTTTATTGCTCCAATATTAAGGCTGAATCCCAATTCTACCCCTTCCCCCTACCCTTCCATTTCACGTGAAGGGGTAGTGGTGTCTCATTTCTCTTTTGGTTGGAGGGGTAGGGGGAAGGGGAAGGGCCAGATAGCCCTCCAAACGAAGATTTTTCGGGACCTCACTTCAAACGAAGGGCTAAGCAAAATTTTCAACATGGCTGCTCACTCGAGCAAGCAGAGACATACATGTTAATTTTTGCCATTAATAAAGATTTTTATGACAAGTTTTCATTATATGCATATTACCTTAGTCTTGTGTTTGTGTTTATGGTGATGTTCTGTAAAGAAACGTTTGCAAAAAAATCGCTAAAGTTTGTTAGCGGATAGTACAGAATACACGATATTACAAATATATATTTTTATGTCACATACACTTTACTGCATGCTACAAACAAATATGAAAGTTCAGTAGCACGGCAGTTTGCCGAGCATTTGATAATGCATTGTTTGTTCTTGCTTACGGCCATATGTGTACATGTAAATGAACGGTGCTTACACTATTCTTGCTTATTGCAACGTGACGACAGTTTTGTAATTTATATTCTGTATAGGGACGGCTGAGGAAACCCGAAGGCTCATCCGTGTTCATGGTGAAAATGAGCAACTTTTTTAAAAATCTAAATACGACGCAAAAAAACTTTGGGAGTGAGTAATATCTCTCTTATTGGAATGTGTGATAAACATCGGCGCATGTCTTCTGACGTAACATTAGGAACTAGCGACAAGGTATGATGACGTATAACAGTGTTGTAGTGGTGTCCCATTTCTTAGGGGAAAAATGTAAACCCTTCCCCTTTCCACTTCGTTTCAAGGGACAAGGGGAAGGGGTAGAAAATAGAATTGGGATTCAGCCTAAGTAAAACTCACCTGTAATTGTCAGGTAAAATCTACTTAATTAAATAAACAATAAAAGAAATCAATTAAAAGTTACATAATTATATTTAATGCACAATTTAGATTTATTTAAAATAATCAAGTAAAGTTAATTCATTGTTGTATCAGCAGGAACCTTGATTTTATGAAATTACTATCATTTTGTTTTGTGAGATTTTCCCTTACTTGGTTATCAATTTATATTACTCCCTATAATAATGTAAACATTGCTAATTTATGTTTTGAAAAGAAACTTAAGTAATTATTTCATCTATATCTTTCATAAATCACACAACTAAAATATAATTAAACAGTTTATTCACCAACATTACCAAATATTTGTGACATTCACAGTCTAGATACAGGTTGTCTTTTTAATAAAAGTGCATTCAGCTAAATTTTGCATCCATAGAAACAACTGCACGGCACCAGGGCCTGAAATACTTGTTTTAAACAAAATTGTGTAAAATAATAATAATAATAAATAAATAAAATACAGCAGAAAACACATTAAACAAACTGTAGAATAAAAGTTAAAACTTAATAGCCCTCAGAAGCAGTGAAGTTGCAACATTCAAATCAGCACTCTGGACTAGTGCACTTAAAAGTATGCCATTGAAACCACAATGCATTAAAAAATTTTAAGCTGAACATGTAAACACAACATGTAAAGAATTGTAATCAAGCCAAATCAAATGTTTTAAGATGATAACTTCATCTTTAAAGCTTGCACTTTTGGTGATAGCTTAATCCCATCAAGTTCTAGAAGAACTTTCTGAAAACAGTTCAAATGTGTAGCGCAGTGCTCAGGGCTATTGCCACATTCTTGCAAAATTTCCTCTCCTTCAAGGATTATGGACACCAACCGGTTCTTCCCCTTCAACAGCACGGACGACAAGGATTTTAAGAATGTGTAAACTGGCATCACTTCGTCTGTCCTCCTGCATAAAATTTACAAGAAAATAAATAATTTATTTTGAGAAACAAAAAAAAAATCTGAATTGCTTCAACCTGTGCTGACTTCATTTTACAGAGAAAAAAAATAATAATAAAAATAATTGATAATAAAAAAATGACCATCTCTTCATATACTTCAGATTGTTAAACTTGGGTTAAATTGCTTTAGCAATAATCTTGCATCAGTAAAACATGGCATGAGATGGCTACACTCCATAGATTACTCTGCACCTTTACAGTGTCAGGAAATACTATGATGAATGCTGAGTTTGTATTTAAAGGGTTAGTCCAAACATGAAAATTTGTTAAATAATTACTCAGATTTATATATTCATTTGCATTTATATGCTTCTGTCCAATACAACAAACACTATATTCAAGGTATTAATAAATTGTATAATTAATAAGAAAACAATGCTTTACCAGGAAATCATCAAAGAGATCCTCTTCAGATTCATGTCTCATCTCTACGCTTTGTTTCTGTGAAAAAATTTGAATTTTATCATTACATAATCTTTTATTCGTACAACTACATTTAGGTATTTCTTCATCTTTTGTAAGTTTGCCTTTATCCAAAGCAAATTACAAAAGAGGAAGGCATCAAGCATGTCAAGCAGTGCTACTAACACAAAGTTTCTGACACCGTTAGAAAAATACAAGATAGAACAGTGAGGGATTAAGGAAAAAGTGAGAAGCAAGAATCATGTGTGGAAAGATTAAGCATGCAGGGTCACAGGATGACCCTACTTCTTTTTATTGTCTGCAATGCAATTTACACAAATTAGAGCTGCTGTCAATACTGTATGAACATATGTACAGGTTCTTTACTCGTAACTCATTAATAAAGTTCGGCTTCAGAAAAAAAAAAGTTTATTGCTAGTGCTCTTTTACCATTTAATGCTTTAACACAGTTTGTTCAGAAATGGCATCTCACTGGCGAGCCTTTCTCTGAACATGCCGTTTTCACGAGGGGTGGGGGTAAGAAACACACATCTCGGTGTATTAATCCGCGTGCTCGGTTCGTTATTATTTTATTTATTTATTTATTTACCACAGGATCCCTGGGGGGGCTCCATAGGTTCAGGTTTTTACACGAAAACGGTGTTTTGTGAATCTCCACACTATTAAAAACTGAAATATTGCTAATTGTACATCCTGAGATTAAGATTAACATTAATTGGGAGTCATGAAAGCGAGAATCACATCCAAAACAGAAAGCTAAACTTACCTCGAACACGACAAACTCCAGCTCCAGCCACGCCGAGTAGTACCTCCATGATGATCCCCAACTGACTGATCCACAGCGCGGGCACAGCGTCTCCAAACACGCATGCGCGGTGTCACGAGCCACCTAGCTCAACCCAGCACCTCCAGATCCTAAATTCCACTTCGCTTTTTTTTCCCTACTCGCCCACCTACTGCTCAGACACACCTGAACCCTATCTGTCAATTATCTCTTAGCTTTATAAGCACACTGAAAGAACCACCCGGCGCCGCAGTGTCTCACTCGTGTGCCTCGCGTCTTGTTTGCAAAGTGTTTTTTTTTTTGTTTACTCTAGCCCGTTTTCGACCCTGCCTGTTTCCTGGATTTTTCTCTCATCTTCGCCCCCTGGTACTTCGGCTATTATCGGACTGATTAACGTGCACGACCCTGCATGCTCTCTGGACTTTGTTGTAGTACTTACGATTTGGATTTGTTCACCCTCGCTGCTGGATTACTGGATTCCGAACCCCCGCCTGGCAAAACGATTCCTCTCAGCCTTCGCATACTTCTCCACAAGCCAGCTTTTCATCCCGTGAGACGAGCACTTCCACGTTTGACCTCCTCCGCGTTCACGAACTTTGTGAAGATTGTGCGCGTTGCGAGCCGACCTCTGTTTCCACCGAGGAAATCAAGCTGCTTAATCCCGCTGTTCATCCACGACGCGCTGTGCGGCTCGACATCGAGAGGCGCTCAACTAACCGGAGAGGATTCCCCGTGTCTAGCTTCCGGGTTTGTGGAAACTCCCTCACGTAATAGCCCCACCCCCTCTCTCGTCGCTGGGGGTTTCCCCACTCTCTCATTCCAGTCACTAAGCACACACACTCACTGCTTCTCTCCCCTGCTCCTGCTGCCTCTGCCTTTCTCAGACCTCTGTGTTTCCAATAAATCTCTCAACATCACCGTTTGTTTGCTATTGGGTTCACCCCTGTTCAGCCCCACCGTGACACGCGGTTTAATTTGGACACAATTTCGGCTTCAGTAGACACAAAATACTTCAGACTGAAACATGACTGCCCCCTACAGGTAATGAAGGGCATTTTCACAGCTTCCCGCACGCAGCCGCGCAAAGCCGTGGCAAGTCACGGGATCCCTTTTCTCGAAACGTGCGTTTTTAATGGTGACATCTGTAAATTGTTAGTATTTCAAATAGCATGGAAAGAGAGCATCCTGAACTATATGAAAGCTGTAGTCATTTGGAGATAAGGCTAGGTAAAGCTGGGTATCATCAGCATAGCTGTGATAGAACCAAATTGCCTCTCTCATTATCTGACTTAGAGGGAGCATATACAGTCTAAACAGGAGTGGTGCAAGAATTGAGCTTTGTGGGACTCCGCATGTCATGGACGTCCACTTCGACTTGTGCTCTCCTATACCCACATAATAACCTCTCCCTTCTAAGCATGACCTGAACCATTTGAGTACCATCCCAGAAAGCCCGACCCAGTTTTCCAGTCATTCTATTAATATGTTATGATCGACAGTGTCAAATGCAGCGCTAAGATCTAGCAGTACCAACACTGATATTTTTTATCTTTTCATTTCATTTATTATCTTTATGAGCGCTGTCTCTGTACTGTTATGCGCTCGGAAACCAGATTGAAAACTGTCAAGGTATCCATTTGCGTTTCAGTGGTTGTTCACCTGATGAAAAACAACCTTTTCAATAATCTTACCTATAAAAAGAAGATTTTATATTGGTCTGTAGTTATTTAATACGGAGTTATCAAGATTATTCTTTTTTAGAAGTGGCTTTACAACTGCAGTTTTCAGAGAGTCCCAGAGAGAAGTGAGGTGTTCACCACTTCTAATAGAACTTCTAACTTCTGTTTCCAAACAGTCTAACACACTAGGAAGTGTGTCAAGGTCGCAGGTTGACGATTTGAGGTGTTGTACTGTTTCTTTCAAGATTGTGCTATCAATTTCTTGAAAGACAGACATAGTAACTGTTTTGTGAGGTTGTGTTTGAGGTTTTTCTGATCTCTGCACAACTTGATCTGTTAATAGCCCTCCTAATATTAATGATTTTCTCAGCGAAAAAGGACGCAAACTCATTGCATTTGCTGTCGGAGAGCATTTCAATGGGGATCTGACTTGGTGGGTTTGTCAGTCTCTCAACAGTAGAAAAAAAGAGTGTGTGTGTTGTTTATGTTGCTGTTAATAATGTTTGAGTAGAAGGTCTGTCTAGCTGTGGCTAGTTCCACATTGAAAGCACGAAGGCTGTCTTTATAGATGCTAAAGTGAATTTCAAGTTTCGTCTTCCGCCACATACGTTCAGCGTTTCGACACTGTCTTTTCATATTCTGAACTGCTGTTGATTTTCTCCATGGTGATTTCTGACTTCCCGCCTTTCTGTTCTTTTCCGGAGCAATATCATCAATAACATTCTTAACTTTTGAGTTAAAGGAATCAAGGAGAAGATCAACAGAGTCTACAGAAATGCTTGGTGTTAAAGAAATAGCCTTCATAAATAGTGCACTTGTGTTCTCATTAATCTTTTTCTGACAGACACAGATCTAGATTCGGTGGTAACAGAGATCAATATATCAAAGAAAATACAGAAATGATCAGATAGTGCTACGTCCTTTATAATAATGGATGAAATGTTTAGACCTTTACTGATGAGTAAGTCTAGAGTGTGTCCACGATCATGTGTGGGCCCGTGCACATGCTGAATCAGGTCAAAAGTGTTTAAAACACTAATCATTTCTTTTGTAACATTGATCTCTGCATTATCAATATGAATATTAAAGTCCCATGCTATGGCAAAACTGTCAAACTCTGAGGAAATCATTGATGGCAGTTCTGTAAACTCTTCAATAAAGTCTGGAGAGTATTTTGGTTTTTGAGTATTTAGAATACAAGTTTCATTAAAAAACATAAAATCCAATTTGTTCGTTGTGACAAATCATTGATTAGAAATTATTTATTTTTTAACGAGCGAATATTTAAAAATGCTAACTTGATGGCATTACTTTTTGTCCCCACAGTAATCTTAGTTTGATGCATAACTGGTCGGAGACTAGATAGGTCAGCTGTACGGCTTAAGAAGGCCTTGGGCTTTCTATCACGTGATAAAACAGAGATAGAGAAAGCTACAGGCACACTGGGTTCCCGCTTGTTCTGTCAACATTTGTAAATGTTACTGCTATCGTAGCGGGGACCCGACACACATCACTGAGAGCTGCAATCTTTGTTTTATTTCACCTAGACCAGATAAAGGAGGGGGGTTTGATCCCTGGCACTGTGGCAGCGGTCGGAGAGCTCTCACAGGAGGGGGAGGGGGAGCTGGGCCCACAGGCCTTGGTGGTGGTGGAGCTCGCTGTTTTTTAGTTGCCATCTGGGGGCTTGCAGCAAAAGAGTGGGAGAGTTTGGTCCCGGTATACACTACAGTAGTTCCTCCATTTTCTGTGAGAAGCTTAGAAGTGGAGAATCTGGAGAGAGGGATGCTGTGTCTGGTGATTCTATTGTTTTCGGTGGCTGTAGTATATTGTCCTGAATTTCCTGGCAGTTTTCCAGAAGGTTATCTTGAAGATGATGTAGTATGTCACAGTCTGTCTGTGATGAGCTTTGTGGGTAGAACTGAGCCGGGATGTCCATGAGCAGTGGTTGTTTTGGCTGTCTGGTGTTATCAGTGACCTTGAGGGATTCTTTAGCCACATGATGACTTGAAAACTGTCTGTGGTCACTCATATTTTGTTCAGGCGTACATGTGCCTTTCAAGTTGAGAGGATGTGCACACTGCTGAAGGATGATGAAGGGAGAAATAAATATTTTCCTTTAGCACCCTTGCACCGAGTTTGTTTGTGTGGAGACCATCCAGTTTGAACAGTTGTCTATGGCTCCAGAAAAGATTAAAGTTGCCGATGAAGTTAACTCCTTTTGAATTGCAGGTTTTTTGTAGCCATGTGTTCAGTCCAAGTAACCGTGAGAACATGTTAGTTCCCCTTGCCGGGAGTGCTCCACTGATGAACGACTGAACTTCAAGTCTTTTAAGTGTTTCAAAGAGTTTGCTGAAATCCTTCTTCAGGAGTTCCGACTGCTCTTTCCGAATATCATTTTTCCCCACGTGGATAATGATTCGGTTTGCAGTCTTGTGCTTCGTCAAAATGTTCTGAAGTTCCCTGTTCACATCAGAGACGGTTACTTGAGGAAAGCAGCATGATGTTGTTGTCCTGCTGCTAATGTTTCTGATAGTTGAGTCCCCGATTATCAGAGTCTTAACCTCGGTTTCGCTCTGAGCTGAATGCCGCTGTCTGCTCGACTTTGAGCGCCTGTTGGTAGCGACATTAGTTGCTGGCTGATCCAATCCATATTCGGTCACATTTTCCTCACCCACATTCATTAACACTTTAAATATGTTCTCAAGATGAATAGGGGGTGGCAAAATACCATTCTATTGGGGAAGAGGATGCTATTGCAGCAATGTTAGATACAATCTGATGTCTCGAGTGGCTTTGGGTCTCGCTCCCTGTTTGTGCCATCGATGAATCTGTCGATCAGTTTCGACATGTTCCTTTACACTTCGTAAAATCTGTTTAGACCTGTTAGACTTACGGGACTCACCTGCTGTAGGTTGAGGGGGTCCATACTGACGATCTGCCTGTTTTGGAAGTCCAGCAAGTA
This sequence comes from Channallabes apus, assembly GCA_030522415.1. Lineage (NCBI taxonomy): Eukaryota > Metazoa > Chordata > Actinopteri > Siluriformes > Clariidae > Channallabes > Channallabes apus. The sequence continues at coordinate 14,354,763 of CM060121.1, read as the reverse complement.
ACTTATTTTCAAGAACTGCAATCCTTTGTAAAAGTATTTGGCAGGTCATGCAGCAGGTAGATTCAACAAGACGTATTTTCTTTCTTGTCTGTTTGAGGTAGGCAGCTGTGTTTTCCCGTCGCTGGAATGTAAGCTGCTGGCGGTGGGAGGAAAAATTCCCCTTTTCGTTGAATCACAAAAAATTATGCCAAAAATGTTTTGTTTGAGCACTGTGCTGATCTGCTGAAGTAGAAGAAAAAAAGCTAAGAAAAGTACAGATACAGGAAACAAAGCGAGCAAAGCGCAGAACAGTAAGCAGGAACGTCCGAACGGTAGCGAAGCCGGAAGTAAAAAAAATTAATATAAATAACAGAACCGCTGTTGAGAATGATTAATTCCTCACGCAGCATTGGTTATGTTACAAAATCTTCTAAATTAGCAGTTATCAAACCAATAATTAAGAAACCTGACCTCGACCCCTGTCAGCTATCCAATTACAGGCCAATATCAAACCTCCCCTTTATCTCTAAGATTCTGGAAAAGATAGTAGCTACATAGAAATGGCATACATGAACTGTATCAGTCAGGATTTAGGCCTCATCACAGCACAGAAACAGCACTCGTTAAAGTAGTAAATGACCTCCTATTGGCCTCTGATCAGGATTGTGTAACTATGCTTGTATTACTCGACCTCAGTGCAGCTTTTGACACCATTGATCATGCTATTCTTCTTCACAGATTAGAAAATGTAGTAGGAATTAAGGGTACAGCCCTCTCCTGGCTCAGATCCTATTTGACCAATCGTTATCAGTATGTAGACTTAAATAGTGATTATTCTGCATGTTCTCTAGTGGAGTTTGGCATTCCGCAGGGTTCAGTTTTAGGCCCACTGCTTTTTTCCCTTTACATGCTTCCTCTGGGCAACATAATCCGTATTAGTTTTCATCGTTATGTATTCGATATGTATTGGGTATTAGTTTTCATTGTTATGCTGACGAAACACAGTTATATGTCTCAGCAAAACCTGATGAGAAAAAACAGCTTACTAAAGTTGAGCAGGACATAAGAAATTGTGTGCAGGACATAAGAAATTGGATGCTAATTAACTTCCTTATGCTTAATCCGGATAAGACAGAAGTTCTAGTCATAGGACCGCATACAGATAGGAGTAAAATTTTTGATCACACCGTAACTTTAGATGGCCTTTCTGTTCCATCAAGTGCAACAGTAAAATACCTCAGCGTGATTATAGATTTCAGCCTTTAATTTGAAGCTCATGTAGATAATATTACCAGGATGGCATTCTTTCACCTCAGAAATATTGCCAAGATAAGAAATATATTGTCGCTCAACGATGCAGAAAAACTAGTTCATGCTTTTATCACCTCTAGGTTGGACTATTGTAATGCCTTACTGTCTGGTTGTTCAGCTAGGTGCATAAACAAGCTTCAGCTAGTCCAGAATGCAGCAGCGAGAGTCCTCACTAGAACCAGAAGATATGAGCACATCACCCCTATCCTAACTTCACTGCATTGGCTCCCTGTGAAATTTCGCATTGATTTTAAAATACTACTCTTGACATATAAAGCATTAAATGGTCTCGCGCCGCAGTATCTGAGCGAACTGCTAGTGTCTTACGATCCGCCACGCCCACTTCGATCAAAGGATGCAGTCTGCTTGTCAGTACCGCATATTATGAAAACTACAGCTGGGGGCAGAGCTTTTTCTTACAAAGCCCCAAAATTATGGAACAGTCTTCCAAATGGTGTTCGGGACTCAGACACAGTCTCAGTGTTTAAGTCTAGGCTAAAAACCTATTTATTTATAGCCAAGCATTTTTATAAATAGATTTGCCTTAGGTAAAGGAGCAGATCTGGGGGACCCATGGACGTAGAGTATTATGCTGAACTGGTATGTTTAGATGCTGTCTTCCTCACTCTCATTTGATCACTCAGGTTTGTTGACGGTGAGGTGATTGTTTGCTTTACATCTCAGGGAGCCCTCATGTTTGTGTTTCCTTCTGGCTCTCCCCTTTTAGTTATGCTGTCATAGTTAGTCCTGCCGGAGTCCCTGCTTGCACTCTACAGTAAATATACATTCACATTATAGATTATGTGACTGTGACCATACCTAACTGCCATCTCTCCTCTTCTTCTCTTTCTCCCCCTCTTTCTCTTTCCTCTCTCCCCGTCTCCCCCTTTCACCCCTTTCACCCTCTGCCCTCCGTACCTGTCTTATCCATCCTGGTTCCCCGCTTCTGGTTGGAGGTCTCGTCGCATGGATGCCCCGTGTGTCTCTTTGGGATGCGTCTGGTCTCTGGGGATGATTCTCTCTACTTAGAAGACGGTTCTGGCCTCGACTGGTGTTAGCAGCTGTTTATCTGAGGACTTGACAATTCGATAGTTCAGGACTGGAACTATGTAGAAAAGTCTATCTGAGTCTCCAATAACTACCTGGACTCCATTTTAACATCAATTAACATCAAGTATTATAGCTGAACTGCCTGCCACCTAACACACTGTATAAATGCAGATCATTTCCTGCTATCTGTTTCACCCAGATGAGGATGGGTTCCCTGTTGAGTCTGGTTCCTCTCAAGGTTTCTTCCTATTACCATCTCAGGGAGTTTTTCCTTGCCACTGTCGCTTGCTCACCAGGGACTATCTGACCATTTTGATACATACACATTCCGTACAAACTTACATAATTCTTTTGATTGTGTAAAGCTGTTTTGAGACAATGTCAATTGTTAAAAGCGCTATACAAATAAAATTGAATTGAATTAGCACTCATCAAGCAATGTCTATGGGCAACTGACTGTACTCACTATTTCAGTCTCTAGATGTGCAAAGATGGTAGAGACATACCCTAAAATACTGCAAAAGGTGGTTCTACAAAGTATTGACTCAGGGGGCTGAATAATTATACACACCCCACTTTGCAGTTATTTATTTGTAAAAAAAAATGTTTGGAATCATGTATGATTTTCGTTCCACTTCTCACGTGTACACCACTTTGTATAGGGATAGGGGTAGCTCAGTGGTTAAGGCATTGGACTACGGTTCGGAAGATCCCAGGTTCAAACCCCACAACCACCAAGTTGCCACTGTTGGGCCCTTGAGCAAGGCCCTTAACCCTCAACTGCTCAGATGTGTAATGAAATAAAAATGTAAGTCGCTCTGGATAAGAGCGTCTGCCAAATGCCTAAATGTAAATGTATTGGTCTTTCACGTGGAATTCCAATAAAATTGATTCATGTTTGTGGCTGTAATGTAACAAAATGTGGAAAAGTTCAAGGGGGCCGAATACTTTTGCAAGCCACTGTACATGATCCATTAAAAAACGTCAAAATATCATGTTTCCATGTTGTCTACCTAGTATTTATAAGTTCTTTGTGAAATCAGATCTCTTATTATAAATATTGTCTTTTAACATTGGCACTGAATAGAAGACATAATATCTACCATCTTCTATCTAAACTCATTAACTTTGAACAGAAATGCGATTTTACACACATATACACACACAAAGTGATGGGTTGTAATAAAAATGAAATAATGAAGCATTAAAGACATATTCTTACTTTGGAAATTAATCTCAAGAGTACAAACACTAAATAAGGCCACCAGCTAATGATAGAATTACCATGTATGTGGAATATTTCAATATACCGCATCACATCATAAGCAAATGTCTGATCATTCCAATTCTCAATGTTTGCCAAGAGTCTAACAATCTTGGATAAATTTTAAATGGTTTACATTTCCCGAAAGCAAAAAAAAATGTCCCATATGCCTTTTAGCCGGCTCTACTCTGAACCCAGAGCAGAGTTCAAACGCGTCTCGCATGGAAGAAGTTAGAGGTGCTGGGGTTAAATATTCACTATGACTGGAACCAATCCAGTTATTTGCCCAATACAAGACCATAAAAGCCATAAAAGCTGATGGGACTGAGTCTTGTTTATTTCCTGTTTCCTAAGGCATTTTCGAACAGTAAGAATGAAGTTATTATAAATGGGTGAATAAAATAAGAGCTTTAACCAAGCAACATAAACTATTACAACAAAACAATACTTACTGTATGTTTCCCTTTCAAGAGCCTTCCTTCTAACTTATATACTTCTACCTAAATCTATATGAACACTACACACTCATAAATGCATAAATAGCCACAAAAAAAACACACTTACCGCCATTATAAGTTCAAATGGATACTTGTAGACCCGCACCGGTGACTGATATTTCTGCACCATGGCTGACGCTTTTCCAGTGGTGAACCCTACCGAGGCATTAACACATTGCTCTCAGAGGAATATAACTCTCAGCTGATCTGAAGGTGTTAGGTGTGTTCGAGCTCATGCTGCGGCTGCGCAGACTGATCGGCGAGATTAGCCGAAAGCAGTCGGGGAGGAGCTGAAAACGGAGCCGTCGGACACGTTGGGGATCTCGTTGCTTCCTCAAACACGATCACGTGGCGTTTAACTACTTTATTGCAGATGAACTGGAAGCTGTAGAAATACCTTTTTTGTTGGAAGAAATTCAGCAGAATGAACAACGACGATAAGTTTATAAACAATATATGTGCATGTGTAAATCATTTCATTTTAAAGTAACTGAACAAATACTGTTTTACAAATCAAGCTTATACTTAATCAAATGAGGTTTTGTTTAGTGTTGTTATATTATGCTTCTGTAAACAATAAATAATTAGCTGTAATTGCTGTTGGAGAGTATCCCAGAGGACCAAAATAACTCATCTATTTGCTGCAGAAAAAGCACAATGTAATACGAAAGTGACTTTGTAATAACATGCAAAATTATCTTATACTATCTGGATGGAGGATGGGTTTCTGGCTTCTGAAGGGTTACCACCCACTACATCAGGGTGGTAGTCGGTAGGTCCTGGCTAATGGGTGTCTGTTGCACAGGGCACTGGCTGGTTGGTAGTTTCACAAAACTGAGATTTAGGGGTACAGGTGACTCAGTGGAGGTAGAGGGCAGAGGTGGAAAGTAACGGATTACATTTACTCGCGTTACTGTAATTGAGTAGCTTTTTTGTGTATTTCTACTTTTTAAAGTAGTTTTAAAAATCTGTAATTTTACTTTTACTTAAGTACGTTTTGTTTGAAGTATTGTAATTCGCTACGTTTTAAATCATATTCGCTACTGAGTAAAAAATAAATGAATGAAAATGCGAAAATAATAAAAATATTATGCTTTGTATAAATGCTCCGTAGCGCTCGCGTGTGTGTATCATGTCCTGGTCGCGCGCCGCTCCAGACTCCACTCCAGGTTTTCTGACATCGGCATCTACCTGACCTTCCACACGGTCGCTTCCGCCCTGAGTGACGTCATCGACTAGCGCGACCATGTATAAACCGGAGAGAGACGCGGGAAAGATGAAAGAGGTTGTGATTTTGACGTTTGATATTTGGTTGTGTATTCTGGTTTTGACTTTTTGCCTCCAATTGACTTTGATTATTGCTTTGTCCCTTTGGTTTGGTTGATCTTTGTATATATTTGTAGATAATTTCATTGTTTTTGGTTTAGGGAGTCCGGGAAGGTACCTGTATTTTTGTTTGTGTGTGTGTGTGTGTGTGTGTTTTTTGTTGTTGTTTTTTTGCAGGTAATCTAGCTACTAAATATAAATACCATTTTGTTTAAATTATTTTGGCCTGGGTCCAACCTGAATCTGATCCTCCTCCTGGTGTGTGTGTGTGTGTGTGTGTGTGTACAAACCTCATTATTTCATCAGTTAATGATTGGATCTAGTTCTTTCTGCCATATACCACCATTTCCATACAGTTATATATATTATAAATAGAACCCTGTACCAGTCTTTTGCTGTATGACCCTAGACTGGGACGTAACACCATATTTAAGTGACCACTTTGATTTTCAAGCACAACAAAGACAACAGCTTTATTATGCAAAGGTGTTCCTTCAGTTAAAAACAACTAGTTTGAGATTTATATCTGCTCATCTTTTTTGAACTATGCTAGAATGCCTCATCCCACCCCCGCTGTTAAAAAAAATAAAAAAGTAACTTGGTAACTTTTACTCTGAGTACATTTTTTAATGAGCTACTTTTTACTTTTACTTGAGTAGATTTTTATAATTGTAACTTTACTTGTACTTAAGTAAAATTTCACTGAAGTAACAGTACTTTTACATGAGTACAAAATTTTATTACTCTTTCCACCTCTGGTAGAGGGACATGGTGAAGGAGGTTGGGGGGAAACACTGCAGCACAAGCTAGATCGCTGATAGGAGCTGTTTAGAGAGAAAGCTGAAAATTTAGTTGTCACTTATGTGCCCAGTGTGTTTGTTCATCACAAGTGTTTACTTTGTTTTGTGTCAACGGCTGTAACTTTTGCCATGACACCAGAGAGGAACTTCTGATCTGAGGAAATACTCAAAACTATCACACAAATCATTGTTAACTTGTATTTATTCTAGTTCTTTCATTTACCTACCTGTTTTCATTCTTTCTAAATTTCCTCGGAAAACTTAAGAGTAAAGGTTCTTCCTTTGCTGTCTGCTATGGTGTTGGACTGTGGGCTTGGTGTTGAGGCATAGATGCAGAGGGGATGCAGTGAACCAAAGAGTCTTTAATAAGAATTCAACAAACAAAAAGCAAACACGAACAAAACATGAACTAAGAGAGTTGGCTTAAAACTTGGGAGCATGTTGTAACAGAACTCATAAACACTTAGACATAAGACTAGGGATTACATACATTGATTCACAATACAGACGTGGGATACAAACTGGACAAGACAAGACACACGAAACAGTCTAATGGACTAAACATTAGGGACTATGCATGCAAGGGATAAACAAACACAAGACAGGCTTGGCTAGGTCAATTGGCTGAGCTGCACATTAGCTGCTAAGCTAGCTCATAGCTAATCAGACTAATGGCTACACCAGCCAGTAGCCTGAGACACAAGGGAATGAACAGACAAGGTACACAGCAGACTAGGTATGAAACAGACTAAGAACTCTAAAGGTTAGTGGCTAAAGATGTTAGTACCTAAACAGACTACTAGCTAAACATGCAATGGGGGTTACTTACACAAAGGGGTAAACACAAAAGGCTAATTCTCCTAGAGGCTAATCCTGCTAGGAGACACAGAGACAAAGAGACATAAACTAAATCAAAGCAAATACAAACTTAAAGAGCTCCAGAAACTAAATGCCAACTATAATGAAATCAAACTAAAACAAGGAAACAAAACCCACATAACAGAAATTAATGCTCGACCCAGTTTCCCAGAACAAACAGGTATTTATAAAAGTGCTATTGAGCCTCCTCAGTTCAGGTGAGTATCCATGTCACCTGACCGAGGAGGCTTCTGGGAAACTGAGTCTAGGAACCAAAACTACAAAGTAAAAACACTGCCCTCTAGTGGGCAACCCTCACAGTACCCCCCCCTTAAAAACGCTCCTCCGGAGCGCTAACGGAGGTCCTGGGTACCCTTCCCCCATGTCCCGGGTCATTCCACCCGACTGCGACGCCGACGAGCAGGCTCCCCAAGGTGGGTGGGAGGGTGGGCGAGCTTGAATTGCCGCCGAAGCCAGGCACCGGGTGCAGCAGCGGCCTGCACCCGAGGCTGGGTGGCGGAGGCAGCAATGGCTCGTCCTCGGGGCTGAGCGGCGGTGAGCTCATGACGTCGTCGGGTGGCGGAGGCAGCACTGGGCCGATGCCGCAGGCCGGGCGGCGGAGGCAGTGCCGGATCGCTGGTGTAGGCCGGGCGTTGGAGGCAGTGCTGTGTCGCTCTTGCCGGTGGAGCGCTGCCTGCAGCACTGAGTCGCCCTCCAAGTCGGGCGGCCGATGCAGCACTGTGTTGTCCTCACGCCGGGCGGCCTCTGCAGTACTGTGGCCTCCTTTGACACCGGGTGGCGATGGAAGCACGCTCTCGAAGTCTGGCGGTGGCGGGTCGCTGTCACCGCTGTGAACGAAGCTAGAGAGCGTGGTGAGGGTTTTCCCTGGCGAGGTCCTGGCTGGGCTCTGGGGACATGGAGCCTCCCCTGCGGCGCGCTGGAGAACTGGAGCCTCCCCTGAGGCGCGCTGGCGAAACTGGAGCCTCCCCTGAGGCGCGCTGGCGAAACTGGAGCCTCCCCTGAGGCCCGCTGGCGAAACTGGAGCCTCCCCTGAGGCCCTCTGGCGAAACTGGAGCCTCCCCTGAGGCCCGCTGGCGAAACTGGAGCCTCCCCTGAGGCCCGCTGGCGAAACTGGAGCCTCCCCTGAGGCCCGCTGGCGAAACTGGAGCCTCCCCTGAGGCCCGCTGGCGAAACTGGAGCCTCCCCTGAGGCCCGCTGGCGAAACTGGAGCCTCCCCTGAGGCCCCCTCACCTCCAGTTCAGTCCCCTGTTTTGACGTGGGGCAAGCTGATTATTCCTGGTCAGCTTGCCCAGGTGTTATAGTCCCAGCCCCCCCCCAAAATTTTCTCCCGGGGGTGCCCCTCTGCTATGCCTCTTGTATGGTCGAGCATTCTGTCACGTTCTGCTATGGTGTTGGACTGTGGGCTTGGTGTTGAGGCATAGATGCAGAGGGGATGCAGTGAACCAAAGAGTCTTTAATAAGAATTCAACAAACAAAAAGCAAACACGAACAAAACATGAACTAAGAGAGTTGGCTTAAAACTTGGGAGCATGTTGTAACAGAACTCATAAACACTTAGACATAAGACTAGGGATTACATACATTGATTCACAATACAGACGTGGGATACAAACTGGACAAGACAAGACACACGAAACAGTCTAACGGACTAAACATTAGGGACTATGCATGCAAGGGATAAACAAACACAAGACAGGCTTGGCTAGGTCTATTGGCTGAGCTGCACATTAGCTGCTAAGCTAGCTCATAGCTAATCAGACTAATGGCTACACCAGCCAGTAGCCTGAGACACAAGGGAATGAACAGACAAGGTACACAGCAGACTAGGTATGAAACAGACTAAGAACTCTAAAGGTTAGTGGCTAAAGATGTTAGTACCTAAACAGACTACTAGCTAAACATGCAATGGGGGTTACTTACACAAAGGGGTAAACACAAAAGGCTAATTCTCCTAGAGGCTAATCCTGCTAGGAGACACAGAAACAAAGAGACATAAACTAAATCAAAGCAAATACAAACTTAAAGAGCTCCAGAAACTAAATGCCAACTATAATGAAATCAAACTAAAACAAGGAAACAAAACCCACATAACAGAAATTAATGCTCGACCCAGTTTCCCAGAACAAACAGGTATTTATAAAAGTGCTAATGAGCCTCCTCAGTTCAGGTAAGTATCCATGTCACCTGACCGAGGAGGCTTCTGGGAAACTGAGTCTAGGAACCAAAACTACAAAGTAAAAACACTGCCCTCTAGTGGGCAACCCTCACACTGTCCTTCACATTCATTGTTATATTATTCATTTTGTTTTTTCTTGCACTTGGTAATGCATTGTCTTTATATATGCGAGGTGAGAGACCATGGCACTATACTCAATGTGTGTGACTCGTTATGTCTAATAAAAACGAATTAATGCAATAACACTTAACAGATTTCAATTTGTCTGATTTAAGTGGTTGTCTGTAATTTTTGTGGTTTAGAATGTATGTCATATTTATGGCATAAACAAGATTTAGCAAACTAAAAACATTGAACATGAATGACCTGCACATTATAAGGAATTAGGCTGTTTTTTGTAGTTTGATTTAGATTGTAGTTATGTAGTATAATTTTGCAGTTGTGTTTTGTGGTATGTATTTATTTTTTACATTTAACCTTTTTTTTACATTTAACCTTCAGTTAGCTAAGGGCAGGTTAAATAAACCATAGATGCACAAGCACAATGTATTTGTCTTTCTTATAATTTATACCAGTGTATAAAAGTGATCTGAATGTTGTATTTTTCAATTGACAATGCACACTAGCACAATGCAGCACATGCAAGTGGAGCAGCAACTACAGATTTCAGCATCAATCACTGTTGACCCCATTACATTAAATGTCTGTGACATTTTAGTTATTCCATAAAAATATTACTTAAATATGCAGCTGAATCCTATAAGTTGTCTGTATGAAAAAAGTACAATAATAAACTTATGCACAAATCCAATATAAAGAATTTAAGGGGAAAAAAATGTACGGCAGTCAAAAGATTGTAAACTATTTACGAAATGGCATGCAAATTGATTTGTTATGCAATTATATGGATTGAAGCACGAGACACTCATGATCATCGTCATGTGGTGAATGTGGCCAATCATGAGAAGCTGTGACGTCATCACAGTCTGTTGCAGTCGCTCCTGAAATGCTGCGCTGGCTGAGCAAGCCGGCTGTTCTCGAAACGCTCTCGCGTTACTTTAATGCCACACGTAAACGTCACGTGGCGTCGGCGCCGGTTCAAGTCGGACAAAATTTCTAACCGGCATGCACTATTTCAAGTCAGCCGCCGATCGGTCTGTGCAGCGCTGCATGAAGTCGAACGCACCTGTTGTGTAAGTCAGCTGATCCATGTCATATGACTGGCCATTTTGTTACAATAGGTGCGTTCGACTTCATGCAGCGCTGCACAGACCGATCGGCGGCTGACTTGAAATAGCATACCACAAAACACAACTGCAAAATTATACTACATAACTACAATCTAAATCAAACTACAAAAAACAGCCTAATTCCTTATAATGTGCAGGTCATTCATGTTCAATGTTTTTAGTTTACTAAACCTTGTTTATGCCATAAATAAGACATACATTCTAAACCACAAAAATTACAGACAACCACTTAAATCAGACAAATTGAAATCTGTTAAGTGTTATTGCATTAATTAGTTTTTATTAGACATAACGAGTCACACACATTGAATATAGTGCCATGGTCTCTCACTTCGCATATATAAAGACAATGCATTACCAAGTGCAAGAAAAAACAAAATGAATAATATAACAATGAATGTGAAGGACAGCAAAGGAAGAACCTTTACTCTTAAGGTTTCCGAGGAAATTGCAGAAAGAATGAAAACTGGTAAGCAAATGGAAGAACTAGAATAAATACAAGTTAACAATGATTTGTGTGATAGTTTTGAGTATTTCCTCAGATCAGAAGTTCCTCTCTGGTTTCATGGCAAAAGTTACAGCCGTTGACACAAAACAAAGTAAACACTTGTGATGAACAAACACACTGGACACATAAGTGACAACTAAATTTTCAGCTTTCTCTCTAAACAGCTCCTATCAGCGATCTAGCTTGTGCTGCAGTGTTTCCCCAACCTCCTTCTCCATGTCCTTCTACCTCCACTGAGTCACCTGTACCCCTAAATCTCAGTTTTGTGAAACCACCAACCAGCCAGTGCCCTGTGCAACAGACACCCATTAGCCAGGACCTACCGACTACCACCCTGATGTAGTGGGTGGTAACCCTTCAGAAGCCAGAAACCCATCCTCCGTCCAGATAGTATAAGATAATTTTGCATCTTATTACAAAGTCACTTTCGTATTACATTGTGCTTTTTCTGCAGCAAATAGATGAATTATTTTGGTCCTCTGGGATACTCTCCAACAGCAATTACAGCTAATTATTTATTGTTTACAGAAGCATAATATAACAACACTAAACAAAACCTCATTTGATTAAGTATAAGCTTGATTTGTAAAACAGTATTTGTTCAGTTACTTTAAAATGAAATGATTTACACATGCACATATATTGTTTATAAACTTATCGTCGTTGTTCATTCTGCTGCATTTCTTCCAACAAAAAAGGTATTTCTACAGTTTCCAGTTCATCTGCAATAAAGTAGGTAAACGCCACGTGATCTGCCGTGTTTGAGGAAGCAACGAGATCCCCAACGTGTCCGACTTGACGGCTCCGTTTTCAGCTCCACCCCGACTGCTTTCGGCTAATCTCGCCGATCGGTCTGCGCAGCCGCAGCATGAGCTCAAACACACCTAATGGCTTTCAAAAGAAAAAAAAACTGTGGAAGCTGGAAGAATTTTTTTTATGTAGTTTAGAAGAATGTGTTATAGTTACAATTAATTAATCATCAGTTAATGAGTCAGTCAAAAGCAAAAAAAAATTATAGCATATTTTTTAAACGTATCATTTCATGTTGCCGACCATTTATAGCACAAGCAGTTTTAGGCAAAGCCTAGTATAAGGGTTTTATTTCCTTAAGACAAACACACAAACAAACAAACAAACAAATAATAAAAAAAACACAGATGTGGTCATGCATATATGTAATTGGCCAATAAATTGGATTTTTATTTTAAACAGATCATACAACATCCAGATCACATTATTTACTTCATAGTTACAATTATTTACATAAGAAATGCACAAATATATAGATCTTTATTGTGAATTAACTTTATATTTCTTCATTTCTATTTATTTTTTGAAACACATACATAAATATTGAAAACATTTTAATTATATTTAACATTTTTAAAACTGGAAATTGGGTTTTATGGGGAAAATGATAATGCCCAAATATAAAAATTAAAGTAGTAAATAAATCATACATAAATCTCCTATTTGGTCTTCCTCTAGACCTACTGCCTGGTGCTTTCAACCACCACTTTCTTATGAAAAGTGACCTTGTCCTGGTAGCAAGAAAAATGCTTGGCTATTCTTTCCCTTATGGCAGACCATGCCTTGTAGACTGTATTTGAGGTTGATTTTATTTATTTATTTTTATTCACTTTAACTGACCTTGAATACCTTGGGTGTATAGTCGACGAGTGAGTGAGTGAGTGTTAAACACACATTTACTGTTAATTATCTTTTATCAATCACATAATCATGCATCTCTACATACCTGTAGCTATGCATAGTTTTCATTGACATTTAGTATAAAAAATGCACATATGTCAGGGCATGTCAAAACTTTTCCAGGGCCCCACAACACCCTCAGACTTCAGTACAGAGGGTTAAAATGAAAATTATCTGCTTCTACTGTGTCCACTGATCACTCCTTAAAGATGGACAGATTTTGTGTATTGGGTCATGCAATTCAATTCAATTCAATTTTATTTATATAGCGCTTTTAACAATGGTCATTGTCTCAAAGCAGCTTCACAAAAATTTAAGAAATTTAACAAAAAAATAAATAAATAAATAAAATACTAATAATAATAATAATAATAATAATAATAATAATAATAATAGAAAAGAAAATAATTGGAAGTGTGGATGTGTGAGAAAAATGTGCAGATAATAATAATGAGATGAATGAATGAAATTTCTCTGATGAGCAAGCCAAGGGTGGCGGCGACGGTGGCAAGGAAAAACTCCCTGAGATGGCATTAGGAAGAAACCTTGAGAGGAACCAGACTCAACAGGGAACCCATCCTCATTTGGGCGATAACAGATAGAAATGATATAACATCTTGTGTGTTGTGCAGGTGAAAATTCAATATGACAGAAATTATTTAAATTGACATGAAGACCAGTTCAGCATAGGGACGAGTCAGTAGGTGCAGAGGGCAGATGAGGTCTGGATCACTGGAAGCACAGGAGCAGCATGTGTAGCTCCAACCATCATAAAGCTGAATCCAGCTGGAGCTGGTCCTTCTCTGGATGCGTCAGGAACCTCGCAGGGTCGGCCTTTGTCTACTGAAGCTGGCAAAATCTCCCGATGCCTCGGGATGGGTAGAGAAATACAGAACAGATGGGGAGAATTAGCGTAGTTGCCATTCGGTATAGGTGTACTGGAGTATGAGATTATGGGATGAGTTATGTGTATGCCAGATTAAAAAGATGCGTCTTGAGTCTACTTTTGAACTGAGAAACCGTGTCTGCTCCCCGAACACTGTCTGGAAGGCTATTCCAAAGCTTTGGAGCTAAATATGAAAAAGCCCTACCCCCTTTTGTAGATTTTGAAATTCTGGGAACTACCAGAAGTCCGGAGCTTTGTGATCTTAAGGCACGTGGTGGATTGTAGCGCATCAGAAGACTGGTTAGGTATGTGGGAGCTAAACCATTTAAGGCCTTGTATGTAAGTAATACTATTTTGTAATTTATTCTAAACTGAACAGGTAGCCAGTGCAGGGATGATAATACTGGGGTTATATGATCATATTTTCTGGATCTAGTGAGAACCCTGGCAGCTGCATTTTGGATTAACTGAAGCTTGTTTATTGAGGATGCAGGACAACCACCTAGTAATGCATTACAATAGTCCAGTCTGGAGGTCATGAATGCATGAATTAGCTTTTCTGCATCAGATACGGATTAGATGTTCCTAAGTTTAGCAATATTTCGAAGATGGAAAAAGGCTGTTTTTGTGATATTTGAAATGTGATTTTCAAAAGACAAGTTACTGTCTAATATTACGCCCAGGTCTTTTACTGCTGAGCTGGTAGTAACAGTACATCGTTCTAAGCGCAGGCTGAATTGTGAAAGCTGTTGTGTGCTGGTTTTGGGCCAATAAGTAATATCTCTGTCTTATCTGAATTTAATAAAAGAAAGTTATTAGTCATCCAATCTTTTATGTCCTGGACACACTCAGTTAATCTAGACAACTTAGGTATTTCGTCTGGTTTAGTTGAGATATATAACTGGGTATCATCAGCATAACAATGGAAACTAATCCCATGTCTTCTTATGATGTTACCCAAGGGAAGCATGTATATTGAGAACAACAGAGGTCCTAAAACTGACCCTTGTGGGACCCCATAATTCATTGGCATTACACCAGACGGTTCTCCATTTAGATCTACAAAATGGTAGCGATCAGACAGGTAAGATCTAAACCATTTTAATGCCTGTCCCTGAATACCTATATAATTTTGTAAGCGATCTATGAGAATATTATGATCTATAGTGTCGAATGCAGCACTAAGATCAAGCAGGACTAGCAATGAGATGCAGCCTTGGTCTGAAGCTAAAAACAAGACGTTTGTAATCTTAACTAGTGCAGTTTCTGTGCTATGATGGGGCCTGAAACCTGACTGAAATTCTTCAAGGATGTTGTTATCCTGAAAGAATGTGCAAATTTGAGCTGATACTACTTTTCTAGTATTTTTGATATGAACGGAAGGTTTGAAATCGGTCTGTAATTTGTTATTTCATTCGCGTCCAAATTAGATTTTTTTAAGAAGCGGCTTAATAACTGCTAACTTGAAAGGTTTAGGGACGTGACCTAGATGTAATGAAGAATTAATAATGTTTAGAAGTGGTTCTCCAACCGTAAGCATCACTTCTTTTAAAAATCTGTTTGGGATTGGGTCTAACAGGCACGTTGTTGATTTAGCCGAGGTGATGAGTTTATGCAGCTCTTCCTGTCCTATACCTGTAAAGCAGTGAAAATCTAAATGTGAAGCTATAGGCTGAACTGGATCGTGAGATACTATTAGAGGTTGAACCTCCATTATTTTCTTCCTGATATTATTGATTTTTTCATTAAAGAAGTCCATAAAGTCTTCACTTCTAAACTGTGATGGGATACTCTCTGCGGGCATCTTAGGTTTTGTTAGGCGAGCCACTGTACTAAATAAGAACCTGGGATTGTTTTGGTTTCTTGCTATCAGTTGGCTAAGATGCTCAGTCCTAGCAGTTTTTAGAGCCTGTCTATAGCTGCACATACTGTCTTTATACGCAATTCGAAAAACTTCTAATTTAGTTTTCCTCCATTTTCGCTCGAGGTTACGGGTTGCTCTCTTTAGGGCGCGTGTATGACTGTTGTACCACGGTGCAAATGTTTTATCTCTGACTTTTTTTAATCTGATGGGAGCAACAGTGTCTAATGTACTGGTAAGAATAGTGCCCATGCTGCTAGTCACTTCATCTAGATCATCTGCATTTAGGGGTCTAATAAGAAATTGGCACAGATCCGGCAGATTACTTGTGAATCTGTCTTTAGTAGTGGGATTCATATTTCTAACAGATTGATAACGTGGGGAGACACAGCTAATCTGTTCTATGGGTAGAGTATATGTCAGGAGGTGATGATCTGTGATATCATCACTTTGAGGTATGATCTCTATATTAGAGACATCTATACCATGGGATATAATTAAATCTAGCGTATGATTAAAGCGGTGAGTTGCTCCAATTATATTTTGCTTAACCCCAAAGGAATTTAGTAAATCCATAAATGTGAGTGCTAAAGCGTCGTTAGTATCATCTACATGAATGTTAAAGTCTCCTACTATCAACACTTTGTCAGAGTTAACCAATAGGTCTGATAGCAGATGTCCAAATTCTTTAAGAAAATCGCCATATGGCCCCGGGGGTCTGTACACGGTGGCCAGGGTAAAATATAGCAAGGGTTTATTACGTATTTCATTTAGTGCAACATTAATGATAAGCACTTCAAATTAATTAAACCTGGGCCTTATTTTCTGGGTAACAGTGAGTACATCATTGTAGATAGTGGCGACACCACCACCGCGACCAATTAGACGGGGCTCGTGCTTATAGAAATATCCTGACGGAGTAGACTCATTCAGACCAAAATATTGGTTTAAGCCAGGTTTCGGTGAGACAGAGTGCGTCAAGGCAATAATCTGAGATAATTTCATTAACAATAAGTGCTTTAGGCGCAAGGGATCTAATGTTGAGTAGTCCAAACTTTAGAGGTGGATTTTGACTACTTATTTTGCCTTTTTCTGGTTTTATGGTTATCAGATTGTTTCGGGCAAATTTAACAAATTTATTCTTTTTTCTCAGTATTCGGGGAACAGACACAGTTTCTATAGGACAAGCTATGTGTGTGCGTCTATCACTACGGTGAGTTGTGATGTGGCTAATATGTTTGGAATCTACAGTATGACTTACCGCCAGTCAGATGGTTCGTAGTGTTCTGGAGATGTTGTCAGAGAGGACCGCTGCTCCAGCTCTGCTAGGGTGTAGGCCATCGGTGTGATAGAGCCTAGGACGCTCCCAGAAAACATTCCAGTTATCAACAAAGCGTAATTTCTGTTGTTGACACCAAGATTGTAACCATTCATTAAAGGCAAATAATCTACTGAACTTCTCGATTCCTCGCTGAAATGTGGGAAGCGGTCCAGATACGATGATCCTTGTCGTGGGTGATGTGCTGCGGACCTTCTCGACCAGGCTCCTGAAGTCCTTCTTTAGGATCTCCGTCTGCCTCAGCCTGGTGTCGTTCGTGCCGGCATGAAGAACCACAGCTCCAGTGTTCCTCCTCAGGGCAGTAGGCACCTGTGCAGCAACATCAAGAACACGTGCACCAGGTAAACAGCGTGTGTGCACCTTACCTTTAGCTGTGGTAGCACGCACGTGACGAACGATGGAGTCTCCGATGACCAGGACGTCGTGTGCCGTCTCGCGGAGAGGAGCGAAGCGGTTTCGGGTCGAGATGTCGAAGACGGGTGGTGGTGGAGGGGGAGAGGTCCTCGCCCGGGGCTTGGCGTGCTTCTTCCGCTGCTGCTGTATCCAGGGTCCGTGGTATTCCGGCGCCGGGGTGAAGGAAAACTGGGCGGGCTGCGTCCTTGGTGTGTTGGACCTGGGCAGAGAAACACGCGGGGTTGAGGTTGTCGGAGAGATTGTGTCACGCCAAGAATTTACCTGGGACAGGTGAGCGTCGGTCCGTGACGATTCCAGCGTGGCTTTCCGCTGCTGTAGCCGGGCCAGCTTCACCTGTAGCTCACGGATCAGCTTCTCCACGGCCTCCAGCTCCAAATCCACCGAGTGCAGCTCCGATGGCTCCTCACCTGCACTCAGAGGCAGAATCACAACCGACATGGTGTCTAAACATGGAAAATAATCGGTGTGAAGAAGCAAAAACAAACTTTACAAACAAACGTGATACCCGGGCTAACGGGCTAGCGATGCTAATGCTAATTAGCGATGCTAATGCCGGCTAAAAGCGGTGTGCTGCAAAACAATTAAAACTTAACGATATAACACGCGTTTCGAGTAAATATATTATAAGATACTTATACGTTTTATGTACACTCTTCGTAAGGGGACGAAAAAGTTAAAAAATTGGTCAGTATGGCGGAGCTCGGAAAAAAAGCAGCGTCTCAGCGTCCTCCTATGCATGCAAGTACAGTATGGATTTGGGCTTGTCTAACTTTAGCATTGACCACTCAGCTGTGGCAACTGGATGCCATTTCTTTACTACAGCGCAGTTACCTAATTGGAGTTAATCAAGTAGCCCAAATGTTTCAGTGCAATATTACCAGTTATATCACTGCGATGTTTGTTTATCACAGTCACACAATAGTAGGATCAGTTGAGTTTAACATATTAATTCACATGACAGTGTTTGCAAAAATGACCTGTCATAAACTTCTACTGCAATCCACTAAACAATAAGATGACAAGATATGCATGCATATGTAATAGTTTGAATAATTTTAGTGACTCCGTTCTTTAATTTTGTTCATCAAAATGAATGAATCTTTTTTTGAGTCATTTAGTTCATTTCGTTCTTTTGTTCAGAAATAAAATAAAATGTTACATTATTAATAAACAGGCCCCCAACAAGTCTACAGTACATACACAAATTTTGGATATAGTTCGTGTAAGTACAATGCAGTTCAGGACATATTATGATACACAGAATGAGCAGCTCATCACTCATATCTTCTGGCTCTTTTCAATCTATTGCACTGCATAGTGTCTGTGGGAGTCACGTGACAAAAGAAAAAACTCGGGATAGAAGACTCATTGAGAAGAATCGCTCAATTCTGTTTCCCGTGTAATGCACTGCATGGCATTTCTGAGAGTCATGTACATAAATGAACGAAACAATAAACAAAAAGACGAACAATTCAGACTAGAAGGGTAACTACTCATTTCTGTTTCCTGTACATAACCTACAGAGGTTTTGCGATGCTTTCTTCATGTGTGCCCAGTATAAAGTGAATGAATCACTCTCCGAGACTACTCATTCTTCCGAGTCACGTTAAAGACTCATTCAAAAAGAACAAATAGTTCATGAACGACCCATCACTAATATGTAATTGGCCGGTGTCTATTGTTCTTTTGTTTCTCTTTGTTCTTCAATGCCTGTGGACTGTTTTTGGTCAAAATGAAAAAAGCTTCCATATGTTTTGTCATTTTACTATGGAAAAATAAATGTATATTTTATACTTTTCCATTGTGAGCAATATTCTCTCAATTATTCAAAAAGTCAAAATGCTCATAAAATAAAAATAAATAAATAAAATAAAATAAGAAAGAAATTGCATACAGTAGACTCCCCTGGCTCCACTTTTATGTAAGTCTGTAAAAGGCATGTCATTAAACGCAAGTCAAATCAAACACTTTGTTGGATGAAAGAATCCAAAAGTATCTTTGTAATTCCATCCTCTAAGAAAGTGAAAACATGGTTTCTTTTATATGAAGGTAAAATATTCCAACAGCTATCCCCAAGGTTTTATCGGTGGTTGCTAAACATTTCATATTAGACTGCTTTCTCAATGAGTGGCAGTTCAATGGTGAATTCATTTCAAGACTTCAAGACCAAATTTTCAGTGACTCTAATCCTGAGGCTGTTAGTATTGCTACTTATTAAAATAAAATACTATGAAATTACTTCGCTGCTTGTTTAACAAGCTGTTGAAATTTTAACAGAGAATAATTGAGTATTAGTGATCAAATTAATGTACATTTTAAAGCAAATTTCGTCAAAGAATTAAATTAAAGTAGTTATAAATACTCTGGAAACAGGTGGTGCACAGACAGATTTTGTATGCCATATCAAATGCATTCACGTTTGCCCTGGAAACTGCCAGTGTATGTAAACTAAAGGGAAAAACTAAACACAACAGACAAAGAAACACACCAGTGTTAACCAGGGCCCGGTTTCTCGAAAGCTTCTTATCGCTAAGTAGTTCTTAAGTAGTATCTAAACCTCTCTCTTAACGTTATGGCACATTTCCTGAAACGTTCGTACGCTAAGGATCTCTTAGGTAAGTCACACGTTCGTAAGGTTGGTCTGGACCAACCTTAACTCACTCTTAGCGTAGTTTCAGCTCAAGACGCTAGTTGCCGCCACTGAGCAGCAGTCTTTATAAATCAGCGGTGTATACAAGCACATTATCAAAGTCGTATTAATGATGGAGGCCTGTTTAAAAATTTTATTTTATTTGATATCAGAAATAAAAGAGTGACTTTTAATTAGCCTATTTCATAATGTGACTAATGCATTAAAATTGGCAATCACTTTTAATATTAAACAGGTGGCAAACAATTAGGCAACGATACAGCGTGGTGTTGTGCTAAACCGAAGAGCAGTGGTGTCAAAAGTATTCACATTCATTACTTAAGTAGAAGTATAGATACTAGGGTTTAAAAAGACTTCTTTAGAAGTTGAAGTATCTGTAAGAGCCATATCGTACTTGTTATGAATTTGTTGTTGTGTTTATTTTATTTTATTTTACTTGTTGTTATTTGATTTTTTTTCCCTTGTTCTATTCATTAGTAAAGCATTAAGCATTAAGTTTGTTACATGAGCCATAAGCTTTAAATTTCTTAGTCATGCATCCATTTTGACAATCGTAAGTTGGTCTGTGATGTCATTCTACTATTTCAGATGTCGCCTTTAAGACTGCGCGTTTTCCAGCAAGAGGCCGCAATTTAGCGCGCGGCGTGCCGCGACTTGCCGGAAGCAACATTCAGGAATTTAAAATAAATGTGTTGTGCTTCACTGAATATCCGGCAGATGGCGCATGGAAGGACTTTATCTAAAAGCCGGACCAAGTACAACAATGAATGTAATGACGCGGATGAACAGTGCTGAAGTGAACATGAATTTTATTTTGTTTTATAATAGATCTTTCATGATGAATGAGTGTATATGTGCTTCATATTATCAAACACAGGCAAAGGAGACAGAAATTTTCACTGAAAAAAGTAAACCTAGCTATCGTTCGTTTAATGTGTTTTTTTCTCATTCCATTAGTTTAAAAAAAATTATTTGCTCTTTTAAACTAAAGTGTCTAATTTATGCTTATGGGTGAATCTTTTTTTTTTTTTACTTTAGTATAATGCTATTTACAGCAGGGAACCAAAGTGAAATATTTCATTTTGATCAAGGCACTTTTATTAGGTTGAGTGTGATTTGCGCATGCGCAGTCTTTAAACCATAGTTTTGCCGGTATAATTTTATTTTCCGCCTCAAACCGGAGCATGATGTTGAAACAAGTAAGGAAGGATATCAGTTACTGTTAGTTAAAGCCCCTGATTAAACTTAAATGTAATCCATTCACTCAAAGGACATTTCTGCTTCAAACCAAAGTTCACCGTGTCACATGACCTCATGACGCAGCATTATCACGGACTGAATCACGTTCTGCTGGCGGCCCTAGTTTCTCAAAGAAAACTCCTTTAAACCAGGTAAGAAAGCAAACTCATGTCATTTCTATGTTAAATGTTTCTCTTCTATGAGCAAATTCATGATTTATGTCAGGAACAACTACTTTGTAGATTGAGTTTTGTGTCCGTGTTTGCTACTGTAGCTAAAAACACCTATATTACCTACATCAGCATTAGCTAACTAACGTGGTGATTTTCAAAAACACCGGAGATTCTACAGTAAGTCGGCGGTGCCGAATAACATGAAAATAATTATATTTAAGTACCGTTGGTTAACGATGTAAAAATTAATAGGAAAGTGACGTAAACATAGAATAAGCTAATTTGGAGTGAATGCTGTTTGTAGTGTAAGCAAATTTTGATCAACATATATTTATGCAAGTAGAAATATAAAAAGAACTATAAGTGTACCATTATAGTATAAAAGACAGGACAAGAGTTAGGAACAGCGAAAATGGGGGGGACTGGAAAAGTCCCTAGAATCTGGGGAGCATGACAGGTCGTAAAACATAGACAAGATAAGGCGCCAGGTGCCGGACTTGCTGAAACTGAGCGCACACACTTAATGAAGGATTAAAACAAGTGATAGACACACGTACACATGTTTAAGTAAAATTATAGACAAAGATCTAAAAGACACACAATCAGATATTAAGAATACAGAGCTTAATAAAGTAGGAAAAATAAACTAGTATGTGCATCTACATAATACCAAGTAAAGAGATGCTTATACTTGGTCCGTCTCTTGAGAACTGTAGAAAAGACCAGGAGCAGCCAACAAAACCAAGGACAGAAGATAAGATAAGGGAGACATAAGACCAGAAATCAAAAATAATTGGACGAACCTGAAAAGATTAATGAGGGAAAGAACGGATGGTCAGGCCGTGGAAACTTAATAAGAGAGGGGCTGACGGGGTGACTATGTAATCAATCATACATTAAAACCAAAATTCAGAAGGATCAGGAGACAATGTGTGTATGTGTCTGTGCGCAGGTGGCCGGAATCTGCCAACAGAATGTGTGTGCGCAGAGTGATAAGGGAGAGACACCGAGCAGGGGTTTCCCCTATGTGTGTGTGAAAATGGTCTTGGGCACAGACTGGATGGGCAGATAAGAAATAAATCAGAGCCACAGAGAGTTTTGTGAATAACATATTTTAATAAGAGTAAGACACAGGATAAAATACAGTAAGCGTATCTACATGATAATAATATAAAATACAAAGTATAAAAGCCTAACGTAAAATACAAAACACAAGGAGTAAAAATCATCGACAGAAATAAAAGTCCTCAGAAGGAACACGATCTGAACTGCCCTGGCTGTCCGAATCATCCACAGGGGTGATGTCATCCATGGAGAAGTTGCAGTTAGCTATAAAATAGAATAAAATGTATATAAACATTGAATAGGGTAAAATAAGGCAAATAAGTAATAAATAATAAATAAATTAAGTACAGTAGTATAAAGGAGATGCTTACCCATGACTGGTCTTTTGAGAAATGAAGAATAAACCAAAGAAACACGAGGAAAAAGTCTTGAAAACAAGCAACACCCCTATATTTTTATAAAAAAAAGATATGAAAAGTGTAAAGATAATAGAAAATAATTATTAATGAAAATAAATTATAATGGAGAAAGTTATGAGCATGGAGAGGAGTCAGATAGCGAGGTGTATGATGTAATGGTACAAGATAAGAGAAATATAATTATAATAGAATAATTAATTGATAGAAACTGGAATAAAACAATTGATAGAACTGGATTATAATGGAATAAAAATTTGATGTGGTCAGCAAAAAGAGTGTACAGAGGAGGGGTCGGGAAATTCCCCGGGACTCCCCCCTCCTTCTCATGAAGTGTATAAAAGGTGTGTGTTTTTACTGTGAATTCAGTCTGCTCTTGACAGTGCTTGTATTTATGACCTAAGCATTGCAAGTGCGGCTCACTGGGTTTTATTGCTGCAATAAATCCTCTTACTTCTTCCAGTTCTGTGTGGCGTCTGAAATCTTCTTTAATTTTGATTGCAACTAATTTGTTAACTGTTTGATATTTTAAATTGTAGGCAACTTTCAACAGGTGGAAGAAATTTTCTCCCACAGTAGTGTATTTATAGTTATTCTTAAAACCTCCTGGACTTGCTAATGTGTAAGTAATGTAATGTCACTCAAACTATATTCCCTCGTATGAAACGGGGCTTTAGCACATGTTCCTGACATACTGGTGACACTTTCTGACATGTTTTTAACCGTATCAGTATATAAATATCGGCATAAATGTTGCGGTCTGGGAAGCGATTCCGCTCCCTAAAGGCCAACACAGAGAGGCTGAGGAGGAGCTTCTTCCCGCAGGCGATAAGGTCTCTCAATCACACCTCCACACAGGACTAATAACATCTTTTAAGCTCACAACACTGACTGGACAATCATGGACACATTCATACACACTTGCACTAAATACTCATACATCTGGACAATTGCACATGTCACCTTTCACGCATATTTGCACAACCACTGACACTTTAATTCTATATACATATATACTCTATCTACCCTATATTTCTATATTTTTGCAATATTTTATTATGCCCTTATTGTACAGTTAATTTTACTAGTTAAAATTATTTCTTTAGTATTTCCTTTTATTGATTATTTATTTTACGTACAAGCTTTTATTTTCTTTTTTTAAGGTCACTGGCGGTCGTATAAGCATTTCACTGCATATTATACTGTGTATGACTGTGTATGTGACTAATAAAATTTGAATTTGAAATTTGACATGTTGATTTAACGTTACTTCAAGTACATTTTAGCCATTACGATGTCATGAAATAACTTTAAAAGTAAACATAATCTTTATGCACTTTTGTGTTTACAGGTCTGTTAGCTTTTCTGAAAGGGCATTATTTTACCCATACTGCTTTCTATACATACTGTAATTAAGATTTGCTAACATAAGAACTTGAGCCAGTCCAATTTTTGTTTTTACCTTTTTTTTTTTTTAAGATCAGTAATGAGTTTCTGAGAATTATATCTGCTCCACTTCAAGCAAGATTACTGGTTTCCTTGGACAAGCAACACTACAAACTAATTGAGATCATCAGAAACTAGGGAGGAACCCGTCAGAGAGAAGACCAGAGATATAATCTTCATCTTCAAGTTTCTGATCTGGTATGTACTCGCTCAAAAAAGCAGAAATTAGCTTGGTGTCAAATGTAATATTGTGAATGGAAGCCACAGGACCTGAGCAAGGCATCCACATCAAGTTGGCTGTGATGCACTAAATTAAAACATAACTAGCAGAATAAAACTCTTTAGTTTAACTTGTTCACAGGTTAGTGTATGCTGTCTGAATACAGGTTTTAATGTCTGCCATGTTCATTTTATCACACTTTTCAAGCCTAACATAACCAACAATACTATGTTTGTTTTTTATATCCCTAGAGCCTGGAGGTGATTATCTTATGATCTATTTGAGTGGCAGATGTGGACCAGCTGATTAAGCACTGGTAAGCATTTGTTCATGAAGCATTTCATCCTTAGGACTGAAAAATGTTACTGAATTGATAACTTAGCCTTGTTTAAAGGTCCAGGTGGCAGCTTGGTGGTGCTGGGGTTTGAACCTGTGAGCTTCCAATCAGTATACCAACATCCAAAAACCATACAACTACCTCTGCCCCTTCATATTGACAGATATGAGGTCATTGGCATTATCAGCTGCAGCCTACAACCTTTTTTTTTTTCCTTCTTTTTTTATCAGTATGTATTAACATTAGTTACATACATTCTCCTAAACCTTGTGGAAAGAATTCACAGAAGAGCAGAAGCTGTTATAGCTGCAAAAGCCCAACATCATATTAAACCCTATGAATTAAGAAGTGGATGTTACTCAAGTTTATATTAATACTTAAAATGATAAACTTTATCATTAATACATAATGTGTGTGTATATGTATGTCAGTTGTTTTGGCGTATTCATTGAGCTAATTACATTTATCATGCTGCACCATAATCCTAGGTGTTTTTTTCACTCATAGGGAGCATTAAGTGATTTTACATGCATACATCAGACACTGTTTTGCCAAATAGAGCAACTTGTCTAACAAATGTCCTTTCTTTTATTAGGTTGTTCAGAAAGATGAAGCTCAGGCAGAACTTGAGAGGTGCACGATGGCCCTGTTTGTCCTCAGGTAGGAAGAGGACTGTCTTCAGCCTCCACAGGAAATCGGGATTGTGACTTATTGAGTTTCCATCAGTCGCACATGAATGTTCCATGTTGTTTTACCTCTGCTGATTTTGTTTCAGGAACATTTTCTAATTTTCTTTTCAGTCCAATTAATAAATGTATGTTGCAAAGTTGTGTTACTATTTGTAATTTTATGGAGTAATTTATTTTAGTCGCAGAGTATTTAGTTTGGTTCTTCTTCAGCAGGTTTGACAAGGACAAAATGTACCCATTGCAAAATTTAATTTGTGGATAAATGCAGACATATCTTTTTTTTCCTCTCAATTTCAAATTCAGTTAGCAGTGTTGAATGACTGTTGGTGTTTATACATTTTGAAAAAAAAAATCTTAATGTTAACATTTTGGATGAATTGTGGAATGAACCACAATAAATGTTTATATAAAGAAATGTGTTTTGAGTGTTTGAATAATTCATAAATTATGAATGCCTTAAATCTGAGTTTGCATGTTCTCCCCGTGCTTGGTGGGTTTCCTCCGGGTACTCCGGTTTCCTCCCACAGTCCAAAGACATGTAGGTTAGGTTAATTGACATTCCAAATTGCCCGTAGTGTGTGTATGTGAGTATGTGTGTGTGCCCTGCGATGGATTGGCACCCTGTCCAGGGTGTACCCTGCCTTAAGTGCCCTAAGTTTCCTGGGATAGGCTCCAGGCCCCCGCGTCCCTGTATATAAGGATAAAGCGGTACAGAAAATGAATGAATGAATGAATGCCTTAAGTCTTTATTTGATGCAACTTAAAAAAAGGTAATTTGCTCAACCATTCAAAAGTGGTTTATATCAAGTTTATAATTTCAGGTTAGATTTAGTAGAATATTTATATTAAGTAATATAGCCAACTCATTTATTTAGATTTAGAACAACTTTAAATATTTGGTTTGTTTCACCTTCAGAAATTAGTTTACATGAACTTAAAAATTTGAAGTTAGAGTAAATGGTTTATTTACATTACGTCAATGCTAAAATATTAGGTGTGACAGATTACTTCAATTGTTTTAAGTTTAGCCAGTGCTATATTTTCTTCCAGTAGGGTCAATCAGATGTACAGTGTCGGGTAAGTGTGGTGCTTTTATTGAAGGGATAATGACATACATTTTTTTTTTTGGGGGTGAACAATTTCTTTAATGTTTTCAGAGTTGTGGCTGTTCAGTAGAAAGTAATAGGCTCACCAATTTACAGTATGATCTTTCAATTTAACAAGTGTAATGTAAACAAGTTAGTTATTATGAGTATGGAAAACATCTTTTCCTGCATTTTTTTTCGGAAACTTTATTTGCCATCTACATACATTAACTCATGCTAGGGTACTTTTACAATGCCGAAATACAATTGAAAGCTATTTATTCATTTATCTTTGACTTGCTTTCTTACTTAGAGAGATTCAGTTGATTTTGCACATTTTTAATCCTTTTCAAATGCAGATTAACGTGCATATCAGCTGGATAACTAGCGAATGCTTTAGTAATGGGCTCTAAAAGACAATGGAACATTACAGAACGTGCGAGTTGACGCCCATGCACAGATCAGATTCTCACTTTCCATGTCACTATGACATACATTGCCAGGATAAATACAGTCCATCCACACGTACAGTAGAAGCATTTCAAAATGACCAAGATCAGTAAGCTTCATTCTCAAGACATCAGGACAATGAAGTCTGCTGGAAGTTCCAGTCGCGAAATACACCGCCATCTGAAATCTGTTGGTGTAGACGTAACATTGAGCACCATCAGAAGACATTATAAAGACATAAAAAGTCTGCCTTTCAACATGCACCCCCCACCCCCAAAGACTAAGCTCCTGCTGGTATATAGCTCTTAAGGTCACTGAAGCACGCAAACCCCCTGACCACAATAAAGTGGCAATCCCTCGGGGGGGGGATTGATTTTATCAATCAACGACATAATATTTGTCTTAGCTGGATGGTCTAATTCTCAAAACCGTTTAACCTAAAGAAAAACATAACACACTATAACTAGAATATTTACAAAACTGAAAGGTGGTCTTATGAATAATTAAAAAAAAACCTCATAACTCAAAAAGATCATATTATGTTTTTATATATTTTTTTAGATTTTTTTATAGTAACTGAACAGCTCTCTTCTCTCCAATCCACTCTAAAAAACACAGTCTCCTATTTTTTCTCTGTGCGTGTGCTGCAGCCTGTGAATGAATACTATGGGAGAAAATTTGTTTAGATTTTATGTGATTTTACTTATACTTTACTTACTCTTAAGAAATAGAAGGTATCCCATTTGGAAATAATCAGGGGTATGCGTGCGAAGCTGGACATGTCTGAAAATATGCTTGCACAAGGAATTTGATATATACGTTGAGTCCCCCAAGAACGGATAGGCCTAACAAGGCCCAGATGTTTAGAATGACATCATTGCATATAGAATGTATTCCTTTGTCTAGGATGCCTATATAATGGGGGAATGCTAGCGATCGGTGTGACTCTGTCAGCCTCGCCCGGCCAGTATTGCATGATAAATAAAGGCCGTTATCTTCTGAAACCAAAGCCTGAGTCTTCAATTAATTTCCACGACATCTTGGCGCTGGGAGCAAGGGTGGAGAAGGGGCTAAGGTGTGGCTGATCACCGTGGGCATCCTGGGCGAGCAGCACAAACAGGTGGCCACCTAAAAAAGGTAAGCAACTTTTGCTTATATACTTAGTTTGTGTTGTTTGCTGGGAAGCCCCATGGTGGTAAGGACACTGATAAAGACCTCTCCAACTCAAGTAATTTAAAATGGGCTTTGTTTTCAGAAAAGAATGCATGCATCAAACTTACTAACTGTTGTACTGATAGTAAATTGATAAAATAAGCATTGCATTGGTCTGGGTGTTGTCAAGTGGGCATTGATTGATGGCAACAGTAACAGACGGTATGAGGAAGCGCATTTGAGTGTCTATTTGTTTTGTCAAGTGGGCTTTGAGAGATGACAGGACAGGAAAAAGGTAGATAATCTCGATATTAATTTGTACTCATTGTCAAGTGGGCATGTATGAGGAATGTACAATTCCTTATGTTTTATTGATATGAGGATCAGGGGTAATTGATATCATTCGTATGTGGAGCACTATTTTGTGCCATTAA
The DNA here is from genome assembly GCA_030522415.1 of Channallabes apus. NCBI lineage: Eukaryota > Metazoa > Chordata > Actinopteri > Siluriformes > Clariidae > Channallabes > Channallabes apus. The sequence goes on along the minus strand of CM060121.1, from coordinate 14,326,157 downwards.
GTTGAATGCAATTGCAATTGTTTGTGTCTACTTGATGTTGTGTCTATTTGTTTCTGTCTGAGTGTGTGAGAGCTCTATGTTCGCCTAGTGTGTGTGAGAAAGAGAGAGAGAGAGAATTGGGTGAATGAGAACCATAAGCTCTGTGTGCTGTGAACAGGGCTGGACCTCCCGAGGGAATTGTGTGTGCAACCCTCACAGGGGGGGGGGGGGGCAGCTTGCTGCCAGACCAGAGACATGTGTGTGTGTGAATGAGCCCTATGTAAGTAATAGCTAGCCTAATAATTAAATAGATAAATATTAATCAATAAAGGGACATGTGTGAGTGGAAGAAATGAGCCCTCATTAGCAAGGGGGACAAGTATGAAGAGAATAAGCCCAATTTTATAGGAAAAGAGGGATAAAGTCTGAATGTGTATGCCTATGAATAAATAAATAAATAAATAGTGTGGAGTGGTGTATGTGTTTGGATTCTATATTAATAAATGGTATTAATCGGTAATTGATGAAGTGTTCACTGTGGGAAAAAAAATACTGTGCTTTTTGGCAAATGTTAATTTGAAAATAGTGAAGTGGTATAGATTAAGGAGTGACTATCATTGATGAGCCTTGGTAAGTGGAGGTGGATACTTCTGTGATTCTAAAAGAGTGTATATTGTTGTAAGTAAATTTAGCCATTAAGTAAGTGTACAGGCATAAAAATAAAATAAAAAAATAAATATTTAAGTGGTAACATAGGCTAAAGCATAATGGCAGCCACTCCGGTGGAGACTTTAGTGCTAAAGCGTCCGTTGTGTGCAGTCCTCATAAATAAGATCTCAAATAAATGGCAAAAGAGAACTAAAGATATGATTACAAAATGGCCAAAGGAGGGGACATTTGATCTAGCACTGTGTTCTGAGATGGACACCTTGATAAAAAATTACAAAGCGGCGGTAAGAGAGAAAAAGCGTGTTCAGAGAGAGTTAAAAAGATAGCAGGAGAGAGAAGTCCTAGCTTTGTTTAAGCAAGAAGGGGAGGAATTGATAAGACAGAAAAAGCAAGTAAGGAAAAAGTCTAAAAAGTCAGGAAGCGAGGCCCGTAGTAGCGAGATAGAAGCTGTAGTTACACCACCTCCATATGTACAAACTGAGGGTCATTTTCCGATGCTTAAGGGCATGGTGGGAGTTTCTGGTGAGATGAAATCGGAAGGTCCTGTAGAATTAGAAGAAGATTATGAAGAGTCAGGTGTGAAGTTGAGAAAGAGGCAAGGTAGGAAAATGGATAGAGAGGAAAGCACACCATTAGATTGTTACAAGGAAGTAAGGGCAGATCTACAGAGAGTGAAAAGGGTGTATGGGAAGGAAGATATGATAGAGGAACCGGAAAAGGTGCAGGCGAGTGGAGGGAAGATAGACAGGAGTGTTAAAATACCAGTAATAAGTCAGATAGGTACAACATTAAGGACTGGACATAGACCATTGTGCAGTGAAAAAGATGAAGAGGAGGAGGAGGAGGAGGAGGATCTGTCATTTAACATGGGCAGTTGGAAACAGGGAAGGAACACTGGTAAACTTAGACACCTAGCTCCACAATTCCCAATTTTAATTAAAGGTGCTCGGGGACAATACATTCCATGGGCAACGCAAGATCTCGAAGGGCTTGTCAACCGCCTGCCAAGCATCCTGGAAGGGGCTAGTAAATGGATAAGATGTCTAGAGGAAGAAACATCTGGCAAACTTTTGTCGGTGGGAGACATTAAAGCTTTATTGGCAAGGATTGTGGGGGTAGGAAAATTGGAAGAAGTCCTCCATTCTTCTGACCTGAGTGAGGCCGTGGATACATACAATATGGATGGAACTGTTTTTGATGCTTATCGTCCGTCTGTGTGGCATGCCTTGCGTGCAGAGTATCCAACGAAGGTTGACCCAAAAGCATTAAAAGGTGAACAGTTAGAAGACACAGAGAATCCAACGCTGTACATTCAAAAGCAGTTAAAGAAATGGAAGCAAGAGACGGAAAGTGATCCTGAGGGAGATGCACTGTTGTCTACGCTGTTCAGACAAACCATAGTAAATGCTATGCCTCAAGCAGTGAAAAGTAAACTGGAAGATGTGGTCGGCTTAACTTCTAAATCACACAAAGAGTTCTGTGATCACGTCTCACATGCTTTTGAACAATATAGAAAAAATGAGCAGAAGTTGAAAGCCCAAGAAAAAGAGTTGCAAAGGAAATTGACTCAATTACAGCTTGAAGAACTAACAAAGAGAAACAAGAAAAAAGTCCAAGCTACACTAAGAACAGAGGAAGCAGAGGAATTGTCTGTGAGGGCCCTAAGTAATCCAACACCCACAGTCCAGCAGGCTGTATCCACTGCGATGACGTCACCAGCTGCATTTTCTCCAAACTCAAACCAGATGCCTGCTCTTGTCGTTAACGTTTTCACTCAAAGGCCAGGGCATAGAGAGTGGAAAGCCAATCAACAGCAAATAAGGCAAAGAAATCCGCAGTCTAACTTCCCACCAGGCGTGTGCTGGGGGTGTGGACAAGCTGGACACAACCGATCAAATTGCCTCTCACATCAATGGCGTCAGAACCCAAGGGGTGCGGCGGTGGGCGGGTGGCAGCAGCCTCTTCGAGATGAACCCATTAACCCATGGGCCCCGAGTCAGGGGTGTTAGAGGTGCCCAGAGAATCCTACCGGGGAGAACCAATTGCCTATTTTGACAACTAGTGCAGAACAAGAACCCATGTTACATATTGAGGTTGATGGTAAAAGTACACCCATGTTAGTTGATACAGGAGCGTTTTATACATGCTTAAATTTAAGTCATGCCTCGCATCTCCCCATGTCTGGAAAATTTGCCAAGACAGTAGAATTCTCGGGTAAAAAGCAGTTGATCCCTATGACCGCTCCAGTCCGTCTACAAATTAACAATAAAAGTGTGACTATACCTGTATTAGTCTCAAGTCAGACACCGGTTAATTTATTAGGAAGAGATGCATTATGTAAATTAGGACTGCAAATATGGTGTTCTCCAGAAGGGGTGTACGTCAACTTGACAGGTATTAAAAATCAAATGGTAATGTCTGAGCCACATGCAAATGTGTATTGGATAGGACAGCTGGAAAAAGGTGTCAGTCAAATAATTCATAAGTGGGGAAAATTCATTAAAGCACAGATTCCTGAAGCACAGCTACCCTGTTCGGCTTTTCACTGTACAATGATGTATGACCAATCTAAGGATACTGAATTAGAACGGAAATGGCAGGAAGAGACAAAAGGGAACAAGGTTGAATTAATTACACAACACATCATCATAGGTCGGCAAGGAGCAGCTATCAGTGTAGATGAGTGTGATTTTGTAAAGACGTGGTTTAATGTAACTGATTCTGTTCCTCATGTGACATTGTATGTAGGACAAAACTGCAGTTCAAAGGACTTAGGACCAATGATGAAGAAAGCTACAGAAGTCCAGTGGGAGTCAACCATTAACCCGTTGATTTTTCATTCTGCAGATAAGAACTACATCAAGATCTTGTGTGGTAATAATTTGATTGGTACTCCTCAGGAAGTTGTAGTTAGCAGCAAGTCACAGACACAAATGGCATCAGACGGCTGAAGATGAGTTGTATAGGCAAATGGAAAGTCAAGTCCCACATGAATTATGGTCACGGCATGATACAGATGTAGGCCTAATTAAATCAGCCAGCCCAATTCATGTACAGCTTAAACCAAATGTAAAGCTGCCCAGAGTAAGACAATATCCTTTGCGACCTGAGGCAGAAGCTGGAATAAAAAGCACAATTGAAGGTCTTGTTAAAGCATCTGTGCTGGAAGAGACAACGAGTTGTTGTAATACTCCAATTTTCCCGGTGATCAAGCCAGGTACAAATAAATGGCGTCTTGTGCATGATTTGCGTGCAATTAATAATATAACAGAGGATTATCCAGCAGATGTTCCAAATCCACACACACTGCTAACCAATGTCCCTCCCGAAGCCAGATATTTCACTGTGATCGATCTTTGTTCAGCCTTTTTCAGTATTCCAGTGGCAGAAGAGAGGAGGTACTTGTTTGCGTTTACATATGCTGGTAAACAATATACGTACCGACGCATGGCACAAGGATATCGTCATGCCCCACATATATTTAATCAGGTATTGAAAGCTGATTTGGCAGATTTAATGATAGAAAGTAATCTAGTGCAATATATGGATGACGTTTTAATATGCTCGTCATCATTAGATGCATGCCACAGGGATTCCATTAAGGTACTCAGCAAGCTAGGGCAAGGAGGTCATAAAGTGTCTAAAGCTAAACTGCAATACTGCAAGCCTCAAGTTGAATATTTAGGCCGGCTAATTTCACATGGTACAATAGCCATAGTGCCTACTCAATTAGAAGGCATAAGTAAAGCACCGTTACCACAAACAGTTAAACAGTTGATGACTTTCCTAGGCCTAACAGGTTTCAGTGCTGACTGGGTTGAGGAATATGCTGTAAAAACTGCTCCAATGAGGGAGATAATGAGAGAAGAAGGACTGCAAAATTTAAGTGCTCCATTAAAATGGAACACTGATGCACGGTTAGCATTTGAGTCCATCATGAAAGAAATGCAAACAGCGCCTACGTTAGGTATACTGGATTATACCAAACCGTTCCATCTGTATGTGGCTAACCGAGCTGATGGATATGCCTCAGCTGTGTTGATGCAGGAAACCTGCAGTGGAAGAAGAAAACAGCCCTTAGCTTACTACAGCACTAAGCTAGATAATGTAGCACAAGGCTACCCACCTTGCTACCAACAGGGGCTAGCAGCGGTACATTATGCATATGACAAAGCATCCACATTGACTATGGGTTACCCGGTAACCATCTACACGCATCATAAAGTGGTAAAATTAATATAACAGGAAAAATTTGTTCTTACTCAAGCACGTATTCTAGCATATTCTTCACTGCTCACATATCCCGACATTACCATAAAGAGATGTGACATGGTTAACCCAGCTGAATTGGTTCCTTTAGCCTACGAAGGAGTGCCTCATGATTGTGTGGCGAATTCATTGGCATTTACTCGGTTACGACCTGATCTTGAATCTAAGCCTATAGCTGAAGCGGAAGTGACTTATTTTGTTGATGGATCTAGCTTTAGAGATCATGTAGGAAGTCACAGGGTATTCAGTAGTGATGAAGGATGGAGAAGATTTTAAACCTATCCTATCTCAGCATTGTTCACAACCGTGTTCTGCTCAGTTAGCTGAGTGAAATCGCTCACCGCTGCTTGTCAATTAGTCAAAGGGCTAGTGGCAAATATTTTTACAGATTCAGCCTATTCGCATAGTGTATGTCATCTGTTTGGGGCAGTATGGAAGCAAAGAGGGTTTAAAAGGAGTGACGGAACGCCCATTCAACATGCTGAGCAAATAGGTAAACTAATGTCTGCTATGATGCTACCAAAAACGATTGGCTATCATTAAATGTCAGGCCCATAAAAAGGGGAATGACTATGTTACTAAGGGTAACAACATAGCAGACTTAGAAGCAAAGCGTGCATCAAAGTGTCAACTAGCTGTGCAAGCGCCCGTGGTCCTTATAGAACCGCAGCCACAGTTGGAGGATATTATACGGATTCAAAATCAAGCAGGTCCATACGAGCACTCTATGTGGTTCCAGAGGGGAGCTCAGAAAGATGCACAAGGTATTTGGCGTTCACATGAAGGTTTGATCATAGCACCCACAGCCTTGTTGAACATTTTGATTTCAGATGCTCATGGATTTGACCATTGTGCTAGAGGAGAGGTTGTGAGAAAAATCAAGCAACAAGGGTATTGGACTCCATATCTGCATGCTATGGTTGATGAGTTCCTAGCTTCATGTGAGATATGTGCTAAACATAACGTCAGAAAGGGAACAGCGACACCTATTGGCCATATACCGGTACCTGAAGGACCTTTTAAGCATTTGGTTATGGATTATGTGGACATGATAAAGTATGCTCGAGGCAAAAGATATATCTTCATCTTCTGTACCGCTTTATCCTCTATTCAGGGTCGCGGGGGACCTGGAGCCTATCCCAGGAGACTTCGGGCACAAGGCAGGGTACACCCTGGACAGGGTGCCAATCCATCGCAGGGCACACACTCATACGCACATTCACACACTCATTCACACACTACGGTCAATTTGGGAACGCCAATTAGCCTAACCTGCATATCTTTGGACTGTGGGAGGAAACCGGAGTACCCGGAGGAAACCCACCAAGCACGGGGAGAACATGCGCAAAAGATATATGCTTGTGATAATTGACAGATTTAGTAGATGGGTAGAAGCAATACCATCTGCAGATGAAGGGTCAGGAACAGTTGTCAAATTCCTCACAAGGGAAGTGATACCTAGGTTTGGAATTCCATCAGAAATAAGTTCAGACAATGGTTCATTCAGAAAACTGTAAAGCAAGTACTACAACAGTTAAGAATAAAGCAAAGATTTGGGTGTGTCTATCATCCACAGTCCCAGGGTATAGTGGAGAGAATAAACGGCACCCTCAAAGCCAAGCTTAATAAGATTTGTGCTAGTACAAACTTAACTGGGTTGATGCTTTACAGCTTGCACTAATGAGCTATCGCATGCAAACTAACAGAAACACTCACTTAACCCCGCATGAAATGCTTACGGGTCGACCCATGCCTGTGCCATTCTGTAGAGGGCCATATAAAGGGCCACCGCTAGAACAATTACAACTGGAACTCAGATCATATATGAAGAAACTAACTGCCATACATAAAGCAATCTTTGTGCAGGAAAGGAACAAGGAGACGGAGGAAGAGAAAGACGCTCCGTGTCCCATCACTCCAGGAGACCAGGTCTATCTGCGAGTGTTCAGGAGAAAGTGGCATGAGCCCAGGAGAGAGGGGCCTTACAAAGTTGTAGCAGCCACTCCTACAGCAGTCCAAGTGGAAGGCAAAACCACCTGGTATCATTTAAACCATTGCACAAGAGTCCCTAAAGTAAGTAAGGGAACAGGTGCAGAAGAAGAGGACCCACCCACCGACAGTGAAAACCTACAGGGTCTTGAAATCTGTGTGAAAGGGGTGGAGGAAATAAAGCAGGAAATGGGGAAAATAAAGTGGATAGCATACCTAATGATCATTATCTTTCAGGTATTACACCAAGCCGTGGTCAGCTCACCTCTACACAGCTCCAATCAAACTTCCCAAGAATTAAGTTTACAGCAGTCGACTAGGCCTAATGATATAACAACAATATCACCCAATGTACAAAACTTAATTGAAAGATTTAACCCATCCAAACAACGTAGACATACTAAGAATAAGAGTAATGGTACAGTAAAAGGTAATGATTTAGATTCTTTGTGGGACACCGCCAGACATAATGAGTGGTACCTATGGGCAGCATTTACAGCAAATGAGGTGGGTATGGATAACTGTCTATTATGTTCCAAATCACCCTTAAATAAAGTAACTGTAGTTCCAAATCCGCATGACTATCAAAAATGTGCTGACTTCAATCGAAACTTTTGTCATTTAACTGATATATTTAGGCCATATTGCGCTGCTGAATGTTTGTCATTTTTAGGAAACTCCAAGTATACCAGCTATTTTGACCACATTTGGGGGATTGGTGTGGGCATTGGGATATGAATAAAAACATTAAAGTACAACCAGGAAAAGTAGAAATTCTCAAATGGTATACCATTGATCATAACCAAGAATATGAGTGTTTTTATAAACCAGAAGGGACACTGGATTTAGGAAACTTTACTGGAATCTGTACCACCACCTGGTTTTTAGACAAAAAGACTGCTTGGGAATCCATGGTACCTTTAAGAGCACCAGGCCTCCTAGCCCAAGGAGTAAAAAATGGAACACATATCACCTTAAAATCCTGCGAAAACCAGACTATAATACCACCTTCAATAGAAATATTTAAAGATCAAGCTATATTAGTAGCAGATTTTTATTGGCTTTGTGGGAAGGAGTGCCTACTGGCATCCTTACCGATAGGATGGAAAGGAATCTGTACTAGAGTAAGACTGCGTCAGGAGACAAACATAATACAATTGGACGAAACCAGAAGTCATGATAAAAGGGCTTACCAACCTGATCCCAACGTGTATATAGACTCAGTAGGACAACCCAGAGGTATACCTAATGAATTTAAAGCCAGAGATGAGGTAAAATCTGGATTTGAGTCAATTTTTATATGGATAACACCTAACAAAAATGCTGAACGGATTAATTATATTTACTATAATCAACAGAGATTTATTAATTACACAGAAGATGCTTTGGCTCCATTAGGAGAGCAATTAGTGGCTACTAGTACAATGACCTGGCAAAATAGACAAGCACTAAACTGGTTATTGGCTGAGAAAGGAGGTGTGTGCATTCTGTTTGGTCATCAATGTTGTACTTATATTCCTAACAATACAGCGTCTGATGGGACTTTTACTAAAGCCATGAATCAACTTAAAAATCTGAGACGGGAAGTAACTGAAAATGCTGGGAGGGATAATAAAATATGGGACTGGCTAGATCTGAAACTGGGAGCTTGGGGAGCATGGTTTGCTAAATTTGGTATGTTCTTGGGATTTGCTATATTAATAGGAGGATTGTTGTTTTGTTGTGTACTTCCTATATTAAAGTCCTTGGTCATAAAAGCTACAGTTCAACAAATGGAGGTATTAAAGTGGCAAGATGAGAAAATACCCCTAACCTATGGTAAAGACATTTACAGCTCAGACTGTGATTCCCGAGAATCAGGAGGAGATTCAGGCACCTCGGACGAGGACGAAGAAGATGATTAATGATGAGCCATTCCTTGGGTGAAAGCACTGGCCTAGCCTCTCCCCAAAGGCGACCCTCTGCGATACGCAAAGTATCTGGGTTGAAGTTCTTATATTATGACCCGGCTGTTCAACATTATATCTGCTTTAAAAATTGTACTGTATTATGCATGCTTCATTTTAGACTGTATAAGATGTCCAGGTTATTTAGGTTAGTGTAATCCTAGAAAAATCATTATATTAATTACATATTCATGTTATGTTATTGTGTTACGGAAAGATAATGTCATGGAGGTCAAGTCTTTTACTCCGTCCGAGTCAAATAAGGGCGGAGAGGTTTGGCTCGATCTTCCCTAGAGTGCAAATGCATAGATTGGTCATTGATAAAGGTCCAGTGATTTAATTGAATCACTAGATTAGTGTAAGAAGGGCTAGCACATGGATTTGCACTCCAGATAACATTTATTATCTGACTTGTCAGCCCCAGAGGGGGGATATATGGGAGAAAATTTGTTTAGATTTTATGTGATTTTACTTATACTTTACTTACTCTTAAGAAATAGAAGGTATCCCATTTGGAAATAATCAGGGGTATGCGTGTGAAGCTGGACATGTCTGAAAATATGCTTGCACAAGGAATTTGATATATACGTTGAGTCCCCCAAGAACGGATAGGCCTAACAAGGCCCAGATGTTTAGAATGACATCATTGCATATAGAATGTATTCCTTTGTCTAGGATGCCTAGGATGCCTCGCCCGGCCAGTATTGCATGATAAATAAAGGCCGTTATCTTCTGAAACCAAAGCCTGAGTCTTCAATTAATTTCCACGACAATACACGCAGCGGAGGTTTTACGTATTTAAAACGTAAAAAGGTGTCTCCATCATAAATAGACATGAATTAACTATATATATATATATATATATGTGTGTGTGTGTGTGTGCAGGGCTGTGACCTTTAAAGGGGCGGGTGCTCAAAGTTAAAAAAGATAGAACATGCTGAATAACAACAACTCACATTCATAACGAATATGGAATTGCATCATACTGTATGACAGTCATCAGGTCGGGACAATGCAAAGCAAACGTAGTCTATGTTTTACCTGATGGCGTTCAATGTTGCTGTAGATTAAGGTTTAAGAATCTATACACATAAAACACACAAACATGCACATGCAGTGCTTATTAAATGTTTAAACTGTAGCGATACAATAATTTTACTGCTGGAAAATCAGCATTTTACCTAATTTGAAATATAAACCTAATATTATCTGTTACTTAATATATTTTCTTTAAAAACAGTGTTTTTTTTATATCATAAATATAATAATCCATAATTATGTGGTTATCCATATTAGATGGCTTTTAGTGAAATAAAACTGTAACTTACTTTAAAACTAAACATTTTCCCTAAAACGGAGCTCTGGACACAGAGCTACAGACCCCCTTGTAACCCCCTTACCCAGTTAGCTAGCAGTTAATGACCACCACTACTTGTGCAGTTCATAAAAATACAGGTAATGTTTGTCGCGCTGTTGCACAAACAGCACGCTCATTTATTTAAATTCATTTGTTGTTATAGACTATAGTGTGCGCTGTACTCCCTATTTACTGTTTTGCTACAGTCTGCACCTTCCAGTTAATTTGCCTGCTTCTCCTCCAGCTCCGCACCACCCAGCCTGTAGAAAATGCGTGTGCACTTTGCGTGCTCATACCCGGCTCGTAACGAGCGCGCTCTGCCCTCAAGGCGAGCATTGGTTAATGGCAGGCATGTGACTGATGTAAGCCAGATCCTTTTATTTAGCAAAATTGAGATTAATAGTTACATTTTATTGTTGAGGGGCAAAGACAGGGCTCCATACGCACATACACGGAAAAAAGGGCACTTGAGGTATCCTGGAGGAAACCCGCCGCCCTCCCCCCTCTGCACGTGTCTGTATATGTGTGTGTGTGTGTGTGTGTGTGTGTGTGTGTCTTTACAGTATATACAACGTGAAAGCGCGCTCAGTTACAGCTCAGTCCCTCTTCTCACCTTTGATAGGTGAGAAGTTATCAAACCGGTTTCGGATGGGGGAATTGGCACAATTCAGGGGTTTAAAACTATTTAACAAGACCGAGACGTCTCTGCCTAAAATGTATTTCTCCAGCAAAGCATAGAATAAATAGAAATAAAATGGTTAATATTAATAATATTGATCTTAGCTGGATGGTCTAATTCTCAAAACCGTTTAAGAAAGACTTAACACACTATAACTAGAATATTTACGAAACTGAAAGGTTGTCTTATGAATAATAAAAAAGAACAACTCATAACTCAAAAAGATCATATTATGTTTTTATATTTTTTTTTAGATTTCTTTTATAGTAACTGAACAGCTCTCTTCTCTCCAATCCACTCTAAAAAACATGAATTAACTATATATATATATATATATATATATATATATATATATATATATATATATATATATATACACAGTGGTGTGAAAAACTATTTGCCTTCTTCCTGATTTCTTATTCTTTTGCATGTTTGTCACACTTAAATGTTTCTGCTCATCAAAAACCGTTAACTATTAGTCAAAGATAACATAATTGAACACAAAATGAAGGTTTACGTTATTAAGGGAGAAAAAAAACTCCAAATCTACATGGCCCTGTGTGAAAAAGTGATTGCCCCCCTTGTTAAAAAATAACTTAACTGTGGTTTATCACACCTGAGTTCAATTTCTGCAGTCACTCCCAGGCCTGATTACTGCCACACCTGTTTCAATCAAGAAATCAATTAAATAGGAGCTACCTGACACAGAGAAGTAGACCAAAAGCACCTCAAAAGCTAGACATCATGCCAAGAGCCAAAGAAATTCAGGAACAAATGAGAACAAAAGTAATTGAGATCTATCAGTCTGGTAAAGGTTATAAAGCCATTTCTAAAGCTTTGGCACTCCAGCGAACCACAGTGAGAGCCATTATCCACAAATGGCAAAAACATGGAACAGTGCTGAACCTTTTTATTACCCCATATACCCCAAGAGCGCAGAGACAACTCATCCGAGAGGCCACAAAAGACCCCAGGACAACATCTAAAGAACTGCAGGCCTCACTTGCCACAATTAAGGTCAGTGTTCACGACTCCACCATAAGAAAGAGACTGGGCAAAAACGGCCTGCATGGCAGATTTCCAAGGCGCAAACCACTTTTAAGCAAAAAGAACATTAAGGCTTGTCTCAATTTTGCTAAAAAAAACATCTCAATGATTGCCAAGACTTTTGGGAAAATACCTTGTGGACCGACGAGACAAAAGTTGAACTTTTTGGAAGGTGCGTGTCCGGTTACACCTGGCGTAAAAGTAACACAGCATTTCAGAAAAAGAACATCATACCAACAGTAAAATATGGTGGTGGTAGTGTGATGGTCTGGGGTTGTTTTGCTGCTTCAGGACCTGGAAGGCTTGCTGTGATAGATGGAACCATGAATTCTACTGTCTACCAAAAAATCCTGAAGGAGAATGTCCGGCCATCTGTTCGTCAACTCAAGCTGAAGCGATCTTGGGTGCTGCAGCAGGACAATGACCCAAAACACACAAGCAAATCTTCCTCTGAATGGCTGAAGAAAAACAAAATGAAGACTTTGGAGTGGCCTAGTCAAAGTCCTGACCTGAATCCTATTGAGATGTTGTGGCATGACCTTAAAAAGGCGGTTCATGCTAGAAAACCCTCAAATAAAGCTGAATTACAACAATTCTGCAAAGATGAGTGGGCCAAAATTCCTCCAGAGTGCTGTAAAAGACTCGTTGCAAGTTATCGCAAACGCTTGATATTATTGCTTGATTATACGCTTGATAATACAGTTATTGCTGCTAAGGGTGGCCCAACCAGTTATTAGGTTCAGGGGGCAATTACTTTTTCACAGAGGGCCATGTAGGTTTGGATTTTTTTCCCCCTAAATAATAAAACCCCTCATTTAAAAAATGCATTTTGTGTTTACTTGTGTTATCTTTGACTAATAGTTAAATGTGTTTGATGATCAGAAACATTTTGTGTGACAATCATGCAAAAGAATAAGAAATCAGGAGGGGGGCAAATAGTTTTTCACACCACTGTGTGTGTATATATATATATATATATATATATATATATATATATATATATATATATATATATATATAGAGAGAGAGGCGTTTTGCTGGCGAAAAACATTTTAGGCAGAGACGTCTACTCGGCCTTGTTAATTGTTTTTAAAAAACCCCCAATTCTACGAATTCCCCCATCAGCGAAATCATGAATGAAAGGTGAGAGGAGGCATTATAATACAGTGGGGGTTCTGTGGGTCTCCACACTCAGAAGGCTACGTGTCAGCCGATAACTTCTCCTTTGATCTCCTGGTTACAGCGGGGCGCCGACTGCTGATGTCTGCTTTATATTTATTTTAAGTATTTTTCATATTTTTCATGTCTGCCAGTTTCCAACAAAAAGCAGCAGTATTGTCAAAGAATTAACAGAATTTTTTTAAATTATTGGCACCCACACAGTTTCTTCCATTGTCCAGCCTCATAGGTGTGTTGTTTATGTTGTTAATCAATGTAAAATTAAAGTTATATGCTGTTTTCTGGTTACATTTGTCTGATTGTACCTGTACATAGAAAAAAGTTTATACGGTAAACACACACATATTAATTAAATTCTTAAATCATCGTGTTTACCCATGCACTGAAAAAAAGAACTTGTAAGATTTACTTGATAAAATCCTCTTAACAATTTGCACACATAGATTTTAAGTAAATTTTATTGCTCCAATATTAAGTAAAACTCACCCGTAATTGTCAGGTAAATTCTACTTAATAATTAAATTAACAATCAAAGAAATCAAGTAAAAGTTACATAATTATATTTAATGCACAAATTAGATTTATTTAAAATAATCAAGTAAAGGTACAGTATTTCATTCCCAGATAGCACACACATGTCGCAGAGATAATGCTCCCTAATGCATGTTACAATGACCAAATATATGATAAATAAATAAACTAAATTTCTAAATTAAGTAGAAATGTAAATTATTGTGTCCTACTTATATGATGTCCTCGATAATGATTATAATAAATAATTTTTCAAGTAAAATTTTTTTCACAGCGCTACAGTTCGCTACTCTGTGCAGTTGTGTGTCCACGAAGAGGTGGTTATGTATAGCTCATAGGTGTATGTACGCGCATTTCATATGTGGTGGTTTGAGCAGTAAGTAGTATACTTAGTATAATAAACACTGCCTTTTGCAAAGTGAAAGTGAGTCCCGTTGATCAAAAGGCTGATAAACGCGCGCGCAGATATGAGCAGATTTATCGATAAAACTGTGAACATACTCCCCTTGAAATGCAACAAACAAATACAGTATATAGTCTATTCGCTGAATACAACGCGACAGTGCGCTCCAAGCCGAACACCCGCAGACCCCCATTACTGTAATGCTTTCATTCACAATAGGTGTGAAGTTATCAAACCGGTTTCGCTAATGGGTGAATTGGCTGTATTGGAGGTTTTAAAACAAAATAACAAGACCGAGCTAAGCTTTACATTTATAAGTTCTTGTCCTATTGACAGGAATCCACTATAGTAAAAGCCTACAGTAAATTTGACTATATCCATTTACTTAGAGCTGTTCATTTACGATAAAAAAATGACAAAAAACAAAATATAAAAAAAATATAATATGATCTGTTCTGTAGCCCATCTTTTTTATCGTAAATGAACAGCTCTCTCTCTAGTAGATGAGCAACTGTTCCCTACTAAAGCGCGCTGCCGTTTCACGCAGTACATGGCCAATGAACCAGACAAGTTTGGTATCAAATTCTGGGTGGCCGCTGATGTTGAAGCAAAATACATGTTTAACGCAATTCCCTATCTAGGGAAAGACGACAGTAGGGCGGCTGGTCAGCGGTTATCAGACCCTGTTGTAATGCGCATTGTGGAGCCTTTCCTGGGGAAAGGAAGAAATATAACAACAGACAATTTCTTTACTTCGTTAGCACTGGCAAACAATCTTTTGGTGAATAAAACCACCATTGATGGCACAATGAATAAAATCAGACAAGAAATGCCCCCTTGTACACAGGCACAGTCTGAACGATATTCGACCAGGTTGTTGAAGGCTGGAAAGGCCACGCTCACGATTTACCAGGCAAAACGAAAGAAGAATGTATGAATTCTGAGCACAATGCATCAGGCAGTTTCAACTGATAATGGCGAAAAGAAACTGCCTGAAACAATTTCCTATTACAACAGCACTAAAGTTGGTGTTGATGTTATGGATCAAATGGCGCGGCTGTATTCAGTAAAGGGAGGCACCCGGCACTCGCCTGTGGCTGTGTTTTACAACCTCCTAGACCTGGCGGCAATTAATGCATATATTCTATATAAACAGTGCATAAATGTGACCATAAGCAGGACGAAATTTATTCTGGAGTTAGTAAAGGAGCTATGTGCGCACCAATTCAATTCAATTCAGTTTTATTTGTATAGCGCTTTTAACAATTGACATTGTCTCAAAACAGCTTTACACAATCAAAAGAATTATTTAAGTTTGTATGGAATGTGAATGTGTATGAATCAAAATGTTCAGATATTCCCTGGTGAGCAAGCCCGAGGGCGACAGTGGCAAGGAAAAACTCCCTGAGACGGTAATAGGAAGAAACCTTGAGAGGAACCAGACTCGACAGGGAACCCATCCTCATCTGGGTGAAACAGATAGCAGGAAATGATCTGCATTTATACAGTGTTAGGTTCAGCTATAATAGTTGATGTTAATTGATGTTATAATAGTTGATGTAAAATGGAGTCCAGTAGTTATTCGAGACTCAGATAGACTTGTAGAAAATTCCAGTCCTGAACTATTGAATTGTCAAGTCCTCAGAGAAACAGCTGACCACACCAGTCGAGGCCAGAACCATCTTCTAAGTAGATAGAATCATCCCCAGACACACTAAAGACACCTAAAGAGACACACGGGGCATCCATGCGACGAGACCTCCAACCAGAAACCGGGCACCAGGATGGATCAGACAGGTCCGGAGGGCAGAGGGAGTCTGGATCACTGGCAGCTCAGGAACCACATGTGTAGCTCGACAGAGAGAGAGAGAGAGAGAGAAAGAGTGAAAGGGGGAGACAGGGGGAGAGAGGAAAGAGAAAGAGGGGGAGGAAGAGAAGAGGAGGAGAGATTGCAATTAGGTATGGTCACAGTCACAATGTCTAATGTGAATGTATATTTACTGTAGAGTGCAAGCAGGGACTCCGGCAGGACTAACTATGACAGCAAAACTAAAAGGGAGAGCCAGAAGGAAACACAAACATGAGGGCTCCCTGAGATGTAAAGCAAACAATCACCTCACCGTCAACAAACCTGAGTGATCAAATGAGACTGAGGAAGACAGCATCTAAACATACCAGTTCACCATAATACTCTACGTCCATGAATCCCCCAGATCTGCTCCTTTACCTTATGGCAAATCTATTTATAAAAATGCTTGGTTAAATAAATAGGTTTTGAGCCTAGACTTAAACACTGAGACAGTGTCTGAGTCCCGAACACTATTTGGAAGACTATTCCATAATTTTGGGGCTTTGTAAGAAAAAGCTCTGCCCCCAGCTGTAGTTTTCATAATACGCGGTACTGATAAGCAGCCTGCATCCTTTGACCGAAGTAGGCGTGGCGGATCGTAAGACACTAGCAGTTCGCTCAGATACTGCGGCGCGAGACCATTTAATGCCTTATATGTCAAGAGTAGTATTTTAAAATCAATGCGAAATTTCACAGGGAGCCAATGCAGTGAAGATAGGATAGGGGTGATGTGCTCATATCTTCTGGTTCTAGTGAGGACTCTCGCTGCTGCATTTTGGACTAGCCGAAGCTTGTTTATGCACCTAACTGAACAACCAGACAGTAAGGCATTACAATAGTCCAACCTAGAAGTGATAAAAGCATGAACTAGTTTTTCTGCATCATTTAGCGACAATATATTTCTTATTTTGGCGATATTTCTAAGGTGAAAGAATGCTATCATGGTGATATTATCTACATGAGCTTCAAATGAAAGGCTGGAATCTATAATCACGCCAAGGTCTTTTACTGTTGCACTTGACGGAACAGAAAGGCCATCTAAAGTTACGGTGTGATCTAAGATTTTACTTCTAGCTGTATGCGGTCCTATGACTAGAACTTCTGTCTTATCCGGATTAAGCAGAAGGAAGTTAATTAGCATCCAATTTCTTATGTCCTGAACACATTGCTCAACTTTAGTAAGATGGTTTTTCTCATCAGGTTTTGTTGAGACGTATAGCTGTGTGTCGTCAGCATAACAATGAAAACTAATACCATGCTTACGGATTATGTTGCCCAAAGGAAGCATGTAAAGGGAAAAAAGCAGTGGGCCTAAAACTGAACCCTGCGGAACGCCAAACTCCACTAGAGAACATGCAGAATAATCACCATTTAAGTCTACATACTGATAACGATCAGTCAAATAGGATCTGAGCCAGGAGAGGGCTGTACCCTTAATTCCTACTACATTTTCTAATCTGTGAAGAAGAATAGCATGATCAATGGTGTCAAAAGCTGCACTGAGGTCGAGTAATACAAGCATAGTTACACAACCCTGATCAGAGGCCAATAGGAGGTCATTTACTACTTTAACGAGTGCTGTTTCTGTGCTGTGATGAGGCCTAAATCCTGACTGATACAGTTCATGTATGCCATTTCTATGTAGATATGAGCATAGCTGCTCCGCTACTATCTTTTCCAGAATCTTAGAGATAAAGGGGAGGTTTGATATTGGCCTGTAATTGGACAGCTGACAGGGGTCGAGGTCAGGTTTCTTAATTATTGGTTTAGTAACTGCTACTTTAAAAGATTTTGGAACATAACCAATGCTGAGTGAGGAATTAATTATTCTCAACAGCGGTTCTGTTATTACTGGTACTATCTGTTTAAGAAAATGTGTCGGTATAGGATCTAATATACAGGTTGATGAATTTGCAGAAGAGATGAGTGAAATTAGTTCATTCTCTTCAAGAGGAGTAAAGTAATCTAGGTTTGAATCTGACATGGCTAGGTTAACATCAGTATCAATTACATTGTTTGGTTTCAAAGCCTCAATTTTATGCCTGATATTTTAAATTTTATTATTAAAAAAGTTCATGAAGAAAACGGCATGTACAAAGAACACAACAAAGCTGTGCTTGGAATGTTAATTCGGCGAACAAAACTCATGGCTTCTGCTAAAAATCTTAACCTTAAATTAATTGTAAGCTGTTGAATTGTGATAAAAGTACTTGCAAAACATCAGCATACATTGAAGGGAACTTCTGAGGTGGTCAGTGATTCATGGCACGGTCGATCAGAGGGGGTTGTGATCACACCTACGGTTCTTTTGTTCTAGGCTGTCGGTCAAATATCTCTCCACTTGAAATGGAAGCTGTTTTTACAGTAGACCCTGTTTTTTTTTGTCATTTTGTAATCTTTCTCTTGTTTACCTTGTACTGTACAATGGATTTTTTATGAATTACTGTAAATAAACTACAAATGCAGTTGATTTACCAGAAATGACTTTTCTGTTTATTGTGTGCAAAACTCATGAATAAGTTTTTCAAGAAACTTTTGAATTATACTTTTAAGAATTATTGTGTCTCATGAATAAAAAAAAAAACCTAAGTTAAAGCAGATATTTAGATTTAGTTTTTTTTTTGTACTTTGTTTTTATCGTAAATGAACAGCTCTAAGTAGATGGCGAATTGTCGATATTTCACGGAAGCATATATATATATATATATGGGGAGTATTTCTGCAGTTTTATCGATAAATCTGCTCATATCTGCGCGCGCGTTTATCAGCCTTTTGATCAACGGCACTCACTTTCACTTTGAAAAAGGCTTGTTTACTGTATTATTTATATATTTATTATAATCATTATCGAGGACATCATATAAATAGGACACAATAATTTACATTTCAACTTAATTTAGAAACCCAATTAGCATTATTGTTGTTGGTCACCGGCTGGGAATCGAACCCGGGTCTCCCACATGGCAGGTGAAACACATACCCCCGGAAACCCTTAGTATTATATAGCATACATCATGTAAATCAATCGAATAATTTTAGATAAGTTATAAACGTTTCAATACGTTATATATTTTATAATGGTATTAGTTTGTTTCAATAAATATTCTATATTTAATATCAGTAGCGTAATATTTCCACAGCAGCAGCGACAGGTATCCGAGGTGCTTATGTTACCATAACGGAAAAGTGAAGTTGTTCAGTTTGTGGTAGATCTGATTTATTCAAACACAATAATAAAGTTTTATATCCTCAGGAGGGTCATTACATTGTTTTAGCGATAATTTCATGGAAGCGACTAAAGAACTAATCTAAAGCACTGTCACACTAAAAAAACATCCGAAAAGTTCAGAAGCTTCAAATAGAATGAACAAACTAATTAATTTTCTTAAAACATTATAAAATTAAGTAGAGACTTAGTGACTCCCCTTAGAGACTCTGTAATAGGTTTTCTCAGTTGAATATGAAAAAAAAAAATACCGCTGATTATCAACGCGGGAATGAACGGCGCATTGCCCAAGTGCAAGTTGATTTTGGAGCTAAACTATTTGCTTTGGGTGAAGGCGCCATCTAGCGATCATTGTGTGTCAGCAACAGCTTCCCATTCAAAACAATAGGCGGTCAAAATGACCGTGAACTGCGTTATAAGTAGGTCACACTGGCCCGGCGCTTCTAGTGTTAAAGTGTAAAAGTAAGGTGAGGGGGGGAGGGAAGCATTAAGGATAAAAGCTTAGGCTGTGCCACGGGCCTATATACTGCACTAACACCTCATAAAAAAAAAGAAAAGAAAAATGTGTTGTTGTTTTTTTGTTGTATTTTTTAATAGCCATAGTGATTTGGGATACTGTATATGGCAATTGAAAAAGAATGCATTTTAGTACAATGCAAACACATTAAATAACCATATATGTGTACTACTGAGCATTAACATGTTTTATGGAGAAGAAGATATGATAACTAGTTGCCTATAAGTATTTTAATCGTGCAAAAAGTCAAACTTCAGAGGCAAGTAATCAGTAACCTTTATTGGAATGTAAATGTACATCCAAACTTAGCTGCAGGAATCTGTGAGGACAACATACAAGAAAATTAGTGTACCCAGGGCAGGCTTGTATGTGTGTGTGTGTGTGTGTGTGTGTGTGTATATATATATATATACTGTATATATATATATATATATATATATATCATTCCTGTTACCTTCCTGGTGCTGTTACCTTCCTCGCTGGTGCTTGGTTGTGACATTTTGCTCGAATCTTGAGTCTCTATCATGGACAGCTTCGTCTACTTATCACAACCTTATCAACCGAAAAATTATAATTTATTCAAACGTCCTTGCTGGAGTGTGTGTAATACTTGCTTGTGGGTGCTTTTGGGTCTTTAAGAATGAAGAAGTTATAAGATTAATAAAATAAAACCCTCAGACACGGACGAGCTCTTCTTACCGCCAACAACTCCTCTTTATTATATTTTTCTTTATATTTTCTTCTTCTCCGTTCCTCCCCCCTCCTAAATAAAAGTCCTCACAACAATATTCAACAACACAAAATGGATACGGCTGAATTAACATTGAATATTCCAATATAACATCAGTACTTATTTTTCCAACATAATCTCTGTAATTATACAACTCTGTTAAACTCAATTTAAACTTTTACATGTGTGACGTAACGTCATGTGCAGGTGCGATGGATCGCGTACCAACCAACAGGGTGTCGGAATGGTATGTTTATACTTCTCATCTGTAACGTCCTTCGATATAGAAGAAAATAAAGATCACATAGACAAACGGAGTTGTTAGCGAATGTGCCGTTTACTTTTTTGTTCTCTCATGCGCATGCCCAGTGACAGTTTACACACGCTTAGTTACCTCGTCCTGCTCGACGTGCTTACGTCAGAGTCAGGATGCTGAACAGAAAACTTGGAACAGAACTACATGCAAACACTACATCATCCAACCACAATCAAATTCGCTCCATCCGGATGACGCGATTTATCCGGATGTTTTTTTTGTTTGTTTGTTTTTTGAATGACAAGCTGAAATAACATACAAAGGAGTAACGAGGCTATTTTTAAAATGTAAGGAGTAGAAAGTACAGATAATTGCGTGAAAATGTAAGGAGTAGAAAATTCCTACTTAAGTAAGGTAACGAAGTATTTGTACTACGTTACTTGATACCTCTGCCGAAGACTGCGCCATCCGCGGAGCCGTGTGGTTCATGTAGATTTTTCCTTTAGGCAAACCTTCAGCCCTTTTCATATTTTGCCTGAGGTGTCTAAAAAAATGCAACAGATTATGGAGCTTCTTGACCTGCTCAGACCTGCGCTTGCCAGGCCAATGCGTCGTACTTACGCTCTACGTCCCCATGTCCAGCTGCAATAAAATATGTTTCATTGATCATTAGCCATCATCCATAACTGGATGGACTTTTTTTCTACACGTTTTATTTTATAAAGAAATTAGATTTAGTTAAATGAGAAAGTAACCTTGGGAGAAACCCCGCATCCATTTATTTTTCTGAGTGATTGTAATGCTTAATACCACTATATCACCCATGCGGTGTGACTCGCTGTGAGATGCGGTGTTCTACACCTATCTCACCTGTGCTGTCTCGCGCTGTCGCTGTAAGTAGATATCATCTTGATTCACTGCAAGTTTTTGTGATGTGATTATGTTTCCATCTTTCCATGTGAAAAATGAAACATGTTTAATTTTACAGGGTGTAGTGGTTAGCCTGTCGCCTTGCACCTACAGGGTCCGGGTTCGATTCCCGGCCAGGCTCGATTCCCGGCTCTGTGTGCATGGAGTTTGCATGTTCTCCCCGTGCTTGGTGGGTTTCCTCCGGGTACTCCGGTTTCCTCCCACAGTCCAAAGACATGCAGGTTAGGCTAATTGGCGTTCCCAAATTGACCATAGTGTGTGAATGTGTGTGTGTGTGTGCTCTGCGATGGATTGACACGCTATCCAGGGTGTACCCTGCCTTGTGCCCTGAGTCTCCTGGGATAGGCTCCAGGTCCACGCAACAATAAATACAGGATAAAGCGGTATAGGAGATGAATGAATGAATAAATTTACATGTTAAAATTAAACATGTTTAATTTTTTTGGCCGTCCTTGTGGAAGCTTCCGGACCATGCAGAACTTCGCGGAACGTTGCAGTCAATCACGGAAGCTCACAGTGCCTAACATCGCATCTCACCGTGAGTCAAGCCGCATACAGATGTCGCCTTTAAGACTGCGCGTGTTTTCCCGCGGGATGCCGCAATTTAGCGCGCGGCATGCCGCGACTTGCCGGAGGCAACATTCGGGAATTTTAAATAAATGTGTTGCGCTTCACTGAATATCCGCCAGATGGCGCATGGAAGGACTTTATCTAAAAGCCGGACCAAGTACAACAATGAATGTAAGGAAGCGGATGAACAGTGCTGAAGCGAACATGAATTTTATTTTGTTTTAAAATAGATCTTTCATGATGAATGAGTGTATATGTGCTTCACATTATCAAACACAGGCAAAGGAAACAGAAATTATTGAGGGATCCTCTGAAAAAAGTAAACCTAGCTATCGTTCGTTTAATGTGTTTTTTTTTCCTCATTCCATTAGTAAAAAAAAATAATTTGCTCTTTTTAACTAAAGTGTCTAATTTATGCTTATGGGTGAATCTTTTTTTTTTTTTTACTTTAGTATAATTCTGTTTACAGCAGTGAAATATAGGTTGAGTGTGATTTGCGCATGCTCAGTCTAATTTTATTTCCGCCTCAAACCGGAGCATGACGTTGAAACAAGTAAGGAAGGATATCAGAACCTGTATTTCAGTTACTGTTAGTTAAAGCCCCTGATTAAACTTAAATCTAATCCATTCACAAAGGACATTTCTGCTTCAAACCAAAGTTCGCCGTGTCACATGACCTCATGACGCAGCATTATCACGGACTGAATCACCTTCTGCTGCGGGCGGAGTTTCTCAAAGAAAACTCCTTTAAACCAGGTAAGAAAGCAAATTCGTGTCATTTCTATGTTAAATGTATCTCTTATATGAGCAAATTCATGATTTATGTCAGGAACAACTACTTTGTAGATTGAGTTTTGTGTCCGTGTTTGCTACTGTAGCTAAAACCACCTATATTACCTGCATTAGCATTAGCTAACTAACGTGGTGATTTTCAAAAACACCGGAGTTTCTACAGTAAGTCAGCGGCGCCGAAGAAAATAATTATATTTAAGTACCGTTGGTTAACGATGTAAAAATTAATAGGAAAGTGACGTAAACATAGAACAAGCTCATTTGGAGTGAGTGCTGTTTGTAGTGTACTGCTTTCTATACTTTATACACACTGTAATTAAGATTTGCTAACATAAGAACTTGAGCCAGTCCAATTTTTGTTTTTACCTTTTTTTTTTTTTTAAGATCAGTAATGAGTTTCTGAGAATTATATCTGCTCCACTTCAAGCAAGATTACTGGTTTCCTTGGACAAGCAACACTACAAACTAATTGAGATCATCAGAAACTAGGGAGGAACCCGTCAGAGAGAAGACCAGAGATATAATCTTCATCTTCAAGTTCTTGATCTGGTATGTACTCGCTCAAAAATGCAGAAATTAGCTTGGTGTCAAATGTAATCTTGTGAATGGAAGCCACAGGACCTGAGCAAGGCATCCACATCAAGTTGGCTGTGATGCACTAAATTAAAACATAACTAGCAGAATAAAACTTTAGTTTAACTTGTTCACAGGTTAGTGTATGCTGTCTGAATACAGGTTTCAATGTCTGCCATGTTAATTTTTTCACGCTTTACAAGCCTAACATAACCAACAATACTATGTTTGTTTTTATGTCCCTGGAGCCTGGAGGTGATTACCTCCTGAAATTAATACTTAAAATGATAAAGTTTATCATTAATACATAATGTGTGTATATGTATGTCAGTTATTTTGGCATATTCATTGAGCTAATTACATTTATCATGCTGCACCATAATCCTAGGTGTTTTTTTTCACTCATAGGGAGCATTAAGTGATTTTACATGCATACAGTACATCAGACACTGTTTTGCCAAATAGAGCAATTGTCTAACAAATGTCCTTTCTTTTATTAGGTTGTTCAGGAAGATGAAGCTCAGGCAGAACTTGTGAGGTGCACAATGGCCCTGTTTGTCCTCAGATAGGAAGAGGACTGTCTTCAGCCTCCACAGGAAATCGGGATTGTGACTTTCCATCAGTCGCACATGAATGTTCCATGTTTTACCTCTGCTGATTTTGTTTCAGGAACATTTTCTAATTTTCTTTTCAGTCCAATTAATAAATGTATGTTGCAAAGTTGAGTGTTACTATTTGTAATTTTATTCATTCATTCATTTTCTATACCGCTTAATCCTGTGTTCAGGGTCGCGGGGGACCTGGAGCCTATCCCAGGAGACTTCGGGCACTAGGCGGGGTACACCCTGGACAGGGTGCCAATCCATCGCAGGGCACACACACATTTATGGAGTAATTTATTTTAGTCGCAGAGTATTTAGTTTGGTTCTTCTTCAGCAGGTTTGACAAGGACAAAATGTACCCATTGCAAAATTAAATTTGTGGATAAATGCAGACATCTTTTTTTTTCCTCTCAATTTCAAATTCAGTTAACAGTGTTGAATGACTGTTGGTGTTTATACATTTTGAAAAAAAAAAAATCTTATTGTTAACATTTTGGATGAAAATATGTTCATTCCACAATAAATGTTTATATAAAGAAATGTGTTTTGAGTGTAAATCAATATGTAATTAAGTTTTTTATGCTTTTATATTTAAATTATGAATGCCTTAAATCTTTTTGATGCAACTTAAAAAAAAGGTAATTTGCTCAACCATTCAAAAGTGGTTTATATCAAGTTTATAATTTCAGGTTAGATTTAGTAGAATATTTACATTAAGTAATATAGCCAACTCATTTATTTCTGGAATTGATGCACGGGCTTCATCTTAGGCCTTTTTTTTCTTTCGGTTCTTTCGTTTCTCAGCGCCGGACTGTTGATGTCTCTTTCCAGGACCAGGCATATCGTTCAATTATTATAATTCTTTTGGCCAAATACTGTAGGCAGCCGTAACAGAGGTGAGGGCGCGCGCGTCATCACGTCTGCTTAGCCGACTCTGCGTTCACCGTAGACTTCAATATAGACGTTTATATTTTTGTTTATTTGTATATGTATGTTATTAATATACATTTTTTTAGAGATTGTGTGTGTGCATGGAGAGTTTGTGTGGATAAGTTTGTGTGGATAAGTTGATAAGTGTATGTTGTCAAAGTATTTGTGGACATATAATTAGGGAATTTTTTTTTTAATTAAGGATGTCTTGAAACATAATGCAGTAACTCTACAGTATTTATTTGAACACGGTAAAGGTGTCAATGTTTCGTACATTCCTTAATTTGTCTTTTCGGTTTGTGTTTTATGCTTCACTGTTTTCAATATACTGTACATACTGTAAAACGTATGGACAACAATGTTCTGGAAGCATTATTAAATATTCAATAAGGCACACACACACAATTTAGTTGCAATAAAGTTTTATTAAATTTATAATAAAGCAGGCAGTACTGTATATGGCAAATGGTCACTCAAAATCTTTACAAAAGTAAGAGTATTCATTAATTTTTTTTTTTTTTTAGAAAAGAGGAAACCTCAATCTTTTCTTTCTAAGATGTTCGTTAATTATGTCTCTTATTTGCTTGTTGTTGTGGGCTGTGGGGTGGAATATCCTCGCAACAGCATCGGAAAATGCTTGAAGCAGAATTACCCCATCAGCGAAACCGGTTTGATAACTTCACACCAAGGATACTGTAGGTGAGAAGGGGGATTACAGTAACGGTTTCTGTGGGTCTTCACCAAGAGGTGATGTGGGTCGCGTTTTATTCAGCGAATAAATTAAAACAAAATCATGTTTGCTTCAGCATTGGAAACAATATTGTATTAGGCCAACTTTATTTAAGATTAAAATAATAGTGGGTTAGGAACGTTATTCTTCATATAACTTAAATGGCTGAATGAAGTTAAATATACACAATAAATTAATAATTGCGTTTGCTTTACATTTGAGCACTCGTGTAAATAGCTTTTTCATTGTATATACTACCATATCGTATATCTGTGTCTAATACTGGTTTATTCATATTTTACATTACATTCAGTTTGTAATTTACTTGCGATTGTACTTTTAAAATGTAACCTATATACGTATCTACAGAATAAGCATATTTAACTACTTCAGCAGTGAATTAGAAACTTGGTCAGTCTGGCTTTTAGATAAAGTCCTTCAGAGCAAGCATTGTGTAAATATAATATATAAAACATAATGTAAAATAAAATAATATAAAATAAATAAATACATAACATAAATGGTTAATGATAGCAATAAAATCAGACTTTAATAGTTGGATTTGATACTTTTCTTTTTATTTACTGTATAGACATCTTATTATGCTTTATCTGTTATTAATCTCTTCTTCTTCTTCTTTGTCTTTCGGCTGTTCCCTTTCACAGCGAATCATCTGCCTCCATCTAACCCTATCCTCTGCATCCTCTTCTCTCACACCAACTAACTTCATGTCCTCTCTCACTGCATCCATAAATCTCCTCTTTGGTCTTCCTCTGTTATTAATCTCTCTATTCTCTAATTATGACTTGAATAAATCGGCTCACATCGGAGCGCGCACGGAGCGAGTACTGTAGTCTATATATTTGTGTTTGTTGTTTCCCTGGGGGGGGGAGGCTGGCGTTTTTATGTCTGCATTTTATCTATAAATCGTGTGTGTGTGTGTGTGTGTGTGTGTGTGTGTGTGTGTACGGAGAGTTTATGTGTGTGCACACGGAGAGTTTATGAGTGTGCCCCTTTGATGTGCTGGGTATGGCGGGGCGTCGATGGCTGATCAGTGTAAAGTAGCGTACTTTACACACACTGATCAGCAGTTGACGCCCCGCCGTACCCAGCAGATCAACGGGGCAGTTATCGGCTATGACACGTTGAAGGAGAACTTAATAGTTCTCAAAAATAGTGTAAATGTCTGCAACAATCACTGACCATTAAAATGTTTTTTTTTGTAATTAAACACATACATATATATATATATATATATATATATATATATATATATATACACACACACACACACACACAAGGGCGTAGGTTTGCTACCTATGACTCCAACTAATACCCCATCCCCCAATCCCCTTTTCCACCCACCAACCTCCCACCCCAACTATGTCCACTGAATACATGTTTTTCTTAATATGGTGTGAAATCACTTTACATTAATACTAGCAATGCTTCGATTGATATTAATCCACTCGAAATGCAATTCATTAAGTTAAATTAAGGAATAGTGTAAAGTTAAAGGAATGTTTCATAACTGACGAAAAGATAGTCTTTAATAAAATAAAAACTATTCTTTATTGAGCCCTAGTGCAAATGAAAATCTCAATCATCTGTATATATATAAAAGTAGATTACATCTAAACATGAACTACTAAGTAGAGTACCACACAACAGCTCAATGCCTATTGCTCCTATATGAAGGAGACAAAAACATGCCTTCGCCTATCGTTAACAAAAATAAACTGCTGGCATATTTGTTTGACATCAATATTGTCCAGGCTGTTCTTTTTTTCTTCTGATGAACACTAAAGATGATATTTTGTAGAATGCTGAAAAGCTGTAATCATTGATTTACATAGTATTTGTTTTTCCTGCTACGGAAGTCAATGTTTTCAGCTTTTTTCCCCAATATCTTATTTTGTATTCAACAAAATGAAGAAAATCATTAAAGTTTGGAACCACTTAAGGAGTAAATAGTGAGTAAAGTTTTTTTGGGGGTGAACAATGGCTTTGACCCTAACTCTTCCCCTCTGACTGCACTAGGACCGGACAGCATTGCCACCTGATGAAATAGCGTGACAAAAAAGTGAAATGTCAGTTCAAAACTTTTGCCAAAAACACTAATGAATCACTTACATCCTCAGCCTATCACTCCTCATAATGCTAAATATTAGTATAATCAACATGTATAATACACGCACACATGTATACATATATAACATATATATATGTTATATACTGTATAATCAACATTCAGATTGACCTCCTGTGACCTCGCCTCTTCACCTGAACTACAACATGGCTGATCTGCTTCTGTCCCCTAATTGAAAAACATTGAGGGATTCCTTATGAGCATGGACAGAGAATGCCTCAGCCTATTATTGGTAACAATGTTAAATCTCAGGACAACTACAGTGGCTTGCAAAAGTATTCGCCCCCCGTGAACTTTTCCACATTTTGTCACATTACAGCCACAAACATGAATCAATTTTATTGGAATTCCACGTGAAAGACCAATACAAAGTGGTGTACACGCGAGAAGTGGAACGAAAATCATACATGATTTCAAACATTTTTTTTTACAAATAAATAACTGAAAAGTGGGGTGTATGTAATTATTCAGCCCCCTTTGGTCTGAGTGCAGTCAGTTGCCCATAGACATTGCCTGATGAGTGCTAATGACTAAATAGAGAGCACCTGTGTGTAATCTACACTCTCTCCATCGCTGTCTGATATACAGCACAGGTGTTTAGGTTCTGTCACCTGACAAAACAGGATAAACACATGCCATTTAAACAGCAATCATTTTATTTCACTTTTTCTGAGTCTTAGTGTGCAAACCTCGAATCAAATCATTAATGTTCGCTAAGTAAGTGAATGCATTTTAAAAACTATTTTTCTGAAGTGGATTGTCTATTGGTGTCAACAAAATTCTAGCCATATGGCAATATTAGTATATTAGCTTATCAATTTCTTTCACAATACTGATTTCTGACAAACAGTCATTAGATTAGGAGACTGACAGGGATCATATTTATACTTTTACGTTTAGCTGTTTAATCTGCTGTTAGTTTTAAGTCCGTATTCACAGACTATAACCTGGCCTGCTGTAATGAATGTGAGTCCACTGCATTTGGCGCTGCTTGTATCTGAACGCAGCCAATAGTCTATCACATGATGGCAGGGAAAGGCACAGCCAATCAAAATGTTCATATTTGTTTTGGGGGCGGGAGGACTCAAGGAGAGAACGTGATTTATCCCTTTCTGCGTGTCTAGGTTAATGTTGACAGAACGATTAAAAAAAAGTGGATTAAATTATTGGTGGGGACATTTCAATGGTCGGAGGATATTGGTGGGGACACATCCCCTCCATCCACCCTAAATCTACGCCCCTGTGTATATATATAATTTAAAACTATTTATTCATTTGTCTTTTATTTACTTACTTACTAGCGAATGCTTTTTTAGGGCTCTAAAAACTACGGCAGTATGAGTGACAATGGAATAGGACCTGTGAGTTGCACCGGTCACACACACACACAAAATATATATATATATATAATTAAATTCTAAAAACATCGTGTTCACCCATGCACTGAAAAAAAGAACTTGTAAGATTTACTTGATAAAATCCTCATAACAATTTGGACACTCAGATTTTAAGTACATTTTATTGCTCCAATATTAAGGCTGATTCCCAATCCTACCCTTCCCCCTACCCTTCCACTTGGCGCGTTCACGTGCAGGGCTAGTGGTGTCTCATTTCTCTTTTGGTTAGAAGTGTATGGGTAGGGGGAAGGGCCAGATAGCCCTCCAAACGAAGATTTTTCAGGACCTCACTTCAAACGGAGGGCTAAGCGAAGTTTTCCACATGGCTGCTCACTCGAGCAAGCAGACCCATAAATGTTAAGTCATTTTTGCCATTAATAAAGATTTTTATGACAAGTTTTCATTATATGTATATTACCTTTAGTCTTGTGTTTGTGTTTATGGTGATGTTCTGTAAAGAAACGTTTGCAAAAAAAATCACTAAAGTTTGCTAGCGGATAGCACATATTGCACAATATTACAAATATATATTTTTATGTCACATACACTTTTTACTGCATGCTACAAACAAATATGAAAGTTCAGTAGCACGGCAGTTTGCCGAGCATTTGATAACGCATTGTGTGTTTTGCTTACGGCCATATGTGTACATGTAAATGAACGGTGCTTACACTATTCTTACTTATTGCAACGTGACCACAGTTTTGTAATTTATATTCTGTATATGGACGGCTGAGGAAACCCGAAGACTCATCCGTGTTCGTGGTGAAAATTAGCAACTTTTTTAAAAATCGAAATACGGCGCAAAAAACCTTTGGGAGTGAGTAATCTCTCTTATTGGAATGTGTGATAAACATCGGCGCATGTCCTCTGACGTAACATTAGGAAGTAGCGACAACGTATGATGACGTATAACAGTGTTGTAGTGGTGTCCCATTTCTTAGGGGAAATATTTATACCCTTCCCCTTTCCATTTCGTTTCAAGGGACAAGGGGAAGAAAATAGAATTGTGATTCAGCCTAAGTAAAACTCACCCGTAATTGTCAGGTGAAATGTACTCAATTAAATTAACAATAAAAGAAATCAAGTAAAAGTTACATATTTATATTTAATGGACAAATTTGATTTATTTAAAATAATCAAGTAAAGTTAATTCATTATTGTATCAGCAGGAACCTTAATTTTATGAAATTACTATCATTTTGTTTTGTGAGATTTTCCCTTAACTTGTGGTTTTATCAATTTATATTACTCCCTATAATAATGTAAACATTGCTAATTTATGTTTTGGAAAGAAACTTAAGTAATTATTTCATCTATATCTTTCATAAATCACAACTAAAATATAATTAAACAGTTTATTCACCAACATTACCAAATATTTGTGACATTCACAGTCTAGATCCAAGTTGTCTTTTTAATAAAAGTGCATTCAGCTAAATTTTGCATCCATAGAAAAAACTGCACGGCACCAGGGCCTGAAATACTTGTTTTAAACAAAATTGTGTAAAATAATAATAAATAAATAAAATACAGCATTCATTTAGAAATAAAATACAGCAGAAAATACATTAAACAAACTGTAGAATAAACATTAAAACTTAAAAGCCCTCGGAAGCAGTGAAGTTGCAACATTCAAATCAGCACTCTGGACTAGTGCACTTAAAAGTATGCCATTGAAACCATAACGCATTAAAACATTAAGCTGAACATGTAAACACAACATGTAAAGACTTGTAGTCAAGCCAAATCAAATGTTTTAAGATAACTTCATCTTTAAAGCTTGCACTTTTGGTGATAGCTTAATCCCATCAAGTTCTAGAAGAACTTTCTGAAAATAGCTCAAATGTGTAGCGCAGTGCTCGGAGCTATTGCCACATTCTTGCAAAATTTCATCTCCTTCAAGGATTATGGATACACCAACCGGTTCTTCCCCTTCAACAGCACAGACGACAAGGATTTTAAGAAGGTGCATACTGGCATCACTTCGTCTGTCCCCCTGGATAAAATGTACAAGAATATAAATAATTTATTTTGAGAAACAAAAAAAAAAAATCTGAATTGCTTCAACCTGTGCTGACTTCATTTCACAGAGAAAAAAATAATAAAAATAATTGATAATAAAAAATGACCATCACTTCATATACTTCAGATTGTTAAACTTGGGTTAAATTGCTTTAGCAATAATCTTGCATCACTAAAACATTGTAAAACATGGCATGAGATGGCTACACTCCATAGATTACTCTGCACCTTTACAGTGTCAGGAAATCCTATGATGAATGCTGAGTTTGTATTTAAAGGGTTAGTCCAAACATGAAAATTCGTTCAATAATTACTCAGATTTATATATTCATTTGCATTTATATGCTTCTGTCCAATACAACAAACACTATATCCAAGGTATTAATAAATTGTATAATTAATAAGAAAACAATGCTTTACCAGGCAATCATCAAAGAGATCCTCTTCAGATTCATGTCTCATCTTTACGCTTTGTTTCTGTGAAAATATTTACATTGTATCATTACATAATCTTTTATTCGTACAACTACATTTAGGCATTTCTTCATCTTTTGTAAGTTTGCCTTTATCCAAAGCAAATTACAAAAGAGGAAGGCATCAAGCATGCCAAGCAGTGCTACTAACACGAAGTTTCTGACACCGTTAGAAAAATACAAGATAGATCAGCGAGGGATTAAGGAAAAAGTGAGAAGCAAGAATCATGTGTGGAAAGATTAAGCATGCAGGGTCACAGGATGACTCAACTTATTTTTATTGTCTGCAATGCGATTTAGACAAATTAGAGCTGCTGTCAATACTGTATGAACATATGTACAGGTTCTTTACTCGTAACTCATTAATAAAGTTCGGCTTCAGAAAAAAAACGTTTATTGCTAGTGCTCTTTTACCATTTAATGCTTTAACACACACGACTCAGTTTGTTCAGAAATGGCATCTCACCGGCGAGCCTTTGTTTGAACACGCCGTTTTCACGAGGTGTGGGGGTAAGAAACACGCATCTCGGTGTATTAATCCGCGCGTTCGGTTCGTTATTATTTTATTTAGTTATTTATTTACCACAGGAGCCCTGGGGGCTCCGTAGGTTCAGGTTTTTACACGAAAATGGTGTTTTGTGAATCTCCACACCATTAAAAACTGAAATATTGCTAATTGTACGTCCTGAGATTAAGATGAACATTAATTGGGAGTCATGAAAGCGAGAATCACATCCAAAAACGAAAGCTAAACTTACCTCGAACACGACAAACTCCAGCTGCAGCCACACCGTGTTGTACCGCCGTGATGATTCCCAACCGACTGATCCACAGCGCGGGCACAGCATCTCCAAACACGCATGCGCGGTTTAATTTGCACACATTTTCGGCTTCAGTAGACACACAATACTTCAGACTGAAACACGACTGCCCCCTACAGGTAATGAAGGGCATGTTCACAGCTTCCCGCACGCAGCCGCGCAAAGCCGCGGCAAGTCACGGGATCCCTTTTCTCGAAACGCGCGTTTTTAATGGCGACATCTGTAGGTGAGATAGGGGTATTAGGCACCGTGAGCCGCCTCGAGTGACCGCCTGACGTTCTGCAAAGATCTGCAAGCTTCCGCATGTTAAACATGTTTAATTTTTTTACAGTGAAACATGGAAACGTAATCACAGCACCAAATCTCGCGCTGAACCATGATGAACTGCACTTGCAGCCACCGCGCGAAACCGCGTAGGTGAGATAGGGGTATTAAACGTCTACTCTGTCATCTCATCATATTCATTCCATAAGTGTTACACAACCGAAACAACTGACATGCTTCACATTGTTTCTGAAGCTGGCGAAGAGTGTTGTAGTTGATTGACAAACAGCTGACGATTGTATACCCAGTTCGTTTCACCGTCGCAGGTTACACAAAAATATTAGCGATACTTTGGTGATTTAATTGATATATTTGTCTATTATCGCATGCTAGTACTGATAAGTTAACCCATGTCGAAATAAACATTATTAATAAACACACATACATACTTTCTGCACACACACATATACATACTTTCCGTGCACACACACACATACTTTCCGCACACACACACACAAGGGATTCCCTTGAGTTAGTTATTGTTCATATTAGCAAGGCGAGAAAACACATTACACAAAACAGTAATTGTTTCTGTTGTAGGATTCGACATTTTAGCCATAGATTCCATGCTTCAATTTTCTTTTTGCAAATCATCACCTGCGTTTTCTGCCGCAGCAATATTCAGACATTATGTGGACCCCATGTGATTGAGCAGTGATGATCATTATACTGTCCAACTTCGTCTTCTAAACTGTCCAACAGCAGGCTGTTTACAAACCAGTACTACCATTCAGGGAGAATGAAGCGAAAAGTCCGTCTACACAGAAATTATTTCCTTTTAAACTGAAATGCCTTCTGGTTACACTGAAATGCCTTCCGGATACACTGAAATGCCTTCCGGTTACACTGAGAATCTCATAGGTAAATGTGCATGAAGAGTTTGTATGTGTGCGTGCGCGGAAAGTATGCATGTGTGTGTGCGTGCAGAAAGTATGCATGTGTGTGCGCGCAGAAAGTATGTGTGTGTGTGTGTGTGTGCGCGGAAAGTATGTACAGTACAATATGTGTGTGTGTGCATGGAGAGTATGTATGTGTGTGTGCGCATTTCACATGTAGTTGTTTGAGCAGTTAGTAGTATGTATGTAAGTGTGAGTGTTTCATATATGTGTATGCAAGTGTTTCATATGTGTGTGCATGAGTGAAGTTTGATTTAAGCCCTATACGGCACCTCATAGCAGCAACTTAAGAAGACTTCTAAGGGCCAGTTCGAGAAACACACGTAGAAAAGTAATCACTTTACGTAAGATATATCTTAAGAGTCTTCTTAGCGCGCTAAGAGTGTGTGTTATCGAGAAACCGGCCCCAGCTAATTACATATGTGTGAACTGAGCCTTTACTCCATTGCAAATATGTTGAGTAGGAGAAAGTGATCTGTGCTAGTGATAATCCTCAAAGTGGGAGTCTTGAAAGTGTTTTGATGGAGATACCTTCTTCTTCTTTCTTATCCTTTGATGTTTACCGGCAGCTGGAATCCAGTAGGTTGGTTTCCTTTTTCCTTTTTCTTTCTCTCACCCTCTCTTCTGATCGGGAAGTCTCTCCTTCCACTTCACAAGCGCCAACAAAGCGTATATCCTAACTGAATAAGCCAACACTTCCCTCCAAGCCGTGTAGAACTTCTTCTACCCTGGTAGGAAAGGCTTTCCAAGCAGCAGGTCAGGCCAGCGCTTCTTTGCACACCATGGCGGTTTTGCAGGCATATCAGGTTGATCTGTTAAAGGATTTGAGCACGAGCGGTACCGTGAATGATATAGCATTCATAGAATTACGCCGGGCTACTGACTTGTCCCTTCGCGCGACCAAGCAGACGGCCTGTGCTATCGGCCGTTCTATGACTTCCCTGGTGTCTGAAGAGAGGCACCTGTGGTTAAACTTGACAGGCATCAAGGATAAGGATGAAACATTCCTACTTGATGCCCCAGTCTCACCTTCCGGCATGTTTGGCGACGCTTTTAATTCTGTTGCCACTAGGTTTCGAGAAGCTAGGCTATATGAACAAGTTTTCGGGAAATTTCTCCCAAACCGTGCTCAAGAGTCGAGTCTGTCGGCCACCCAGTCTCGACCAGATCTGATTCTCGCCAGACGGGAGGCACAGAAGGAAAGCGTCAGCAGCCGGGCACCCCATAGTAAGGACTGGGGTACAGCTCGCCGCCCATCACAAGCCACCTCAAAGAGATCAGACCGTCTTCAAGTTCAAGTTGGCTTTATTGTCAGAAACAACGTTCGTCCAGGACCAAGGTGCTACATAAAACATAAATTTACAAGATAAACTAACAGAACAACTAAACTAGCTAACTTAGAGGCCTAGTTAGCTGGCTAGCAAAGACAAGACAGATAGACCCAACATAAATTACAACATAAATTAACTAAAAGAAACTAACTATCTAATGAAGACTAGCTACAGGGTTTTTACAGACAACAGACAACATAAAGTGCACGTGCAAATGTGCAAACAAAAGCAACAAAGTGACAGTGCGACAACATAACATAATAATAAGGTGTTGTGGTGATGGGTTGAGGTAGTGGAGAAACAGTAAACATTTCTTAACTTAACATAGCATCAAGAATTGAGAAGTTAAGAAGTTAGTGCAAAAAGTAGTCCAGTGATGAATATTGTGCAAAAGAGCATTTACAGGTTGGTGTGTACGATAGTTTGGTAGTGTAGGTCCGTGTGTTTGTGCTTGTGTTGATTAGTCAGTCCAGACTCAATGTTTTGAGGTAGTTAAGCTGAGTGACAATGTTTGTATGTGTGTGTGTGTGTGTGTGTTTATCAGTCCAGTCCCTTTTTGTTGAGAAGACGGATTGCTTGTGGAAAAAAGCAGTTGCACAGTCTGGATGTGTGTGCCCGAATGCTACGGTACCTTTTTCCAGATGGCAGGAGTGTGAAGTGTGTGTGAGAGGGGTGTGTCCGATCAGCCACAATGCTGGTGGCTTTGCGGATGCAGCGTGTGGTGTAGATGTCCTCAATAGAGGGGAGAGAGACCCCGATGATCTTTTCTGCTGTCCTCACTATCCGCTGTAGGGTCTTGCGCTCCGATATGGCACAATTTCCAAACCAGACAGTGATGCAGCCGCTCAGGATGCTCTCGATAGTTCCTCTATAGAAGGTGGTCAGGATCGGTGGTGGAAGCTGGGCCTTCCTCAGTCTTCTCAGAAAGAACAGACGCTGTTGGGCTTTCTTGTGCAGGGAGCTGGTGTTGAGGGACCAGCTAAGGTCCTTCTCCAGGTGGATGCCCAGGAATTTGGTGCTTTCGACGATCTCCACAGAGGAGCCGTTGATGCTCAGCAGAGAGTGGTCGCCTCGTGTCCTCCTAAAGTCAACAACCATCTCTTTTGTCTTGTCAACATTCAGAGACAGGTTGTTCTCTTTGCACCAGTCCGTTAGCCTCTGCACTTCCTCTCTGTACGCTGACTTGTTGTTCTTGCTAATGAGACATCGTGTCATCAGCGAACTTGATGATGTGATTCGAACTGTGTGTTGCTACACAGTCGTGAGTCAGCAGTGTGAACAGCAGGGGACTGAGCACACAGCCTTGTGGGGCCCCAGTGCTCAGTGTGGTGGGTGCTGGAGGTGCAGTTCCCGATCCGTACAGACTGAGGCCTTCCGGTCAGAAAGTCCAGGATCCAGTTGCAGGGGGAGGTGTTCAGGCCCAACAGGTTCAGCTTCCCAATCAGTTGTTGGGGAATGATAGTGTTGAATGCTGAGCTGAAATCTATGTACAGCATTCGAACATGTGTGTCCTTCTTGTCCAAGTGTGTGAGGGCAAGATGGAGTGTAGTGGAGATGGCGCCGTCCGTTGAGCGGTTAGGACGGTACGCAAATTGCAGTGGGTCCAGTGAGGGGGGCAGCAGGGTTTTGATGTGTCTCATGACGAGCCGCTCGAAGCACTTTATGATGGTGGGTGTAAGTGCAACGGGACGGTAGTCATTGAGACAGGACACAGAAGACTTCTTGGGCAGGGGTACGATGGTGGTGGCCTTGAAGCATGTGGGAACGACGGCGCTGCGCAGAGAGATGTTGAAGATGTCGGTGAGAACATCTGCCAGCTGTTCAGCACATTCTCTGAGCACTCTGCCTGGGATGTTGTCTGGACCAGCAGCTTTAAATGGGTTGACTCTGCGTAGAGTTTTCCTCACCTCAGCTGTAGTGAGACACAGCACCTGGTTGTTCGGAGGAGGGGTGGTCTTCCTCGCCGCCACATCGTTCTGCCTGTCGAACTGAGGGTAGAAGTTCTTCAGCGCATCTGGAAGGGAACCGTCACCGTCACAGGCAGGTGATGTCGTCCTGTAGTTTGTGATGGCTTGTAAGCCCTGCCACATGCGCCTTGTGTCGCCACTGTCCTTGAAGTGGTTGTGGATTCTCTGGGCGTGTGCGCGCTTCGCCTCTCTGATGGCCCGAGAAATTTCGGCCCTTGCTCTTCTAAGGGCCACCTTGTCTCCCGCTTTGAAGGCAGAGTCTCGGGTCCTCAGAAGTGCACGCACGTCCGCAGTAATCCACGGTTTCTGGTTGGGTCGTGAGATGATGTTCTTGGAGACAGTGACGTCATCCGTGCACTTGTTGATGTAGCTGGTCACTGATGACATGTACTCCTACAAGTCAGTGAAGTTGCCGTAAGTTGCAGCCTCCCTAAACATGTTCCAGCCAGTGCTCTCGAAACAGTCCTGAAGAGCAGAGATGGCTCCTGCTGGCCAGGTTTTCACCTGCTTCAGAACCGGTTTTGAACGCCTGACGAGTGGTCTGCATGCTGAAGTTAGCATAACAGAGATGTGGTCTGAGTAGCTGAGGTGGGGGCGGGGCTCTGACCGATATGCGCCGGGGATGTTTGTGTAAACAAGATCCAGCGTGTTCCCTTTCAAGGCTCCACTCGATGCTGCGTGAAAACGCTATGGGAACCAGTTTGTCGCGTTGCCGGTCGTTGAAGCATGCTGTGAAAACACGCCAAAGTTTTTGGCTATATATAACCTCGACAGGTGACGTCATCTGATTAGATGTAGGTGGAGGTTATAAAAACAGGTGAGCCGGCAACAACCTCAGATCATTTGTCTTCAGAGCCTTGTTGTGAAGCGTGCTTGTGATAAACCAGCAAAATAAGAAGGTGTTTAACTCACCAATTTGACGAGTTTATATCCCTCCGTGTGTGATAATCCACATCGGAGTGCGATCTTAACACTGCTTCGACTAGTGCTGCGCGTGCCGCGCATTCCGTGAGAAGCTGTGTAAGTGCCATATCGCACTTTTTATGAATTTGTTGTTGTGTTTATTTTATTTTGCTGTTATTTCATTTATTCTACCTTGTTCTATTCATTAGTAAAGCACTAAGCATTAAGTTTGTTACATAAGCCATAAGCTTTAAATTTCTTAGTTATGCATCATAAGTTGATAATCGTAGGTTGGTCTGTGATGTCATTCTACTATTACATGCATTTGTGTGACTGTGATATGCTAGAAAGCTCAGTATAGATTTGGAAGGCTACGGAAACACAAGCTTTAGACCGTCAGCTAATGAGAGCTCCCGGTAAGCTAGAAATGTAAAATACAGCAACGAGGTTATTGTAACCGTAAGCTAACGTAAGCTGGGAAAGTAAGAAACAACAAGAGTGTTGTTAGATACCCAAGCCAAGATTGTAATCTACAAGATACAGCAAACAGGTTGTTGTAAAACTCAGAGATTTGCAAGATGCAGCAACTGGTGTCTGTAATAACAGTGGATTTACTCAAGACGACTGTATGAAGTGTTGATTCTTTGATGCTGACAAATAAACGACAAAAGACAAAGAGATCGGACTTCTGTCATGTGAGTGAAACTTTAAGACATTAGCTACGCGTCAAAACTAGTGAAATAAGCCAACCGCATCTACATAAAGTCTAAAACTTTTCCGCTGTTTGAACGAAAACAAGTGAACACTGAAAGGGAAAGTAAAAGAGAATAGCCGTCAAACTTCACCATGCCGAACAACGAGGACAACGCTCACAGCACTTGGCTGGGGAGCCTAACAGCGCCCCACGAGATGAACAGAAAGAACCTCAACGAGGCGCTGGATGCAAGAAAAGGCAAGCGAATTCGACTGAATGCAACGTCTACTGCATTAAAGACACCCATGAACTATGCACATAAGTTAGACATAATTGAAACTGAGTACAAACCCAAATACGGGAAGCTGAGAGAGGTCTTCATGAGAAGTAACG
Source organism: Channallabes apus (assembly GCA_030522415.1). NCBI lineage: Eukaryota > Metazoa > Chordata > Actinopteri > Siluriformes > Clariidae > Channallabes > Channallabes apus. The sequence continues at coordinate 14,287,031 of CM060121.1, read as the reverse complement.
TTGATGTGCTTGTGTACAATCATAAAGACGAACACAGACGCGATCAGGTCGCTTGCGGCGCACATGAGGCTCAAGGCCACACAGCTACGGTGGGTCGCTGGGTAGCGGACACCAAGGACACTAAGAGCCACTCTGTGACGTCGCGAACACGCGAAGATGTCTCGCCGGGCGACAGAGTGTCACAGACAACGGCAGCATTTAAAAGGTCTGTAACTTTTACATCATCCTCAGCCCGAACAAAGAAAGCAGAAGCCAACAGAGCAGCCTTGTTGATTAAAGTAGCAGCCTTAGCAGAACGGCGGGCGTTAGAACAGAAGGAAGCAGAATTAAAGGCTGATAAAGAAAAGTTGGAATTAGAAACTGCGCTCGCAATTGTCGACGCTGAATTACAGGTTTATCAGGGTTGTAAAAAACGACAGCCTGCATCAAAGAGCGGAGTCATCGACCCGAGCTGCATGCGCTCGAGCAGCCCGCCTTGGACGGGCCACAAACCTGAATACGACAGCCGCCGAAAGCCGGTAAGAGAGAGCACCTTCAACGAACCAAGTGGCGCACGCGCTCCCAAACAACTCAACATGCAACAGCCGAGCGCAGCCTGCGAACGAGAGCGCACTCATTGAATCGAGCAGCGCACACTCTACGGACCTGGACGCCGCAATCAGCGACGGAATACCCTGTCACACATCCCCTCAAGCACCCAAACAAACAGGCCAAGGAAAACCCAGGGTCAGCGTCGCAACCGAGGACAGACAGGTTGGTAAAATTCACAAAGACTTGATTACAATAAAGAATGCCGGTACATCACCTGTCAGCGCCTTCACTAAACCGTGCGCACATTGCAAAGGGGAGCATATCTTAGACGATTGCTTCCAATTTAATGATAAGACACACAAAGACAAAGTAGAATTCTTAAAAAGAAACGGATTCTGTTTCGGATGTTTAAGAAAGGGTCATTTGTGGAAAGACTGCACCAAAAAAATTACATGTTCATTGTGTTCAAAGCCACATCCAAGCATGCTACACATAGCAGTGCCAGCCACGGCGCAGTCAGCTACGAGCTCCCGTGGAAACGAAACTGAAAGTGGCACAACAAATACACCACCTGCTAAGAGTCACGAATCAAATGCGCTCACTGGGGCTGGAGGTAATTGCATCCTCCCCATTGTGCCCGTTAAAATAAAGTCCAAGAAAAAGGACACAGTAGAAGCCATGTACTATCACGTGAAAGTCCCCGAGAAGGACACTGATCTGCTGCGCTTCCTATGGTGGCCCAATGGAGATGTGAACCAAGACTTAGTTGAAAATAAAATGGTAGTTCATCTGTTCGGTGCAAAATTGTTGCCTAGTGGTGCTAACTTCGCCCTCAGAATGACAGCAGAAGAAAACTGCAGCAATGCATCTGCTGTGGCAGTTAACACAGTGCTTAAAAACTTTCATGTAGACGACTGCCTGAAATCCGTTTCGGGTCATGACCAAGCAGTCGCCCTATACAATGATCTCACAAGTCTCTGTACAAGCGGAGGGTCTAACCTCACTAAATGGGCAAGCAGTTGCCGTGCCCTGCTGACTGTCATTCCCGAGAGTGAAAGGATCAAAGACATGAGAGACTTAGACTTGAGTAAAGATGCACTGCCCATAGAGAGAGCTCTGGGGGTGCTGTGGTGCATTAACTCAGACATGTTCACGTTTAAGATTAGTTTAAAGGAACGACCTGTGACAAGAAGAGGAATTCTGTCAGTCACTGGCTCAACATACGACCCGTTAGGCTTTCTCCCACCTGCCATACTGCCAGCTACAATCCCAATGCAACAGTTATGTAAAGAAAAACTTGCCTGGGATGATGACATTCCCGAGCAGTTTGCAACGGCATGGAAAACCTGGCTGCAAGAGCTGCACAGACTGTCCGAGTTCAGCATAGCAAGGTGCATAAAACCAGCCGACTTCGGAGTTACAGCTACAGCACAACTCCATCACTTCTCGGATGCAAGTGAAATGGGATACGGAGCTGTCTCATACCTCAGGTTAGTAAACGCTGATGGACTAACACATTGTGCATTCATGATGGGGAACTCCCGTGTAGCACACCTGAAACAAACCACCATTCCACGAATGGAACTGACTGCGGCAGTGGTCGCTGTAAAAAATGACAAAATGCTAAAAGAACAGCTAGAATTGAAATTGCTGGACTCTATGTTGTGGACTGACAGTACAACTGTTTTGAGACACATTGATAACGAAACACTTTGTAACACATTGATAACGAAAACCTTCGTGGCCAACAGAATCGCCATTATAAGAGAGTCAACCAAGTCACAGCAATGGAGGTACGTTAATACCTCACAAAATCCAGCTGATTCTGCCTCCAGGGGGGTATCCTGTGAAAAGTTCATGAAAAATGTTAACTGGATCCATGGTCCCTCCCTTCTCAAAGAAGCAGAGTGCAAATGGCCTAAAAATATTCATGACACATCAATAAAAGAAAATTTTGATGAAAACGCTGATGAAGTTAAGCTCTCAGCTTTAGTGAATATTGTGAGCATTACAAAATGCACAGACACAGACGCAGTGAGTAAACTGATTAATCATCACTCTGACTGGCACAAGTTAAAAAGATCCGTTGCCTGGATCCTTCGCACCAGAGACATGCTGAAACAAAAAACAAAAAGGGTTAAAACACAAGTAGATGACCCAAAGACAGAAAATCACAAGTCTCTAAAAGCGCAAGACCTAACAAGAGCAGAAAACGACATCATTAAGTTCACTCAAAGACAGAATTTTAAGGAAGAACTTCTCACGTTGCAAAAGGGTAAAGCAGCAGCAGAATTCAAACAGGGAATTCGCACACAGCAAAAACGAAAGGCATCTGTGAAAAGAAACAGCTGCTCACCTAAAATGACACCAAACCACCTGCTGCTGATGAAAAAACAGCCAAACCTGCCCTCTGGATTCTTCAAAAAGGAAGACATCTATGCACGTCGCAGGGAGAAGCAGATCCAGCATCGATCAGACCTGCTCTGGAAGCGATGGGTACGTGAACACTTGCCCTTGCTCCAGGGGCGGCAAAAGTGGTTTCAAAACAAAAAAAAACCTTTCGATTGGAGACATAGTTTTAATAACTGATGAGTCATCTCCAAGAAATTCATGGGTCATGAGAAGAATCACGAAAGTGTTCCCCGACAAAGGGGGATTGGTGAAACGTGTGTTAGTTAAAACCAAGACCAACACTCTGGACCCATCGACAAGCTGTGCCTCATATATGAAATGGACTGTTAAATGTGTGGTAATATGTTATGAAATTTGATATGAAAATGTGAACATCTGAGATAAATATTACATACTTTAAAGATTTAAAACGTTTAAAAGGGTAAAAATGTTTGATTTCATAGCTTTATCAAAAAAAAAAAAAAAAAACACAAAATTGTAATTGTCAGTCTCCATGCCTGTCAATTAGGGGCTGGAATGTAAGTGCCATATCGCACTTTTTATGAATTTGTTGTTGTGTTTATTTTATTTTACTTGCTGTTATTTCATTTATTCTACCTTGTTCTATTCATTAGTAAAGCACTAAGCATTAAGTTTGTTACATAAGCCATAAGCTTTAAATTTCTTAGTTATGCATCATAAGTTGATAATCGTAGGTTGGTCTGTGATGTCATTCTACTATTACATGCATTTGTGTGACTGTGATATGCTAGAAAGCTCAGTATAGATTTGGAAGGCTACGGAAACACAAGCTTTTGACCGTCAGCTAGTGAGAGCTCCCGGTAAGCTAGAAATGTAAAATACAGCAACGAGGTTGTTGTACCGTAAGCTAACGTAAGCTGGGAATGTAAGAAACAACAAGAGTGTTGTTAGATACCCAAGCCAAGATTGTAATCTACAAGATACAGCAAACAGGTTGTTGTAAAACTCAGAGATTTGCAAGATGCAGCAACTGGTGTCTGTAATAACAGTGGATTTACTCAAGACGACTGTATGAAGTGTTGATTCTTTGATGCTGACAAATAAACGACAAAAGACAAAGAGATCGGACTTCTGTCATGTGAGTGAAACTTTAAGACATTAGCTACGCGTCAAAACTAGTGAAATAAGCCAACCGCATCTACAAGCTGCGAGCCGCCGCGCATTCCTGGCTTAAAACTCGTGCATCTGACAGAGCTGCGGCAGACGGAGGTAAGAAAACTCCTTTTTTCCGCGTTGTCATCACGAGGATTCCTCTCTTGTTTACCGGAGATGAAAATAGCCTTAAGCACTTAAAAAAAAAAACAAGCAGTAGACAGCAGCTTCTGTCGGGGGCCGGGGGGTGGAGCCTCAATGACGCTCTCTCCCCCCCCCACCCCCTCTTAGCTCTCTTCATATGAGTTAACCCTTTCATGGAGTAAGCTGTATTCATGCTATGTTTTTCCTGCCATCGACTTACAGTGGTGTGAAAAACTATTTGCCCCCCCTCCTGATTTCTTATTCTTTTGCATGTTTGTCACACAAAATGTTTCTGATCATCAAACACATTTAACTATTAGTCAAAGATAACACAAGTAAACACAAAATGCAGTTTTTAAATGAGGGGTTTTATTATTTAGGGAGAAAAAAATTCCAAACCTACATGGCCCTGTGTGAAAAAGTAATTGCCCCCTGAACCTAATAACTGGTTGGGCCACCCTTAGCAGCAATAACTGCAATCAAGCATTTGCGATAACTTGCAACGAGTCTTTTACAGCGCTCTGAAGGAATTTTGGCCCACTCATCTTTGCAGAATTGTTGTAATTCAGCTTTATTTGACGGTTTTCTAGCATGAACCGCCTTTTTAAGGTCATGCCACAACATCTCAATAGGATTCAGGTCAGGACTTTGACTAGGCCACTCCAAAGTCTTCATTTTGTTTTTCTTCAGCCATTCAGAGGTGGATTTGCTGGTGTGTTTTGGGTCATTGTCCTGCTGCAGCACCCAAGATCGCTTCAGCTTGAGTTGACGAACAGATGGCCGGACATTCTCCTTCAGGATTTTTTGGTAGACAGTAGAATTCATGGTTCCATCTATCACAGCAAGCCTTCCAGGTCCTGAAGCAGCAAAACAACCCCAGACCATCACACTACCACCACCATATTTTACTGTTGGTATGATGTTACTGAAATGCTGTGTTACTTTTACGCCAGATGTAACGGGACACGCACCTTCCAAAAAGTTCAACTTTTGTCTCGACGGTCCACAAGGTATTTTCCCAAAAGTCTTGGCAATCATCGAGATGTTTTTTAGCAAAATTGAGACGAGCCTTAATGTTCTTTTTGCTTAAAAGTGGCAGGCCGTTTTTGCCCAGTCTCTTTCTTATGGTGGAGTCGTGAACACTGACCTTAATTGAGGCAAGTGAGGCCTGCAGTTCTTTAGATGTTGTCCTGGGGTCTTTTGTGGCCTCTCGGATGAGTTGTCTCTGCGCTCTTGGGGTAATTTTGGTCGGCCGGCCACTCCTGGGAAGGTTCACCACTGTTCCATGTTTTTGCCATTTGTGGATAATGACTCTCACTGTGGTTCGCTGGAGTCCCAAAGCTTTAGAAATGGCTTTAGAACCTTTACCAGACTGATGGATCTCAATTTCTTTTGTTCTCATTTGTTCCTGAATTTCTTTGGATCTTGGCATGATGTCTAGCTTTTGAGGTGCTTTTGGTCTCCTTCTCTGTGTCAGGTAGCTCCTACTGTATTTAAGTGATTCCTTGACTGAAACAGGTGTGGCAGTAATCAGGCCTGTGGGTGACTCATGTGTGATAAACCACAGTTAAGTTATTTTTTAACAAGGGGGTCAATCACTTTTTCACACAGGGCCATGTAGATTTTGAGTTTTTTTTCTCCCTTAATAACATAAACCTTCATTTAAAAACTGCATTTTCTGTTCAATTATGTTATCTTTGACTAATAGTTAACGGTTTTTGATGAGCAGAAACATTTAAGTGTGACAAACATGCAAAAGAATAAGAAATCAGGAGGGAGGCAAATAGTTTTTCACACCACTGTATTTGTTTATTTAAATATAGTCGATGTGGAAACGCGGGATTGTATGATGACGCCCAGATAGCAGAGACGCTTCACAGGCTATCTCTCTCCTGGGACATCATCCTGCCTGGTAAGCTTATACTTCCTTTCTAGCTGTGTAGACTTTTACCTTCCCTGGAGGGAAAAGCTTTTCAGGCAGTGGGTCAGCTTGGTGCTCCACTGCGCACAGGAGGTCAGACTGATTTAAAAAAAAATATATATATATATGTGTGTAAAATAAAATAAATGGGGGTAGCCCCCCAATAGGGAGAGGCACCCAGAATTCCTTTTTAATGAATAAGTGTTCTCCCTGGCACCCCCAGGAGGTCGGTGTTTTGCTCCGCCACCACTGGTGTTTCAGGCAACATCAGTCTCCAATAGGCTGTTAGTTCTTCGGTTTTTCCTGCCATGCTTCAGGATGCCGAACCCCCCCCCCCCTCCCCCCGTTTAACCAAGCTGCAGTAACTTTTGCCCTTTTATGAGAAACTGGCAGCGTGGAAGCTACTGCCAAGTATATCTCCTTGGGTACTAAGCACTGGAGAGAGGAACTACAGGATTCAGTTCTCACTTCACCTTCTGTGTTTTCAGTGGCGTGGCCTCCACTTCCATGAAACCAGAAAGTGCGCATCTGCTGACAAGCTGCCGGGGAAGGGGGCCATGGAACATGTTCCCCCACCAGACAGTGAGTCAGGCTACTACAGTCGGTATTCTTGGTTCCCAAGAGGAACGGGGGCTGCGTCCAATATTTCAGATTCTGCGGGCTCTCCCGCTACCTGAAAATCAATGAATACAGTTAAATTCTTGACTGTAAAGGTGATTTCTCTCAACCCTACCAAGCGATTGTTTCTGACAATCGATTTAAAGACGCTTACTTTCATACAGAAACATTGCCACAACACAGGGAGATCCTGAGGTTCGCTTTCGGGGGCGAAGCTTACCAGTATCGGGTCCTTCCATTGGTCTAGCTCACCCGCACACATACAAAATGCACGGATTTAGCCCTGGTTCTTATGGGAGTCCCAGGGCATCCGGTGGCTAGTGCTTCGACATCAGCATGTCGTCCTAGCTCATCTCTGTTCTCAGGACTGGGACCCAACGCCACGAAAGCGTGCTCTTTCCTGTGCAGAGGACAACACATTGGGTGCCATATGGGATTCGGTCGTAAGCGGGCACAGCTGTCTCCCACTCGTATCGAACCCATTCTCAACACCCTCAAGGAAAACAAGCTAGACCAGAAAGTGACCATCACTTTCAGACATCCTAGCTCTCATGGCAGCTGTATCCACGGTGACACCTTTGGGCCTTCTGCACATGAGAGCATTCTAAGTTGTGGCTAAGAACCAGGGGATATCACTAGGGCCAATCCCCAATATGGGTTACGCGCCAGGTGCTTCGTACCCTTTCTACGTGGTTCAGACCCCGGTCTCTACTCTGGGTCCCACTTTAAGTTCATCTTGTCGTCGCTGAGGCTAACGACAGATGCTTCCCTCACAGGCTGGGGGAGCGGTCTCTGATGACCGTTCAGCCCAAGGGAACTGGAGAGGCCATCTTCTCGTGCGGCACATCAATTGCCTCGAAATGATGGCTCTATTTCTGGCCCTAAAGCACTTCCTCCAGCAGTTGAGAGGCTACCATGTCCTAGTGCAGGTGGGTAACACTATGGCAGTCTCATATATTAATCGCCAGGGCGGACTGTGCTCGCGCTGCTAAATAAGCTAGCGCACCAGGTTCCTGTCCCTCAGGGCGACTTACATTCCAGGGCATATGAATGTGGGAGCAGTTGTACTGTCCATTCAAGCTCTGACACACGGGGAATGGAAACCCTACCTCGAAGTAGTCAGTCAATCTGGGAGAGATTTAGACCCAGTACACTGCCGAATTGATTCAGTGCTGGAGTTTCTGCAGGCAAAGTTGTCCTCGGGCTTGTGCCCTAGTACTCTCAGGACGTACGTAGCTGCTAGTTCAGCCTGCCACGTTCTGATTGATGGGGTTACTGTGGGAAAACACCCTTTAGTTTCCCGTTTCATTCATGGAGCTAAACGGTTGAGGCCACCCACTAGAGCCACAGTCCCTTCGTGGGACTTATCTATCGTGCTCGAAGGGCTAATTAACACCCCTTTCGAACCACTAGAGTCAGCGCCTGTCAGGTTTCTGCCCCTTAAAATGTTTTTTCTGATGGCAGTTACCTCTCTGAAGAGGATTGGAGATCTGCATGCCTTGTCAGTCTCCCTATCCTGCCTAGACTTTGCCCCTGGTCCAGTCAAGGCCATTTCGCATCCTCACCGAACTATCTTCCGAAAGTTCCATTCTTAACCATGCACCCTGTTCTTAAAGCTTTCAGTCCTCCGCCTTTTACAGCTTCGGAGCAGGAGAGACTTCACTTACTGTCTCCAGTACGTGCTCTTCAGATATACGTTCACCACACCAGCCAGTGGCATAAGTAAGAGCTGCTTTCATATGTTATGGCAGACCTTGTCACACTGGGTGAGAGATGCTATTGCTCTCTCCTATGAGGTGCGTGTGCTCACTTCCCTTCTAGGAATCAGGGCTCATTCAACCAGGGAGATCGCCTGATCTATTGCATTAGCAAGAGGTATTCCCCTGCAGCAAGTGTGTGACACGGTGGGTTGGTAATCTCCGCACACATTTGTTAGATTTTATAGTCTGGATGTTCATGCCACTCCGGGCTCACGGGTCCTTGAGTCACCATCCCAAACATAGTTCTGAGACCTTCTCGGCCTTGTGCGCACATGCTACACAACCTTGGGGTCCAGACCCTTGCAGTGCGGCGGTGTTGGTGCTCTCGTTCCCATAGCGTTTTGACACAGCATTGAGTGTAGCCTTTGAAAGGGAACGTCTTGGGTTACTTTGATGTAACCCTGTTCCCTGAAAAGGCGGGAACAAGATGCTGCATCCCAATGCAGCACTGCCTACATGACCGGACGTCCGTTCAGTCAAAATCAATCTGAGGAATGTTTCTGGTTCACTCCTATTTATAACCTGCAGGTGCGTCTCATTAGATGACGTCACCCGACCGAGGTTATATAAGCCAAAATTTGGCGTGTTTGATACACACATGCTTCACAACCGGCAACACGGAAAGATGTTCCCATAGCGTTATCACGCAGCATCTCGTTCCCGCCTTTTCAGGGAACAGGGTTACAGCAAAGTAACCCGAGACGTTTTCGTGCTGCATTTTGAACTGCATTCCATTCAACCTCAGTTCTGTAAATGTGTTTTTATTTGTAATATTATGTATCTAAACAAAATATTTACATGCATATAATGTTTTTTTTAATAGTCTGTCATTCTTTCTATTTCTTTCTTTCTTCAATTATTTAAACCATGGAAAGCTCATATAGGATTTTTTCCCCTGAAAACCCATTCATTCATTCATTCATTTTCTATACCGCTTAATCCTGTGTTCAGGGTCGCGGGGGACCTGGAGCCTATCCCAGGAGACTTCGGGCACTAGGCGGGGTACACCCTGGACAGGGTGCCAATCCATCGTAGGGCACACACACATACACACACTCACACACCCAATCATACACTACGGGCAATTTAGGAACGCCAATTAGCCTAACCTGCATATCTTTGGACTGTGGGAGGAAACCGGAGTACCCGAAGGAAACCCACCAAGCACGGGGAGAACATGCAAACTCCATGCACACAGAGACGGGAATCAAGCCTGGCCGGGGAATCGAACCCAGACCCTGGAGGTGCAAGGCAGTGCTAACCACTACACCACCGCGCCGCCCCTGAAAACCCAGATAAGCTAAATTTATGACACTGTTGAAGAAAATTTATTTCAGAAACTACTTCACACTTATCTTTATGGTTTAATCTTTTGTTTATAAATCCAATATATAGGGTGTCCCAAACTTGTGACATAATTTCGTAGTCCAAAAATGCAGCTAATTCTCACTCAAATGATCTCAAATGTTAACGAGATATGTAAAAACTAAGTAAGTTTTACATGGTTTACATGTAATTCAGTGTTGCTATGCAACAGAACCTTAAAGATGAGGAGTTCAAAAAGCTTTTAGTTTTCAGTGATGAGGCCAAATTTCATATGAATGGTAAAGTCAACAAGCATAATGTTAGCATTTGGGGGGAAGAAAATCCTCATATTACAGTTGAGTGTTGGAGCTAGACTACCAACTTGACTTGTATCGTGTCACAGGAGGTCCGCATGTTGAACATTTGTGAAGCTTGTGAAATTAGCTATAAATACATATTTTATTTTTCATCATGAAGCCTATTTACTTTCATTTGCCTAGGACATGTAGTTAGTCATGCAGTCGATATTCATATTTCAATGTAAATTTTTTTGGTACACTCTGCATATTAGCCTATAAATTAGACTATTAAGACAGCATTTATGTAAAGTCGAATCTTTAAAAAAAATCTTACAACCTTAAAAAAAAAAAAAAACAACCTTAAAACCCTTAATCTTTAAAAAAAAATCTAAAGAGTATATAGTGTAAATAGTACAGTAAGTAGTATTTCCTAGTTTTATTATTTAGTTTGTAATTTACATTGTGTTACGTTTTCTCTCCCTGACCCTGGAAGTGTGAGGTCAAAGTGCTAAACACTATGGCACCATGCTGCCTAGTTTGGCATTTAGTATTATTTCATTTATTTATTACTTGGAAAATGTACTATGTATTTTTTACCTTAACAAAAATATTCTATTTAAATATTTTATATAGTATATATAAATATATAATATAGTGCTTTTTAGGGCCCAAGAACTATGACAACAGCTCTACAGTATGTTGTTCTAGTGTCTAAGGGCCCTCTTGTTCCCCTAAGGATTTTTTCCCCCACTATTTGTTTTTTTTTTTGTGTGTGTCTTAACCTGATTAAAAACTCTTGATAATTGGAAGACAGATTAGAATCTGCTGCCACTAGGATGCTTGAGAGTCTGGGCCCCAGGCATGGATGAACTATATTTGGATAAACTACAGATGTCGCCCTTAAAACCCTGCGTGTTTTCCCGCGGGATGCCGCAATTTAGCGCGCGCCGTGCCGCGTCTTGCCGGAGGCAACATTCGGGAATTTTAAATAAATGTGTTGCGCTTCACTGAATATCCGCCAGATGGCGCATGGAAGGACTTTATCTAAAAGCCGGACCAAGTACAACAATGAATGTAAGGACGCGGATGAACAGTGCTGAAGCGAACATGAATTTTATTTTGTTTTATAATAGATCTTTCATGATGAATGAGTGTATATGTGCTTCACATTATCAAACACAGGCAAAGGAGACAGAAATTATTGAGGGATCCACTGAAAAAAGTAAACCTAGTTTAATGTGTTTTTTTTTCTCATTCCATTAGTAAAAAAAATAATTTGCTCTTTTTAACTGAAGTGTCTAATTTATGCTTATGGGTGAATCTTTTTTTTTTTTTTTTTTTAGTATAATGCTGTTTACAGCAGGAAACCAAAGTGAAATATTTCATTTTGATCAAGGTACTCTTATTAGGTTGAGTGTGATTTGCGCATGCGCAGTCTTTAGACCATAGTTTTGCCGGTATAATTTTATTTCCGCCTCAAACCGGAGCATGACGTTGAAACAAGTAAGGAAGGATATCAGAACCTGTATTTCAGTTACTGTTAGTTAAAGCCCCTGATTAAACTTAAATCTAATCCATTCACAAAGGACATTTCTGCTTCAAACTGTGTCTCATGACCTCATGACGCAGCATTTTCACGGACTGAATCACATGCGGGTGGAGATTCTCAAAGAAAACTCCTTTAAACCAGGTAAGAAAGCAAACTCATGTCATTTCTATGTTAAATGTATCTCTTCTATGAGCAAATTCATGATTTATGTCAGGAACAACTACTTTGTAGATTGAGTTTTGTGTCCGTGTTTGCTACTGTAGCTAAAACCACCTATATTACCTGCATTAGCATTAGCTAACTAACGTGGTGATTTTCAAAAACACCGGAGTTTATACAGTAAGTCAGCGGCGCCGAAGAAAATAATTATATTTAAGTACCGTTGGTTAACGATGTAAAAATTAATAGGAAAGTGACGTAAACATAGAACAAGCTAATTTGGAGTGAGTGCTGTTTGTAGTGTACTGCTTTCTATACTTTATACATACTGTAATTAAGATTTGCTAACATAAGAACTTGAGCCAGTCCAATTTTTGTTTTTACCTTTTTTTTTTTTTTTTTTTAAAGATCAGTAATGAGTTTCTGAGAATTATATCTGCTCCACTTCAAGCAAGATTACTGGTTTCCTTGGACAAGCAACACTACAAACTAATTGAGATCATCAGAAACTAGGGAGGAACCCGTCAGAGAGAAGACCAGAGATATAATCTTCATCTTCAAGTTCTTGATCTGGTATGTATGGTACGGTTCAGGACCAGGGAGGGAGCCGGAGACAGCAGAACAAAGAGATGATATTGCCAGCACCAGCACAGGGAGCACAGTTTTTAGTTTAGATCTCATGTTTACATTTTATTGTATGTTGATGGCTTGACTGTAAACAACAAACAATGCAATAAATGTATAAAAAATATATATATTTATTGTCTCTTTCCAGGACCAGGCATATCGTTCAATTATTTTCTGGCCAAATAGGCAGTCGTAACAAGAGGTGAGGGCGCGCGCGTCATCACATGTGCTTAGCCGACTCTGCGTTCACCGTAAACTTCAATATACATAGACGTTTATATTTTTGTTTATTTGTATATGTATGTTATTAATTTTACTTTTTTAGAGATTGTATGTGTGCGTGCACGGAGAGTATGTGTTGATAAGTTTATGTGGATAAGTTGATAAGTGTATCAGAAAGCATTAAAATGTTCATTTGAATTAAAATGACACACACACGTCTGTGTATACAGTATATCAATTACATATATATCAATTTCATTAGTTCGTTCATTCTATTTGAAGCTTCGGATGTTTTTTTTTTTTGGTTTGGTTAGATTAGTTCTGAACTCGCTTCCGTGAAACTATCGCTAAAACAATGTACTGAGCCCTCCTGAGGATATAAAGCTTTATTATTGTGTTTGAATAAATATTCAGATCTACCACAGCAGGTAATAAACTATGGTGTGTCATAACCGAAGCAAACACCACGATTATGCCTCGTTTCGTATTATAAACCTGTGGAATGTTTCACTGTTTATGCTCACATAAGAGGAACAAAAGCTCAATGAGGACACGCACACACATACTGTAGACACACACACACAGACACACACATAGACACACACACAGACACACACACACTCCCCTGAGCCCTCGGGAAACATCCAATCACCGTCGGTATACAAATGAGTCAAGACGCAGCCTAACGTGGTGTCGTGTCGGATTTCAGTGGTCACGGAGTGGGAAGACTTTGAAGAAGCTGCAGTGACAGTGAACAGCTGAACAACTTCACTTTTCCGTTTACCTCTGAGGAAAAAAAGCTGTATTTTGTTTGTTTATATCTAGAATTTTTATAGTAGTAAGAGAGAGTTATAGTTTGGTCTGTACTGTTGTTCGCACCCTTGTAGAGAATAAATAAATGAATAACACCTTCATATCCCCTATCAAGAGTGTCATAGTCCATTGTTAGTTTTAATGATCTGGCTGAAACTAATTATCACTAAGTACCCTAACACCATTGATCATGAGTCTCAGCTGAACCTAATTCTATACTTGTAACAGAAAATGTAGATGCAGATTCCAAATGTGTATTTATATAATAGATAGATAGATAGATGTGTGTGTGTGTGTGTGTGTGTGTATAGGCTCTACGCAGGGGCAAGAGAGGGCAGCGCAACCTTAAATGTCTGCACATGTTAATATATTCCTAAAATGTATATATTACAAGTTGATAAACTGATCTGCGGTAGCGGAAAAATCCGCTGAAATAGGACAGGCACACTAACCCGCACACACACACATACACACGCGCGCGCACACACACACACACACACACACAGACACACCTCCCTTGAGCCCTGCGTCTGTCGGATTTCAGCGGTCACGGAAAGACTTTGAAGCAGTTTATATATGAATCTAAGCTTGAACTTATCAGCATTGTAAATATATAATACTTTTCAAATAAAATCGCTATTACTTTGACCCTGAAGTTTAGTTTAGCACACACAAAAAACAGAAAAGTCATTTCTGGTAAATCAACGGAATGTGTAGTTTATTTACAGTAATTCATTAAAAAATGAATATACATTGTACAGTACACGGTAAACACGGGAAAGATTACAAAATGAAAAAACAAACAGTGTCTACTTTATAAACAGCTTAGTATGTGCGTCGAGATGCTGAAATCCCTTGCATGTTTTTGCTTCCAAGTGGAGAGATATTTGACCGATAGCCTAGAACAAAAGATCTATAGGTGTGATCACAACCCCCTCCGACCGACCGTGCCATCAATCACTGACCACCTCAGAAGTTCCCTCCAATGTATGGCTGCAATACTTGTTTTGCAAGTATTTTTAACACCATTCAAAGGCTTCAAAGGGGCAGTTATCGGCTATGACACGTTGAAGGAGAACTTAATAGTTCTCAAAAATAGTGTAAATGTCTGCAACAATCACTAACCATTAAAATGTTTTTTTTTTCTGTAATTAAACACGAAAATATTAATTATATTTCCATATATATACATACACACACACACACAAGGGCGTAGGTTTGCTACCTATTACTCCGTATAATAATGTAAACATTGCTAATTTATGTTTTGGAAAGAAACTTAAGTAATTATTTCATCTATATCTTTCATAAATCACACAACTAAAATATAATTAAACAGTTTATTCACCAACATTACCAAATATTTGTGACATTCACAGTCTAGATCCAAGTTGTCTTTTTAATAAAAGTGCATTCAGCTAAATTTTGCATCCATAGAAAAAAACTGCACGGCACCAGGGCCTGAAATACTTGTTTTAAACAAAATTGTGTAAAATAATAAATAAATAAAATACAGCATTCATTTAGAAATAAAATGCAGCAGAAAATACTTTAAACAAACTGTAGAATAAACGTTAAAACGTAATAGCCCTCTGAAGCAGTGAAGTTGCAACTTTCAAATCAGCACTCTGGACTAGTGCACTTAAAAGTATGCCATTGAAACCTTAATGCATGAAAACATTTTAAGCTGAACATGTAAACACAACATGTAAACACTTGTAGTCAAGCCAAATCAAATGTTTTAAGATGATAACTTCATCTTTAAAGCTTGCACTTTTGGTGATAGCTTAATCCCATCAAGTTCTAGAAGAACTTTCTGAAAATAGCCTCTCCTTCAAGGATTATGGATACACCAACCGGTTCTTCCCCTTCAACAGCACGGACGACAAGGATTTTAAGAAGGTGTCACTTCGTCTGTCCCCCTGCATAAAATTTACAAGAAAATAAATCATTTATTTTGAGAAGCAAAAAAATCTGAATTGCTTCAACCTGTGCTGACTTCATTGAGAAAAAAATAATAATAAAAATAAATGATAATAAAAAAATGACCATCACTTCATATACTTCATATTGTTAAACTTGGGTTAAATTGCTTTATCTTGCATCAGTAAAACATGGCATGAGATGGCTTTACAGTGTCAGGAAATCCTATGATGAATGCTGAGTTTGTATTTAAAGGGTTAGTCCAAACATGAAAATTCGTTCAGTAATTACTCATTTATATATACATTTGCATTTATATGCTTCTGTCCAATACAACAAACACTATATTCAAGGTATTAATAAATTGTATAATTAATAAGAAAACAATGCTTTACCAGGCAATCATCAAAGAGATCCTCTTCAGATTCACGTCTCATCTTTACACTTTGTTTCTGTGAAAATATTTACATTGTATCATTACATAATCTTTTATTCGTACAACTACATTCAGGCATTTCTTCATCTTTTGTAAGTTTGCCTTTATCCAAAGCAAATTACAAAAGAGGAAGGCGTCAAGCAGTGCTACTAACACAAAGTTTCTGACACCGTTAGAAAATACAAGATAGAACAGTGAGGGATTAAGGAAAAAGTGAGAAGCAAGAATCATGTGTGCAAAGATTAATCATGTAGGGTCACAGGATGACTCGACTTATTTTTATTGTCTGCAATGCGATTTAGACAAATTAGAACTGCGGTAAAGCCAGCCGCGGTTCAGAAGAACACGGTCAAGCCAGCCGCGATTGATTTTAGTGTGCGCACATATTACAGTGATTACGGTAGTTTCAGGACCGACACAGAGACAACGCGCTTTCAGAGCGCTTTTCATTTAGACGCCCAGGACTGAGAGATAATACAACATGCTCGTCAATTTTTACTTGCTTATTTATTTGCATTTCTGCTTTAATATCCGTGTTATTTATTGGTGACTTTGACGGTTGTCTGTTACAATATTTTTCTTAAATATTCACCATTCAAATAATTGTTTTATGTAGATAAGTTACAGCAGAATTCGTAGAAAACAGACAAAATAATGTATTTAGTCTTTCTAAATACCAGAATTGATTTTTATTTTGTTTTACTGTTAAAAAGTAGCAGTTATTCTTCAATGAATGTTTTCTATAATGAGGATTAACGTCTGCTTTGGAAGAGAGGTCAAATAAACAAATGTTCACAATGGGGAAAAAAAGTTAAATAAAATGCCTTTATTTCACTTCAGAGACCTATGAAAAAATAAATTCTAGTAAGTATAAAACGCCATGGTCAGTTTTTATCCCATATAATGTACACACATTATATGATAAAAAAAAAAAGTAGAAAAAAACAATGATCAGTTCTTATTCAGGACGTCCCATACTATATACACACCACATATGAAACTATTTTACTGCAGCATTTTTGAGATATTGGACATTATTACACTTTAAAGGGGTATAAAGACCCCATTTCTAATAAGTAGAAAAAAACAATGATCAGTTCTTATTCAGGACGTCCCATACTATATACACACCACATATGAAACTATTTTACTGCAGCATTTTTCAGATATGGGGCATTCTCTCTGTGTTGTTCATGAAACTACCGTAATCGCTGTAATATGCGCGCGCACTAAAATCAATCGCGGCTGGCTTGACCGTGTTTTTCTGAACCGCGGCTGGCTTTACCGCAGTAAATTAGAGCTGCTGTCAATACTGTATGAACATATGTACAGGTTCTTTACTCGTAACTCATTAATAAAGTCCGGCTTCAGAAAAAAAACGTTTATTGCTAGTGCTCTTTTACCATTTAATGCTTTAACACACACGACTCAGTTTGTTCAGAAATGGCATCTAACTGGCGAGGCTTTGTCTGAAGACGCCGTTTTCACTCGGGGTGGGGGTAAGAAACACACATCTCGGTGTATTAATCCGCGCGCTCGGTTCGTTATTATTTTATTTATTTATTTATTTACCACAGGACCCATGGGGGCTCCGTAGGTTCAGGTTTTTACACGAAAACGGTGTTTTGTGAATCTCCACACTATTAAAAACTGAAATTGCTAATTGTACGTCCTGAGATTAAGATGAACATTAATTGGGAGTCATGAAAGCGAGAATCACATCCAAAAAAGAAAGCTAAACTTACCTCGAACACGACAAACTCCAGCAGCAGCCACACCGTGTTGTACCCTCCGTGATGATCCACAACCGACTGATCCACAGCGCCGGCACAGCGACTCCAAACACGCATGCGCAGTTTAATTTGCACACATTTTCGGCTTCAGTAGACACACAATACTTCAGACTGAAACACGACTGCCCCCTACAGGTAATGAAGGGCATGTTCACAGCTTCCCGCACGCAGCCGCGCAAAGCCGCGGCAAGTCACGGGATCCCTTTTCTCGAAACGCAGGTTTTTAATGGCGACATCTGTATATTTATCCATTGTGTTTCTGCAAAACATAGATTTGCAGAAGCACAATGTGTTTCTAGCATAAGCTAGTAAAAAATTCAGTTTTGTATCATTGTACGATTTACTGATTTTTTTAGTCATTGTTTTTCATTTTTAGTTGTTAGTTGTAAGTGATTTAGTTAGTCAGTGGCGGTTCTACACTGAATTGCTCACCGGGCGAGACTCCCTCCCGGCGCACCAAGCACCCCCACCTCCCCCCAAAAGATTACAAAACTTTCACTGTAGTAATACTACATGTCGTTCCATAACAGACCAATTTTTGCAAAAAATAAATCTGTGTTTATAAAATTTTTTATGAAATGTGCGTTATTTGTAAGAAAATCAGGTGTCACTGACATAATTTAGCCCCCCTCCTTGTCCGCTTCATTTGGTGGAGGTGAACTGTACTCTGCGCCCGCCAACCCTCTCCTCTCCTCTCAGATTCTGTGCGGCTCCTTCAGCAGCAGGGTCAGCACAGGTATCATAGATAATATAAAACCGTTTAGCGGCATAGAATACTATTTTTTTCGTTCGTGTGCTGGCACTCACGTGTCATGAAAAAATGCCGCCCTGGGTGGTTGCCCTGTTCGCACATCCCTAAAACCGCCACTGATTATAGTTTATGCATATATTAAAGTGTTTTATATTCTATTATTCACCTTTGGAAAGTTATTAGCCTAGAGGTTTATTTGAAACCCTAGTCTATGAATGGATAAACGGTAAGCATTGTGCATGTCTAGTTTAGGCAGAACAGGTTTGACTTCCGGCATACACATATATAAACTAATGCTTCTGAAATTCTTAGAAAATTTTCTAACTTTAACAGCCTGTCCTGCAATCATGTAAATTGCTAAAAGGTGAGCCATTTTGCTCCCATCAATCTAAAATGGGTTACGAGTAAAATCAGTATGATAAATTCTCTCTGAGAGAATTTTAAGAAACTTTGTGAATACCGGCCCAGGACTTTAATAGTCATGTCAAGGACAAGAACACAGCATGGCAAGAATGTCCAAACCAAGACCAGACCAGTGTGAATCCCAAACAGCATGATGCATTCATCATTTATGCAAATGATAAAGTAGCCTTCAAATTAATCTGAAAGATCCCCATCTTATAAATAATGATGTAAGATGCACAGAAAGCTTCTAATGTTCACAATGTATTGTATTATTTGTTTTAAAAATAGGACTTTGCATTTGCATATCTTTCATTTTGGAAAGATACAGTATGCAAACAACATGCACGATTTATGCAAGAAGATATGCAAATTTTCTTAATTCTTTGTGCCTGCTTCCACTGTTGATCAGATGGGACACAACACTAACCACCTAATTAACTAACTATCATGATAAAATAGCTCCATTGCAGTAAAGACCTGAGAACACAAAAAGAGATAAGAACTACTAGGCTATGAGCTACAATATTTATTTTTCTGTCTGCATACAAATTATTTCAAACATGAGTCAATTTCAGATCTAGTAGATCTAAATATAACGGAAACTGATAATGGAGATAATGAAGCATGGCAAATCTCCCTAAGGTGAACAAAATTACAATCTTTGTTGCAACAACAACTTTACACCTTAAGGCATCCGTATTTTATAACAACATTCAGCATGACACCTTTTTTCATTTTTTTTTTTTTTAGAAATCAGCTTACTTGCCTCCCAGCATGGCTTGAGTCAAGTGTTTATTCATAATATCAGTTTTCAGTAAAACCACAGTCATTTTGATTGCAGAAAATTTGACTCATAAAAATAAAAAAAAATCCTCTCCTGTGGCAGACTTGTTTCTCTACCACTAGCTAATGCTAAGATTACCTACAACCACTAGAAACTAAATAAGAAATACTTTTTTTGTTTTGTTTTAGAAAAGTTTCAAAATAATACAGGAGTCCACTGACCTGGATGAAGTAAGCAGGATTTTTTTTTACAGCAATAAAAACCCAGTTGAGTCAGCACTTAGGTCAGAAACCAAGGCAAGTCCAAAAGCAGATTTACCAGCTGTAAAATCCACACTCATTAAATACTGTTCACCTCAGTTAAACACAAGGTTTTCTCTTGATAAAGCAGACACATGGCCATGCTTTTGAGAAAATATACACACTAGTTCGGACCTTAAATTTTTTTAACTTTTTACCATGAACAAACCTATATGTATTCCAATCATTTAATCAATTTATACTGTGCCTGTAGTATAACAAGTACGTTTCACAAAAATGCTTACACAACTCAAAGAAATACGTGATACAAGATCAAACCAAAAGACTATAAGATTACAGTGAAACCTTGGATTACGAGCATAATTCGTTCCGGAAGCGGGCTCGTATTCCAAAACACTTGTAAACCAAAGCACACAGTAAAGGGGAGAGAGAGAGAGAGAGAGAGAGAGAGAGAGAGTGTGTGTGTGTGTGAGCCGGCACGCGAATTAGGCAAATTACGCGCACGCACACAACGCACACACTCCGAGGAGCAAGAGAGACAAACACCCACACACATAACGCACACACACAGTAAAGGAGAGAGAGAGAGAGAGAGAGAAAGAAAGTGTGAACCAGCACAGTGTAAAATTACGCGCGTGCACACAACGCACACACCTAACGACAGAGAGGGAGAAAATGGATTTTTAACCTCTAACGAGACTTTTTTTTGCTTTACACGCGCGCACACACGTGTGTTATAAGAAACAGTACATGCGTGCTGTAGACACACGCTTTCAAACACAAAATAAAATGTTTTACACACACACACATGCACGGATGTTGATTATACCAGTAATAGAAGCGCATTAAGACCCAGCAGGGGAGATGATTACCTACAATTCTGTGGTGTAAGAGAGAGAAAAACCGTTGGCTCAGTTGTGATCACGTGACGCTCGGCATCAAAACAAGAAGCACATGCATGATACATGATACTCGGTACTCGTAAACCAAGACTTGCTCGTTTTCCAAGTCAAAATTTATTAAAAATCGTTGCTCGTCTTGCGGAACACTCGCAAACCACGTTACTCGCAATCCAAGGTTTCACTGTATTAACTTAATTTGAACACAGAACAAGAACTTTGTACTGCACTAACATTATTCTTCATTAGACCAGGATAAAGCATACTGTAACAAGCATAATTTATAATGTTTTTAAAAAGGTACTAAGCACTGTCATATCCACAGCCTAGCTTAGGTTTGCCATGGTGAAAATGATGGTCTGGTGGCGTTTCTGCAGCTCTGTGTGGATCAGTATTGCACTGAATGACTGTATTATTAATTTACATTACATTACATTTACATTTAGGCATTTGGCAGACGCTCTTATCGAGAGCGACTTACATTTTTATCTCAATATACATCTGAGCAGTTGAGGGTTAAGGGCCTTGCTCAAGGGCCCAACAGTGACAACTTGGTGGTTGTGGGGTTTGAACCTGGGATCTTCCGAACCGTAGTCCAATGCCTTAACCACTGAGCTACCCTGGCCCTATAATAATCAATGATCATTATGAACAGTGCTGTTCATTAAAATAATTGTATATGTCATTGCTCTGATTAAATGTTCACCCTTAAAGTGTTTGGCTGCAGATTATAATTGATGGTTTCAAACGTTGCACTTCTTTACCTTCACATTGATTCTCTTCTTTCATGCTTTGACAAAAACACAAAATCAGCAACGTTTGAGATTAATACACAAGTCAAAATACAGATTGAAATCGTATGGGAAATGAGGTTTAAAAAATAATTTTTTTGTTATTGTTTATACTGGCATGGAGCTTTGCTATATATATACAATGCCTGCATTATACAGTATTTCACTGGCCTTCTTTTGTTTTGACTACAGTTGTTTTGGCATTGTTTTGTTAAGCTTGTGCAATGTCACAACGTTTATTTCAGTCCAAAGTGAGATGAGAGAATTGAACACACACACACACAAACACACACACAGACATAATTCCCAATCAGCCTAATATGCATGTATTTAGACTGAGGGAGTTTGCAAGTTCTGCTCGTTTGGTCGGTTTCCTCCGGTTACTTCGGTTTCATCCCACAGTCCAAAAACATATAGATTGCCATTCCCAAATTACCCATAGTGTGTGAATGAATGTGTAAATTTGTGGCACTCATGTACCCTGTCTCATGCCCTAAGTCTCCTGAGTCAGGTTCCAGAACCCCCTCACCCGTGTATACAGGATAAAGCAGTATAGACGATGAGAGGATGAGTGAGTGAATGAATGAGTGAGGAAATTATGTGATTTGGTGCATGAACCTTATGGGTAGCAGAAGTACACAAACTCAATGCTCATGTAAAAGTACAAGTACTAGTCTAAAAATGTTCTCCACTACAGTACCACTTACCACTTTTACTTACGTACAAGAAATAAATTCATGCTCAAAAATTTTTTATTTATGTTTTATTAACTCTCACAACTAAAAAAATTATTATATATTATAAACACGCCCATTCAAGCCCTATTTATTCATTTATGGCGCTTTGTTCTCAAGAACACGTTAACACAAGTCCGCATTAGCTGTGCTGAGTTGCAATCACGTGATTTTAACAATTTGATTCAATTCAACATTTGAATCTATTGCACTGCATAGCATCTATGGGAATCACATGACAAAAGAACGAACGACTTTGAGACTAATTGGGAAAGAACGAACAGGTTATTTCTGTGACAGGAATATAATGTGTTGCAGTCCATGAGAGACACAAGCTGAGGCTAGATGTACAGGAGCTGGTGAGCTAGATGCTCATAACTGGGTTTATATTTTCCCCACTTTGGCCGTGAATTGGCACGGTAGCGCGAGTGTTTAGTTAACAAAAGCTGGATAAAAACCCTGAGGTGTCTCGGTTAATTTAATGTAGATGTTAATACAGACAGACAGTGGCTAACCATAACAAAGTTCAATGGTTTTATTTATTTAGTTAGTTTATTTACATTCCAGAATTTCCCAAAACACACTCTGTGGTAAATAGGTTTATTAATATATTTTATTTTTTATCAAAACTAGATATTCTGTAAAGTTTATTTATCTTTGTCTTCAATAAATTCTCCTGTTCTCTTTAAGCAGAGCTCCGTTGAGGAGGATTGGGTCAGACAGGTGACGGCTAGAGCTAGTGGATGAGGGTGAACAAGCTGTTGAGGGAGCTGTAGTAGGAATTACGTCATAGTGCAACAGCTTTAGAATGATGTTTGGTCAGGTCTATATTCTGAACATAGAATTGCAAAACATCTGACACGTTGGGGGAAACAAAGACTTAAATTGTTCCATCTTTGATAGCTTTTAAAAATGGATATATTAATATAAAAGAACCAGATAGAGACTGATAAGCAGCTGGTGTTACCTGGGTATTTTAATGACCCTTAAGCAAAAATACAACATGTATTCACATTTTTTACCCAAATTAATGTTTTAACTTTGACTAGTTTTGGAAGAATTTATATATATTTTTAAAGTAATTTTTTCATGTTTTAATTGTTGGGGAATTGTTTGGGGTATTAAAAAAAAACTTTGTTTTAAATAGTCAAAGAGTTGGGCTAATAATAATAATTATTAATATTATTATAGGTCATAGAAACAAATGAAAACAACAGTTAAACACTTATGTATCTGTGCTAGTTTGTGTTTGTGATTATGTGACCCATAATAATTTTTTCTCAGTATAAATAAATATTTTGGATTTTAAGAACTCCATCGAAAGAGCAAAGACAGACTTAGGAGGAGTGAAAGGTGAGAAACCTCAATGGAGAATACTATGACTATGACATGGTGCTAATTGCTCAGGGTTTTTTTTTTTTGGCGGGTTTGAAGGGTTCTTTAGATTTGTCTGTGCGCAAATGTGTTTGTGTGCTCCTGCATTTCTCTGTTGGCTTTAACACAGACACCTTTCCATCCACAAATGCTTTAACCTTTGTCTTGTAAATCGTTGATTAAACCTATGAACACAGCTGTTCAGCAGTCCTAAACACAAGCGCAGGGTCTGTTTTTGTCCTTAATTAAAAGACATCAATACGTTAATAATTTACACAATGATAACGTCTCGGGTTACTTTGCTGTAATCCTGTTCCCTGAAAAGACGGGAACGAGATGCTGCGTGAAAACGCTATGGGAACATCTTGTCATGTTGCCGGTTGTGGAGCATGTGTGTATCAAACATGCCAAATTTTGGCTTAAATAACGTCGGTTGGGTGACGTCATCTGATGAGAACCACCTGCAGGTTCTAAATAGGAGTGAACCAGAAACATTCCTCAGATTGATTTGTCTGAACGGACGTCCGGTCACGTAGGCTGTGCGGCATTGGGACGCAGCATCTCGTTCCCGCCTTTTCAAATGCGCCCAACCTATTTTCTCACAAATGCGCCAACAGTCATCTGCTGTTTTGGAAGAGGAAGTTGCTCCATTGCATTTGTGAGAAAATAGGTTGGCGTATTTGTGAGAAAGTCATTTTTTTCTTTGCAAAGCAGATTGTGTTTGTTTGCAAAACGCTGCATTTGTGAGAAAGTCGATTTTTTCATTGCAAAGCAGATTGTGTTTGTTTGTTAATGTTGGCACATGAATAACTCTATAGGTTCACTCCTATTTATAACCTGCAGGTGTGTCTCATCAGATGACGTCACCCGACCGAGGTTATATAAGCCAAAATTTGCCGTGTTTGATACACACATGCTTCCCAACCGGCAACATGACAAGATGTTCCCATAGCGTTTTCACGCTGCATCGAGTGTAGCCTATGAAAGGGAACAGTGTTTATTTTGCTAAATAAGGTATTAAGCAATATTTAAAATGAATTAATTAATTAATGAATGCCTTTATTGTCACTATACACATGTACAATGAGATTAAAACAACTCCTTCAGTGCAAACATATATATTATATAGAGGAGGGGGGGGGGGACAAGAATCAGTTCATAGTCCATGAGAGACACAAGCTGAGGCTAGATGTACAGGAGCTGGTGAGCTAGATGCTCATAACTGGGTTTATATTTTCCCCACTTTGGCCGTGAATTGGCACGGTAGCCAATTAAAGTGGTTACTGCTTTTGGAAAAAAAACTGTTCTTGAGTCTGTTTGTCCTTGCTGTGATGCACCTGTAGCGCCTCCCTGAAGGCATCAGGTTAAACAGATCAAAACCCGGGTGCAAATTGTCTTTAATGATATTTTTTTGCTTTGATGAGGCAGCGGGAGGTATAGATATCCGTCAGGGAGGGGAGAGGGCAGCCGATGATCTTCTGTGCTATCTTTACTATTTTGTGGAGTCTCACCCTGTCTGTCATAGTGCAACTGCCATACCATACTGTGATGCAGTATGTCAGCAAGCCCTCAATAATCGAGCGGTAGAAGGTCAGTAGCAGCTTGGAGTCCAGATTGTACTTCTTGAGCACCCTCTTGAGTAACCGCTACTGAGCCTTCTTGATAACTGTTGTGATATTGTCTGTCCAAGAAAGGTCAGCAGAGATAAAGATACCAAGAAACCGAAAATTATGGACCATTTCCACACACTCGCCGTTTATGAAGAGGGGGGCTAAATTGGTGCTGTGCCTCCTGAAATCGACTATAATCTCCTTAGTTTTCTTTGTGTTCAGAGCCAGATTGTTCTTTGAACACCAGGCTGTTAATCTCAGGACCTCCTCTCTGTAAGCTGCCTCATCTCCCTTTGAGATGAGTCCAATCAATGTGGTGTCGTCAGCAAACTTAACTATGAGATTATTATTATTAGAGATGTTCCGATACCATTTTTTCCCTCCCGATACCGATTCCGATACTTGGGCTCAGGGTATCGGCCGATACCGAGTACCGATCCGATACCTGGGTGTGTATCTGTACTCTGTGTGTGTGTGTGTGTGTATGTGTGTGTATATATATATATATATATATATATATATATATATATATATATATATATATATATACACACACATACATAATATATATAATAAATATATAATTTCTTTTTTAAGTAAAATACTACTAAAATGGGGAAGGAAAGGGTTAAAGGCACTCTGCGGTCTTTTCCCCTTCTGCGGCAGGGATGCGAAGGCGGGCTCTACACGGAAGTGAAGGTGCCGCGGGAGCTCGCGCAGCTCGTTCACGCTCTCCTCTCGCGGAGATCAAAGGCGCCCCCCCTTTTTAAAGTCTCTGGGGCGCATCACATCGCCCCGCTCTTGTGCCACTGTCTCTCATAAAATCCACCGCGTCGCAAAGTCCAGCTTCCCAACAGTCAGACCCTGAGCTACACTCCCCGCTGTGTTTTATAGCGCCGATAGCTCATGGGCCGTTGCCTGATTCTGCGGCCCTGCTACTTCACATACCTAAAGGGGGGGGGGGGGAGTTTCAGTGATAATCAAAAAACAGCAGTCCCAAACAAAACGATTTCCGACTAGTTGTAATTCCAAATCATCCATTTTATATATCAGGGATCTGGCATTGGTGAGATACAGACTCGTTAGAGGTGGCTTGTATGGTTGTTTCTTTAGCCTTACCATAACTCCGGCTCTGCAGCCCCGCTTCTGCTTCCTCTCCCTTCTCCATCTGCACCGTTTCCCAGACCCAACAACAATCCACAGAGAGCCCGGTGGTCTCGCTATGCTGTCTGGGATATTGTGTGTGCGATGAAAAACATTCGAAACAGGTGTTTGGTACTGGACACCAATGTCTATAAGATTCTGACGGCTGTAGAAGATGTTTACGGTACCAATAGTGCGCAAACAAATAAAAAAGAAATACAAGAACAAAAACAAAGAAAAAGAGCACCGAGAAGGAGAGCCATAAGCCGCTGCAACCATGCGCGCCGCCATGTTCGTTTTGTAAAGATATAGAAGTTACATAAAATAAAACAAACCAGTAAGTAAGTGTTCCATACATTGAAGTACTGTGTATAACCAAGTGCCCTAACAAACATAGCTACAGTACAAACAAAGACTATGTGCGCTGGGGGGGATTGGAAGATGAATAAGGATACCTCATTTACAAAAGACAAAAGATGGTCAGAGGTATGAATGCGCATCTCTGCTTTGCTCTTCGGTGTGTGTGTGTGTTTGAGGTTCCTTGGGGTGCATTCTTAAATTCAGTCTGTCTGAATCTTTATAAACATCAAGTTGGGAAAATCACCCTTGAAAAACACTTGATCATTTGCATCTGTGCTATCTTGTGCTTAAGTGACCGATATTTATTTTTTTCTGTGACCCTAAGTCCTGCAACTTCTTTACATCTGCTCCCTGTTGCCTCACCCTTCCACTTGGGTCCCTCTCATTCACTCACATGTATTCCATTTTGTTGCAACTAACCTTCATTCCTCTGCTTTCTAGAGCATTCCTCACCTCTCCAAATTTTACTCCACCTGTTCCCTGCTGTCACTACAAAGCACAATGTTATCTGCAAACATCATAGTCCATGGACACTACTGTCTAACCTCATCTGTCTTCCTGTACCAGAGCAAACAAAAAGGGGCTTAGAGCCGATCCTTGATGCAGATCCACCTTGAACTCTTCCGTCACACCTACAACACATCTCACCACTGCCTTACAGCTCTCATACTGTACATGTCCTGCACCACTCAACATACTTCTCTGCCAATCCAGATTTCCTCATACAATACCACAGCTCCTTTCTTGGCACCCTGTCATATGCTTTCTCTAAATCTACAAAGACACAATACAACTCTCTATTACCTTTTCTGTATTTCTCCATTAGCATCCTCAAAGCAAATGCTGCATCTGATATACTCTTTCCAGGTATGAAACCATATTGCTGCTTACAAATGCTCACCTCAGCCCTTAACCTAGCTTCCACTACTCTTTCCCTCAGCTTCATTGTATGGCTCATCAGTTTTATGTCTCTGTAATTGCCACAGCTCTGCACATCTTCCTTGTTCTTAAAAATAAAATCGGCACCAATACACTTCTCCTCTATTCCTCTGAAATCCTCTCATTCTCCAAGATCTTGTTAAGCAAACTTGTCAGAAACTCTACTGCCACCTATGCTAAGCACTTCCATACCTCCACAGGTATATAATCATGACCAACAGCCTTTCCACTCTTCATCCTCTTCAACGCCCTTTGAAGAGGTGACGTCATTTGATTAGGTGCACCTGGAGGTTATAAATAGGCATGAACCGGAAACATCCTCAGGTCTTTTTGTCTTCAAGGACCACATTGTGTGTGTGCATGTGTGCAAGCACTTTTTCAAGGCAAAAAGAAAGCAAAAATAGAAAGTGTCTTATTACTCACCAGAAAGATGGCAGAGTTAGACAGGAGTGCCATCTTTCCGTTTTATATAATCCTATTGGAGAGCAAGCTCCACGCTTTCTGTTTTCAGTGTTTGGGGGAAGAGCACGCTATCCTGGGGCTTGAGGGAGGATGTGAGCATTGCGATCTCCTCCCTATTAAAGTCCTTCTCGCTCAGCTCGCGGTCTTTAAAAACGAAAAAACGTGAGCTGCGGTGCATTCCTGGGGTTCGCGTGCTGATCTGGCGGAAGCGCATGAGACGGAATCTTCCTTTTCACTCGCTCTCTCTCGCCGGATCATGAGCCTTTACTGCCCACTTCTAAAGTGCGCTCCGATGCTTCTTGTGAAAGGGCGAAAGAATATTCCTCTCTCGCTTCCGCAGAAATGAAAACTATCACTTCAGAGCGCTCCATTTGTGCTATGGACATTGATTTATTTGAATGATGTTGATGCTAAGTGCGGTTTTATATGATGATGCCCCAGATTGAAGCGGCGCTTGCGGGCTATCAATCTCCGCCACCATTGGTGTTTTGGGGAGCAGCGGTCCCCAGAAAATGTTAGGTGTTCGGTTCCTTCCTGCCATGTTTCAGGATGCCGAACATCTACATCTTTGTGGGCTGAATATCAAAAATTTGACAGCCAAAAGAAGTTTTTCTCAAACTGTTTCTCTGTCAGGCTTCTGACCCTTAAGATGGTTTTTCTCATGGCCGGAACTTCTCTGAAGAGAATTGAAGATACTGTAATAGTTGCTTTGTCAGCAACTATTACAACTTCTCTGAAGAGAATTGAAGATACTGTAATAGTTGCTTTGTCAGCCTCCCCATCTTGCTTAGACTTTGCCCCTGGGCTGGTCAAAGCTATTCTGCATCCTCACCCCAACTATCTTCCAAAGGTTCCATTCTCGACTATGCACCTAGTTGTTCTCGAAGCCTCTGTCCTCCGCCATTTACACATGCTGCCGCCACTAGACAAATACTGTCACATTGGGTGAGAGATGCTATTGCCCTAGCCTATGAGGCACATGGCAGACTTTGCCTCTAGTAATTAGGGCCCATTCGACCAGGGGGCTTGCCTCATCAATTGCTCTGGCAAGAGGCGTCTCCTTGCAACAAGTGTGTGATGCGGCAGGTTGGTCCTCTCCGCACACAATTGTCAGATTTTATAGTTGGATGTCCATGCAATTCCAGCATCCCAGAATGATGTCTGAGACCCCTTTGGGGGACTGTGCGCACACTACACAACCCTGGGGATCCAGACACTTGCAGTGCGGCGGCGTTGGTATTCTCGTTCCCATAGTGTTTTCACGCAGCATCGAGTGTAGCTTTTGAAAGGAATCATATCGGGTTACTCTGCTGTAACCCTGTTCCCTGATAAAGCGGGAACGCGATGCTGCACTCCAATGCCGCACTGTGACGTCCAGTCATGCATACAGTGCGTCATTGTAGCGCAGCATCTCGTTCCCGCTTTTTCAAGGATCAGGGTTACAGCAAAGTAACCCGAGACATTTGCTTTATACTTACAAATGTAAGCTTTAACCTCTCAGAGGAGAGAATGAAGAATGCATCATACTAATGACTATGTAGAAGTCTGAGAAGTAGATTGAATTACATTGAATGCATTGAGTGTGAGTTATTTATAAAAAAAAAAAAAGACATGTAAAAGCCTTGTGTATTTTTGGAAGGAGGACATACAGTATTTAGGACATGCCATCATGGACTATTCATATTTTTTGACTGTTAATCTACATATATCCAAGCAAGGTAGATTCTATACTAAATATATACTTCCCTCAAGAATTCAGTATGAGAGGAGCATGGTCTGTGGACACAAAAAACATGAAAAGCATGCAAATGTGAAAATTGATTTGTGGTTATTTGTTTGCACATTCTTTTCTCATTTAGAAAGATGAGATTTAAAAAAAAGAACTTTTTTTCATTCTTGTAAGCATCTTTGGTTTTCTGTAATTCCGTCAAAATTCATAAAATTGTCTTGTCTCTTTAGCTTGTGCAGGCAAGATGCCTCCTTTTTGCCAGAAAGCCCATCTCGTGTTCTTCTCCCCTTCGAGACAAAAATTTAATGCAAGCGGTATTGAATTTGTAGTTGTTCAGTAGTTGTTATGTGGCCAGTCTTAAAGTTTTTTTATATACAGATGTCGCCTTTAAGACTGCGCATGTTTTCCCGCGGGATGCCGCAATTTAGCGCGCGGCGTGCCGCGACTTGCCGGAGGCAACATTCGGGAATTTAAAATAAATGTGTTGTGCTTCACTGAATATCCGCCAGATGGCGCATAGAAGGACTTTATCTAAAAGCCGGTGGTCCGGGAAAGTCAGTTTCCCTATGTTTCCCCGGTGGCGCGCAGATTCAAATCATGACGTCACTCGCTACCTAACGCTGAGAAGGCGAACGAGGATTTTAACAGTTTTTCTCTCGTTTTAAAGTGTTTTTATGAACTTTTTGAATTAAACAAATAACCTATGCATAATAATCGAGTGTCTTTTCGCTTTTTTTTTTGTATATTTGAAGATAATTCATACGTTTTAAGCCGCTGCAAAAGGCTGGTTTGCTGGGTGAGTACTGACGTCACGACTACTTTTATTAGACCTACATTTGTTTATTTGTATATGTATGTTATTAATATAAATTTTTTAGAGATTGTGTGTGCGTGCACGGAGAGTTTGTGTTGATAAGTGTATGTGGATAAGTTGATAAGTGTATCAGAAAGCATTAAAATGTTCATTTGAATTAAAATGACACACACACGTCTGTATATACAGTATATCAATTACATATATATCAATTTCATTAGTTCGTTCATTCTATTTGAAGCTTCGGATGGTTTTTTTTTTTTTGGTTTGTTTAGATTAGTTCTGAACTCGCTTCCGTGAAACTATCGCTAAAACAATGTACTGAGCCCTCCTGAGGATATAAAGCTTTATTATTGTGTTTGAATAAATAATCAGATCAACCACAGCAGATAATAAACTATGGTGTGTCATAACCGAAGCAAACACCACGCTTATGCCTCGTTTCGTTCGATGGGAACGTGGTTCACTTGGCCGCGGTGTATTATAAACCTGTGGAATGTTTCACTGTTTATGTTCACATAAGAGTAATAAAAGCGAGTGAAATGTGGAAATGATGTGTGGCAGCTCAATGAGAACTAAACCAAAGATTTCGGTAACTCCACTGAGTGTAACATCTGCATAGTGACACTGAACATCTTCACTTTTCCGTTTACCTCTGAAAAAAAAAGCTGTATTTTGTTTGTTTATATTTAGAGTTTTTATAACAGTAGAACAAGTACCCGCGCGCACGCACACACATAGACACACACACACACACACACACACACACACACAGACACACACACTCCCCTGAGCCCTCGGGAAACATCCAATCACCGTCGGTATACAAATGAGTCAAGACGTAGCCTAACGTGGTGTCGTGTCGGATTTCAGCGGTTATATTTAGAATTTTTATAGTAGTATAAAATAAAGTTATAGTTTGGTCTGTGTACTGTAGTTCACACCCTTGTAGAGAATAAATAAATGAATAACACCTTCATATCCCCTCTCAAGAGAGTCATAGTCCATTGTTAGTTTTAATGATTTGGCTGAAACTAATTATCACTACATAAGTACCCTAACACCATTGATCATGAGTCTCAGCTCAAACTAATTCTATACTTGTAACAGAAAATGTATATATACACACACACACACACACACACACAAGGGCGTAGGTTTGCTACCTATGACTCCAACTAATACCCCATCCCCCAATCCCCTTTTCCACCCACCAACCCCCAACCCCCTGCCCCATCCACCTACCAACCTCCCACCCCAACTATGTCCACTGAATACATGTTTTTCTTAATATGGTGCGAAATCACTTTACATTAATACTAGCAATGCTTCGATTGATATTAATCCACTCGAAATGCAATTCATTAAGTTAAATTAAGGAATAGTGTAAAGTTAAAGGAATGTTTCATAACTGACAAAAAGATAGTCTTTAATAAAATAAAAACTATTCTTTATTGAGCCCTAGTGCAAATGAAACATCTCAATCATCTGTATATATATAAAAGTACCACACAACAGCTCAATGCCTATTGCTCCTATATGAAGGAGACAAAAACATGCCTTCGCCTCTTGTTAACAGAAATAAACTGCTGGCATATTTGTTTGACATCAATATTGTCTAGGCTGTTCTTTTTTTCTTCTGATAAACACTAAAGATGATATTTTGTAGAATGCTGAAAACCTGTAATCATTGATTTACATAGTATTTGTTTTTCCTGCTACGGAAGTCAATGTTTTCAGCTTTTTTCCCCAATATCTTATTTTGTATTCAACAAAATAAAGAAAATCATTAAAGTTTGGAACCACTTAAGGAGTAAATAGTGAGTAAAGTTTTTTTGGGGGTGAACAATGGCTTTGACCCTAACTCTTCCCCTCTGACTGCACTAGGACCGGACAGCATTGCCACCTGATGAAATAGCGTGACAAAAAAGTGAAATGTCAGTTCAAAACTTTTGCCAAAAACACTAATGAATCACTTACATCCTCAGCCTATCACTCCTCATAATGCTAAATATTAGTATAATCAACATGTATAATACACGCACACATATTATATGTTATATATATAATCAACATTCAGATTGACCTCCTGTGACCTCGCCTCTTCACCTGAACTACAACATGGCTGATCTGCGTCTGTCCCTAATTGAAAAACATTGAGGGATTCCTTATGAGCATGGACAGAGAATGCCTCAGCCTATTATTGGTAACAATGTTAAATCTCAGGACAACTACAGTGGCTTGCAAAAGTATTCGCCACCCCCCCCCCCACCCCCCGTGAACTTTTCCACATTTTGTCACATTACAGCCACAAACATGAATCAATTTTATTGGAATTCCACGTGAAAGACCAATACAAAGTGGTGTACACGCGAGAAGTGGAACGAAAATCATACATGAATTCAAACATTTTTTTTTTTACAAATAAATAACTGAAAAGTGGGGTGTGTGTAATTATTCAGCCCCCTTTGGTCTGAGTGCAGTCAGTTGCCCATAGACATTGCCTGATGAGTGCTAATGACTAATTCAATTCAATTCAATTTTATTTATATAGCGCTTTTAACAATGGTCATTGTCTCAAAGCAGCTTCACAAAAATTAAAGAAATTTAACAAAAAAAAAAAAAAAAAAAAAAAAAAAAATATATATAGAATAATTATATATAAAGTAATAAATAAATAAATAAAATTATAATAGAAAATAAATAAATAAAAACAAATAATAATAATAATTATAGAAAAGAAAATAATTGGAAGTGTGGACGTGTGAGAAAAATGTGCAGATAATAATAATGAGACGAATGAATGAAATTTCTCTGATGAGCAAGCCAAGGGTGACGGCGACGGTGGCAAGGAAAAACTCCCTGAGATGGCATTAGGAAGAAACCTTGAGAGGAACCAGACTCAACAGGGAACCCATCCTCATTTGGGCGATAACAGATAGAAATGATATAACATCTTGTGTGTTGTGCAGGTGAAAATTCAATATGACAGAAATTATTTAAATTGTCATGAAGACCAGTTCAGCATAGGGACGAGTCAGTAGGTGCAGAGGGCAGATGAGGTCTGGATCACTGGAAGCACAGGAGCAGGATGTGTAGCTCCAACCGTCATAAAGCTGAATCCAGTTGGAGCTGGTCCTTCTCTGGATGCCTCAGGAACCTCGCAGGGTCGGCCTTTGTCTACTGAAGCTGGCAAAATCTCCCGATGCCTCGGGATGGGTAGAGAAATACAGAACAGATGGGGAGAATTAGCGTAGTTGCCATTCGGTATAGGTGTACTGGAGTATGAGTACTGGGATGAGTTATGTGTATGCCAGATTAAAAAGATGCGTCTTGAGTCTACTTTTGAACTGAGAAACCGTGTCTGCTCCCCGAACACTGTCTGGAAGGCTATTCCAAAGCTTTGGAGCTAAATATGAAAAAGCCCTACCCCCTTTTGTAGATTTTGAAATTCTGGGAACTACCAGAAGTCCGGAGTTTTGTGATCTTAAGGCGCGTGGTGGATTGTAGTGTATCAGAAGACTGGTTAGGTATGTGGGAGCTAAACCATTTAAGGCCTTGTATGTAAGTAATACTATTTTGTAATTTATTCTAAACTGAACAGGTAGCCAGTGCAGGGATGATAATATTGGGGTTATATGATCATATTTTCTGGATCTAGTGAGAACCCTGGCAGCTGCATTTTGGATTAACTGAAGCTTGTTTATTGAGGATGCAGGACAACCACCTAGTAATGCATTACAATAGTCCAGTCTGGAGGTCATGAATGCATGAACTAGTTTTTCTGCATCAGATACGGATAAGATGTTCCTAAGTTTTGCAATATTTCGAAGATGGAAAAAGGCTGTTTTTGTGATATTTGAAATGTGATTTTCAAAAGACAAGTTACTGTCTAATATTACTCCCAGATCTTTTACTGCTGAGCTGGTAATAACAGTACATCCTTCTAAGCGCAAGCTGAATTGTGAAAGCTGTTGTGTGCTGGTTTTTGGGCCAATAAGTAATATCTCTGTCTTATCTGAATTTAATAAAAGAAAGTTATTGGTCATCCAATCTTTTATGTCCTGGACACACTCAGTTAATCTAGACAGCTTAGGTATTTCGTCTGGTTTAGTTGAGATATATAATTGGGTATCATCAGCATAACAATGGAAACTAATCCCATGTCTTCTAATGATGTTACCCAAGGGAAGCATGTATATTGAGAACAACAGAGGTCCTAAAACTGACCCTTGTGGGACCCCATATTTCACTGGCATTATACCAGACGGTTCTCCATTTAGATCTACAAAATGGTAGCGATCAGACAGGTAAGATCTAAACCATTTTAGTGCCTGTCCCTGAATGCCTATATAATTTTGTAAGCGATCTATGAGAATATTATGATCTATAGTGTCGAATGCAGCACTAAGATCGAGCAGGACTAGCAATGAGATGCAGCCTTGGTCTGAAGCTAAAAACAAGTCATTTGTAATCTTAACTAGTGCAGTTTCTGTGCTATGATGGGGCCTGAAACCTGACTGAAATTCTTCAAGGATGTTGTTATCCTGCAAGAATGTGCAAATTTGAGCTGATACTACTTTTTCTAGTATTTTTGATATGAACGGGAGGTTTGAGATCGGTCTGTAATTTTTTATTTCATTTGCGTCCAAATTAGATTTTTTAAGAAGCGGCTTAATAACTGCTAACTTGAAAGGTTTAGGGACGTGACCTAGATGTAATGAAGAATTAATAATGTTTAGGAGTGGCTCTCCAACCGTAAGCATCACTTCTTTTAAAAATCTGGTTGGGATTGGGTCTAACAGGCACGTTGTTGATTTAGCCGAGGTGATGAGTTTATACAGCTCTTCCTGTCCTATACCTGTAAAGCAGTGAAAATCTAAATGTGAAGCTATAGGCTGAACTGGATCGTGAGATACTATTAGAGGTTGAACCTCCATTATTTTCTTCCTGATATTATTGATTTTTTCATTAAAGAAGTCCATAAAGTCTTCACTTCTAAACTGTGATGGGATACTCTCTGCGGGCATCTTAGGTTTTGTTAGGCGAGCCATTGTACTAAATAAGAACCTGGGATTGTTTTGGTTTCTTGCTATCAGTTGGCTAAGATGCTCGGTCCTAGCAGTTTTTAGAGCCTGTCTATAGCTGCACATACTGTCTTTATACGCAATTCGAAAAACTTCTAATTTAGTTTTCCTCCATTTTCGCTCGAGGTTACGGGTTGCTCTCTTTAGGGCGCGAGTATGACTGTTGTACCACGGTGCCAATGTTTTATCTCTGACTTTTTTTAATCTGATGGGAGCAACAGTGTCTAATGTACTTGTAAAAATAGTGCCCATGCTGCTAGTCACTTCATCTAGATCATCTGCATTTAGGGGTCTAATAAGAAATTGGGACAGATCCGGCAGATTACTTGTGAATCTGTCTTTAGTGGTGGGATTCATATTTCTAACAGATTGATAGCGTGGGGAGACACAGCTAATCTGTTCTACGGGTAGAGTATATGTCAGGAGGTGATGATCTGTGATATCATCACTTTGAGGTATGA
Organism: Channallabes apus; assembly: GCA_030522415.1. NCBI lineage: Eukaryota > Metazoa > Chordata > Actinopteri > Siluriformes > Clariidae > Channallabes > Channallabes apus. The sequence goes on along the minus strand of CM060121.1, from coordinate 14,250,803 downwards.
TCTCTATATTAGAGACATCTATACCATGGGATATAATTAAATCTAGCGTATGATTAAAGCGGTGAGTTGCTCCAATTATATTTTGCTTAACCCCAAAGGAATTTAGTAAATCCATAAATGTGAGTGCTAAAGCGTCGTTAGCATCATCTACATGAATGTTAAAGTCTCCTACTATCAATACTTTGTCAGAGTTAACCAATAGGTCTGATAGCAGATGTCCAAATTCTTTAAGAAAATCGCCATATGGCCCCGGGGGTCTGTACACGGTGGCCAAGGTAAAATATAGCAAGGGTTTATTACGTATTTCATTTAGTGCAACATTAATGATAAGCACTTCAAATGAATTAAACCTGGGCCTTATTTTCTGGGTAACAGTGAGTACATCATTGTAGATAGTGGCGACACCACCACCGCGACCAATTAGACGGGGCTCGTGCTTATAGAAATATCCTGACGGAGTAGACTCATTCAGACCAAAATATTCATTTGGTTTAAGCCAGGTTTCAGTGAGACAGAGTGCGTCAAGGCAATAATCTGAGATAATTTCATTAACAATAAGTGCTTTAGGCGCAAGGGATCTAATGTTGAGTAGTCCAAACTTTAGAGGTGGATTTTGACTACTTATTTTTCCTTTTTCTGGTTTTATGGTTATCAGATTGTTTCGGGCAAATTTAACAAATTTATTCTTTTTTCTCAGTATTCGGGGAACAGACACAGTTTCTATAGGACAAGCTATGTGTGTGCGTCTATCACTACGGTGAGTTGTGATGTGTCTAATATGTTTGGAATCTACGGTATGACTTACCGCCAGTCAGATGGTTCGTAGTGTTCTGGAGATGTTGTCAGAGAGGACCGCTGCTCCAGCTCTGCTAGGGTGTAGGCCATCGGTGTGATAGAGCCTAGGACGCTCCCAGAAAACATTCCAGTTATCAACAAAGCGTAATTTCTGTTGTTGACACCAAGATTGTAACCATTCATTAAAAGCAAATAATCTACTGAACTTCTCGATTCCTCGCTGAAATGTGGGAAGCGGTCCAGATACGATGATCATTGTCGTGGGTGATGTGCTGCGGACCTTCTCAACCAGGCTCCTGAAGTCCTTCTTTAGGATCTCCGTCTGCCTCAGCCTGGTGTCGTTCGTGCCGGCATGAAGAACCACAGCTCCAATGTTCCTCCTCAGGGCAGCAGGCACCTGTGCAGCAACATCAAGAACACGTGCACCAGGTAAACAGCGTGTGTGCACCTTACCTTTAGCCGTGGTAGCACGCACGTGACGAACGATGGAGTCTCCGATGACCAGGACGTCGTGTGCCATCTCGCGGAGAGGAGCGAAGCGGTTTTGGGTCGAGATGTCGAAGACGGGTGGTGGTGGTGGAGAGGTCCTCGCCCGGGGCTTGGCGTGCTTCTTCCGCTGCTGCTGTATCCAGGGTCCGTGATGTCCCAGCGCCGGGGTGTAGGAACACTGGGCGGGATGCGTCCTTGGTGTGTTGGACCTGGGCAGAGAAACACGCGGGGTTGAGGTTGTAGGAGAATTCTCATGCCGAGAATTTACCTGGGACAGGTGAGTGTCGGTCCGCGTCGATTCCAGCGTGGCTTTCCGCTGCTGTAACCGGGCCAGCTTCACCTGTAGCTCACGGATCAGCTTCTCCACGGCCTCCACCTCCAAATCCACCGAGTGCAGCTCCAATGTCTCCTCACCTGCACTCAGAGGCAGAATCACAACCGACATGGTGTCTAAACACGGAAAATAATCGGTGTGAGGAAGCGAAAACAAACTTTAGAAACAAACAAACAAACGTGATAGCCGGGCTAGCGATGCTAATGCTAATTAGCGATGCTAATGCCGGCTAAAAGCGGTGTGCTGCAAAACAATTAAAACTTAACGATATAACACGCGTTTCGAGTAAATAGATTATAAGATACTTATCCGTTTTATGTACACTCTTCGTAAGGGGACGAAAAAGTTTAAAAGTTGGTCAGTATGGTGGAGCTCGGAAAAAAGCAGCTTCTCAGTGTCCTCGTACGGAGAGACTCGTACGGACTAGAGAGCACCTGTGTGTAATCTACACTCTCTCCATCGCTGTCTGATATACAGCACAGGTGTTTAGGTTCTGTTACCTGACAAAACAGGATAAACACATGCCATTTAAACAGCAATCATTTTATTTCACTTTTTCTGAGTCTTAGTGTGCAAACCTCGAATCAAATCATTAATGTTCGCCAAGTAAGTGAATGCATTTAAAAAACTATCTTTCTGAAGTGGATTGTCTATTGGTGTCAACAAAATTCTAGCCATATGGCAATATTAGTATATTAGCTTATCAATTTCTTTCACAATACTGATTTCTGACAAACAGTCATTAGATTAGGAGACTGACAGGGATCATATTTATACTTTTACATTTAGCTGTTTAATCTGCTGTTAGTTTTACGTCCGTATTCACAGACTATAACCTGGCCAGCTGTAATGAATGTGAGTCCACTGCATTTGGCGCTGCTTGTGTCTGAACGCAGCCAATCGTCTATCACATGATGGCAGGGAAAGGCACAGCCAATCAAAATGTTCATATGTGTTTTGGGGGCGGGAGGACTCAAGGAGAGAACGTGATTTATCCCTTTCTGCGTGCACTGTAAAAAAATATTCCGTAAAAAAACGGTAATCTACTGGCAGCTGTGGTTGCCAGCATTGCACTGTTAAAATACAGTGGGTTACTGTTATTAAAATTAACAACAAGATGCTGTTTTGTTAGAAACAGCATACAACTGTTAATTAGCAGCAGGATACTGTTTTGTTAGCTACAGCATATACAGCATATAAATGTTATTTAGCAGTATATAGCTGTCAATTTACATTTTAATGACAACCCAATTATTCTAAATTGCAAATGCTATTATACCCTGCATTTTATATTTGTGGAAAACAAAATAAATAAGTCCAACTTGTTGTTTTAGTCCTTCTTTATTTACATTTAAATAAAATGTTTGTTGTGCCAAAAAAATTTGAAAAATGCGAGCCATCATATTTTTGAGTGCATAAACTATGGAACAAAAAATCACCCATAACATGGAGAAATAAAAAAGATGGCTTAAGAAAACAAGGACAATTTCAAAATGCCTCAACTTGACATTTATTAACAAGCTTCAAATCAAGCTTCAGGAAAAAAAAACAATATATATAAGTAAAATAAATAAACAAAAGACTTTATCAAACACCAGCCTTTTCTGGACATAAAAAGTATAATACAAAAAAATGCAACAGTATATAAACCACTGTAAAACAAAAATAATTTCAAATAAAGTGCCACTCAAAGTCCATCAATCGTTTTAAAAGATTTGACACTTTCAGATTGACTGTCATGGTCTTCTTTTGAACAGTTTTCCCAGTCTTTTTAGATGTCACTTTTCCTTTTGCAGCCTTGATCCCTTTTTCCGGATTTATTCCAACAAATCGTCTGAAAAATAATAGGGGAAGACTTTCTGTGATCAATGTTTTAAAACTTTAATAATAAAACAAGATTTAAAAGATTTACACAGTAGTGTACAGCTTGTTATTTAATGCATTAGCTAATGTTATGAAGTGTTACCAAACTTACAGCTTAAACCTTTAAAGACCCAGAAACTTTAACTTTGCTTTTTAAAAACACTATTATTACCATATTATTGAAAGACAAACATAAATTTACCTTTGAAGGAATTCCAGTGTGGATGCTGCTTCCTCTTGATATTGCAGGTTGAAGATGTAATACAGTGAAAACACTGCAGCAAGTCCAGAGAGAAAGGTTGGTTGCACACCCTCGCAGATTATTCTGCCCTCCAAGCTGATCATCCATTGTTTCATCCACTGCCCTTGACTATCGCTTGGACCTTAAAGGAGTGTACAGATTATGTTATAAACTATTATCCTTGGAGAGCTAACATAGAAAAGGCAGTGAGAAAATTATGCAAGCCCTGACAAAATCATATAATATTCATCTTCCAAGACAACAAAACCTTGCAGTTTCAATATTGTAGCCAACAAGCCACTAAGGTTATGATATGTTAACTAGACAGCAACTCATTCAGGCATCACATAAAATATTTTCTTCAGTTTAAAAAAAAATACACTTTAATCAAACTTTTTTTATACAGTGGCCAGGATGAGGCACATAAAGATGTATGTTCTCCTAATGGTAAAAAAATTGTGCCAGCCAGCCTGGAGTGAGATCCTTGTTTAGTGAACATGCAGACATGTCATATTTCATATACTTACCAAGCAGGATCAATCGAGGAGTCACAGGTAGGTTACCAGTCTTCTCAAGGTCAGCAGGGGTGGCAGACATCTATTGGTAAAGATAAGAATTAGAAATTAACATCTCCAAAAAACATATGTGCTAATAATATTTGACAATAAAAACAAGAATAGCTTATCCAAATGTATACTTCTTAACTTTCATTTACCTTTTTGTTAAAATACAAAATACAATATACTATACAATATTTTCAACACTTAATATCTGTTAGTCTATATAATGCACAGAATAAGAGTCAAATGGAAGACATAGATGCACAGTAAAATAAATAATTTCTCTCTCTCTCTCTCTCTCTCTCTCTCTCTATATATATATATATATATATATATATATATATATATATATATATATATATATATATATATATATATATTTCAAGGTAACCATGTCCTTGCACTGTGTAGACAAACAGACATTTTCTATATTAAAATATCCTAATTTGTAGTCAAACGAGTCCTATAAATATGACAAAACATATTTTATTGAACCATTCCTACACATTTGTTCATAGTAAGAACAAATAATAATGTATGGCAAGAACTAATAACAATGTATATAAAGAAAAACTTACATTTTCTTGAAGAATAAGCCCATCTTGATTCTCTGCAAAGTGAGCCATTAAGAGTTGAACAATGAGATGGGCTGAATCAATGGCTTCCTCCTTGGAAAGAACTACCTTAACTTTTGAGTTAGTTGGCCTGGATTTAAAAAACTCTACAATGCTCCTTCCACACTCTTCGACAGAATGTTCAAATGCACGTAGGACATTGATCTCAGTCAGAAGCTCAAAATGTGTAAATAGGCCTTTCTGAAGAAAAAGGTATGGCCACTTTTTCATTACCTCTGCAACAGAAGGTGCTGGAATGCTATTTATTTGACTTCGTTGCAGGCAAAAAGTTGTCTCCATCAATTGTATTACTTCAGCTTTCTCGCCACCCTTTGTTCCTTCGCGAGAGTAGATATCCTCAAGCTTTTGACGTTTATTCTCAACGGAGTCATCCGTTTCCTCTAAAGGAAGATCAGGCTGAAACCGTACACAACCATATGTGTCGGTTGGTCCTCTTTTAACACCACGAACTGATGACCGGTGCTGTCGGAAGCTGATGGTCCGACTGAGGTTCTCAATTCTTGTCTTCACCTGGGCCAAAAGTGAGCTGTATCCTTCCCCTATAATTCGTCCATCATGAAGCTGGTCTGCAAAGCTCTGGGGATATTGATTGACAATTGTTTTACAAATGGTAAGACACTGTACACGTGTTGGGGTTGTCTCAAATTTTTTCATTTCATCTGCAAGCACCCTAACCATTTGTCGTCTTGCTGCTGGTGAAGGCCTTTTTCCAGAGGAAATAGCAGACTGAATTTCTGCAGGCATAAGCTGCCATGGTACTTTGAAGGTGTCTGGCCATGATTTTCTAATATAGGATGTAGATGGCATACTGCATTCAAGACTGCTGGATTCTCCATCGGTAGAGACAGACAAATTAGAAGAGCATGGCAATGGTAACGAGCTCCCAGCTGACAAGGAAGGAGTGTTCTCCATGATGGTGAGATCCAAAGTGACCGTTTCCCTCTCTATAAACCACCAAAATATTGAACAGGCAGTTAAAATTCACCACACTTGTTCTGTATAGACACAACTTCAATTAAGCATAATAAAATATATACGTCATCACATAGTTTGTTTTTACGAATGTAGGCATTTAAAACTATTTACATTGTTCATTTTACTACTGTAGTGCACAAGCAAATTAAATTGTTGAACAGGAAATTAAAATACCATTAAAATTTTAACACTCTTACTGTAACATGCACTTCATGCACTTTCTAAAATGTCATGTCTAAAATTTGTCTATTCACACTTTCTAATATTAAAGAAGTAGTTCACCATGACATTAAAATTACCCCATAATTTATTAACACATATCATCTTTAGTGTATATGAATGGCTTACTTCAGATGAAAACAATAGTGTTATATAATTATATTTGTTATATTAAATAATAGTCTGGCTCTATCTAGATTTATGAAGTCATTCAATGGTGTCCAAGGTTTTGATGCTCCACAAAATGCATCCATCCATCATAAAAGTAATCCACATAACTTTCATTCAGTGAATGCAATGTTGCATATAAATGTATATAAAAAAAGTAAACTCCAGCTCAGCAGGTTTAAAATGGTGCCATGTGGAATGTAACAATACACTCAAGAACAAATTATATTCATAAATACTGACATGTTGCTGATCTCAAAGTTATTTTCTTGCATGTCTGCTTCTGTATGTATAGATTTCTATGCAATATGATCTCTTAATTAGTTCACAATATTATTAGGTTTGCTCACAAATGCATCATTTAACTTTGGAAGAAATTTATTAGTCATATGGATTACTTCTATTAGTAACACTTGAAGCTTTAACTTGAACCCCATTAAATGCCATTACAAAGGAACGGAGATATATTACCGATTGTATTTACCTACAGTACAGTGGCATGAGTATGTAAATTATGTAAGTTCTGGCTAACTGGTTATTGAATAAAAATGTCTGCTTTTGCTTCTGAGAACAAATGTAAATGAGATATGAGAATGTAATTACCCATTTTGAAAGCGCTGAGAAGTTTTCTCACTTTTATAGCTGGTAGAATGCTACTGAGGTCATGTTCTTGAACAAATTGGAGATCATCTCTGGATTCCACTCCCGACTCTAAAAGTCTCTCAATCAAAAGCTCTGTGGTGTTCTCAACATTTGTTGGCAAAGCCCTGATAATGATTTCCCTCAATTCCTCCATCAGGCAAGACATTGCTCTAAATTAAGAGAAGGGAATGATGAAAAACTATTACAGACATATCAAAGACTGTGTACTTGGACAATGGATAATAATCCAGAAGGTCATTCTGATTAACACAAGAGTAGGAACCGTTTTTTGCTGTCAAGCAGTAAACACCCATGTTATGGATAGTGGAAGTTTGGAAAAGTTCAGTGATGAAATACACTGAAGAATTCTGTATGACTGTCATCACAATCCTTCCCACAATAATGCCTTCATCAGTTTCCTGAATAACAACATACATGTTTTTTTTGTATGTTGTTCCTTTAACAGTTGCCACATGAGCAACCGTAGTATTTTCAGGCTGAAAATCATATCCAGCCACAGCTTCCCTAATGACGTCATTGTAGTCACTCACTACAAACTCTGTTGCCTTGTCTGCTACAATAGTGGGAGGGAAGAACTCACCAGCATGAAGAAATGCCTGGAGAAGCTGATGTCTTTCTGCAAGAGTAAAGCAAAGATTTTTAAAGTTATGTAATTTTCTTACACACTGTTTGAAATAAACATGCTTGCTCTCAAACCTTAATGTCCACAATCGAATGAGTGGACCAAAATGAATAATGAGGTCAGGGTAGTGGCTAAGATAATGATGTTTAGGTCTGAGACAGTGGGCAGGAAAAATGTGTTTCCTAAAATGTAGGTACTCATCAATCAAAACTCTCAAATACCCCACCTGACCGTTGGAAATGGCTGGTGAACAAACAAGTGCAACGATTTCCCTTAACAGTAAAATTAGTTGCCAAACATCATTTGTACCAGGGGATTCGATTTGGTCACCAATCAACAATGGCAGCATCCTCAAAAAACACCAGTTTTGTATAGCGTGTCCACCAAGCTTCTCACTTCCCGGGTTAATTTCACAAGGTTTGTCCCTGTTTTCGTTATCCAGAAACTTAAACTGACTGATCCTGCGATTTAATTCCAGGTAAGTAAACTGTCTGTCAACTTTTACAAGATGTTGTATACATAAAGGAATGTCATACGACACAACACCTTCAAACAAATCATGTCCAAGGCATGGGGGCAACCCTGGCTGACAAACATGATAGAAAGAGAGCTCATTGAATGATGAGTTGAACTTGATGCCTCCACTATGAGGCAAACCCTCAGCACGGTTTTGAACATGATCTCTGTACGACTGCACTGTACGAAATGTGGCCTTGGAAAGTGGATCTTGCTGAAATGTTTTTTTATCTATTTCACAGTATCGGCAGAAGTATGTGCTTCCACTGAAATTCTCCACAAACCCACCTATGCTATGTGAGCCTAAATTGTCACCGGCTATCGCCCACAAAATTGCTTTAATGTTCAGTCCATCAGGAAAACATACACCTGTAGTCTCAAGGTCTTTTAGGTCGTCGACTAAGCACCTCATGACCAATTTTTCACCAAAGTATTTGAAGTCTTGTTCCCTACAGAGAAACACCAATTGCATTTGATCAGTGCTTGATCTGTTATAAGGACACAGATCTGCTAATGTAAGGTACATAGCAAGTATTTTATTTTTTTTCGTGCCAGACCCTAAAGGGTTCACAACTTCAAAAGAGTCTTGATATAAGATCAAGCATAAGGCAGATTTATCTATTTTATGCATGTTTGCAGTTACATTTTCACCATCCCACACATCTTTTAAAATGTCCTTCAATGGGACATGACTGTGCACATCTCTGTACTGTTCCCTTACAGACTTGCAGTTGAGAAGAGTTTCAATTGTTTGTTTAACCGGTATGTACTGTGCAAAACACTCTTTTCCTGCGTCATTCTGTCCTAGACGAATAGGCACTGGCATAACATAATGGAAACTGTGCTTGAAAAATGTTTTTCTTCGCTGATCTGATCTTAAGGTATGACTGTTACACGACATAAAAAGATCTTCAGCTTTAAGATCGTCAAGAACTATTTTTATCATTGCCTCTGGAACGTCAAGTGAAACTAACTTTTCCTGAAGTTTGAATAGCATATGAGAAAGGTTGATTTCATGGATTGACTGGATATCTTCAATGACTGTCTGAATTACTGAGGCTGGAAGCAATAATTTTGCTTGCAGTTTCAAATAAAACAGAGCAAGATTCCTTAAAAACAATGTCTCATCAACATTTTCAGGACTTACATCTGGTTCCTCACAGTTCTCACTTTCATCAGTCTGTGCATCAGACTGAAAATTATCCTCCTGAATCTGGGAGCAGCTGGCTTCAGGTGTCGTGATTGATTGTCTTGTGTCTTCTTTGTGTTTTCTAGACAAATGAGAGGTAAATGTTGATATAACAGCAAACGTTTTACCACACTGCATAAAAGGGCATGTGACTCTTCGACCCTCTTTAATGTGCATTTTGATATGAGAAATAAAGTCAGGTAAACTAGAACTTTTGGCACCACACAAATCAACATGGCATTCCAATGAATGTGTAGTGCACATTGTGGTTTCTGACTTATATCTTTTATGGTGTCTGTACACGTGAGATTTCAAGCCTGCGTGTTTTTGAAACTTTCTATTACAGTTACGTATGCAGCAACGGAATACACTATTTGAGACATGACTGTGTATTCTCATGTGTTTCACATAAACCGCAGGGGTAGCACATGTTTCCCTGCAGAAATGACAGGAAAACATAATGCAAAGGACAGTCGGAACAATATCTAACAAATTACTGCTGCATTCGAGTCACGCTCAAATGATAAAATGCCTGACGAAAGTGCCAGAGTTTTTGACGTTAGACTTTTTTACATGAGCACATTCACAGTAATCAGCCGATAAAATGTCACAAGCATATATATATATATATATGATTTCTCTTGTATTTGAACATTAACATTACTTTGCAGATTTTAGTCAAACGAACAATTAAAAGCGAACTCTTACCTGTTTGCAACACGTTGGCAGTTTTAGTGGCGGTTCCGCAGCTCCGCGTCGCGCCAGAGTTTTTAATTCCGAACAGGTTGTTTTCTGTGTGTAGCCACCCAGCTACGATGACGGCCTCTGTTTTAATTGATCCGTTACCCACATGTTTTTGTAACGTTATTTTTTAGAAATACTTTGCATGACTTTTACTAATTATTGCTTTGTCTGATTAAAACATTATAAAAAACTCGACTGTAATATTTTTAAAGATATGACAAACATAGGTAAAGGTGCAAACTAATTACCTCGTGGTGATAATACACGTCGCACAGATCGAAAAATATGATATAATACCGTCAAATAACAGTGGTATACTGTTGTTGTTCGACCACTAACCTGAAGTGAACAAGTCTTCCCACAATGCACTGTAGAAAACAGCAACCTACTGATATTTCATGAAAACAGCATTTTGCTGTTAAATTTCTATGTAAATTTACAGAGATTTTTTACAGTGTGTCTAGGTTAATGTTGACAGAACGATTAAAAAAAAAAGTGGATTAAATTATTGGTGGGGACATTTCAATGGTCGGAGGATATTGGTGGGGACACATCCCCTCCGTCCACCCTAAATCTACGCCCCTGTATATATATAATTTAAAACTATTTATTCATTTGTCTTTTATTTACTTACTTACTAGCGAATGCTTTTTAAGGGCTCTAAAAACTACGGCAGTATGAGTGACAATGGAATAGGACGTGTGAGTTGCACCGGTAACACACACACACACACACACACACACACACACACAATAAATATATATATATAATTAAATTCTTAAAACATCGTGTTCACCCATGCACTGAAAAAAAGAACTTGTAAGATTTACTTGATAAAATCCTCATAACAATTTGGACACAGATTTTAAGTAAATTTTATTGCTCCAATATTAAGGCTGAATCCCATTTCTACCACTTCCCCCTACCCTTCCATTTGGCGCGTTCACGTGCAGGGGTAGAGGTGTCTCATTTCTCTTTTGGTTGGAGGTGTAGGGGGAGGGGGAAGGGCCAGATAGCCCTCCAAACGAAGATTTTTCAGGACCTCACTTCAAACGAAGGGCTAAGCGAAGTTTTCAACATGGCTGCTCACTCGAGCAAGCAGACCCATAAATGTTGTCATTTTTGCCATTAATAAAGATTTTTATGACAAGTTTTCATTATTTGTATATTACCTTTAGTCTTGTGTTTGTGTTTATGGTGATGTTCTGTAAAGAAACGTTTGCAAAAAAAATCGCTAAAGTTTGCTAGCGGATAGCACATATTGCACAATATTACAAATATATATTTTTATGTCACATACACTTTACTGCATGCTACAAACAAATATGAAAGTTCAGTAGCACGGCAGTTTGCCGAGCATTTGATAACGCATTGTTTGTTTTGCTTACGGCCATACACTATTGTTTTGCTTACACTATTCTTACTTATTCCAACGTGACCACAGTTTTGTAATTTATATTCTGTATATGGACGGCTGAGGAAAGCCGAAGACTCATCCGTGTTCGTGGTGAAAATGAGCAACTTTTTTAAAAATCGAAATACGGGGCAAAAAACCTTTGGGAGTGAGTAATCTCTCTTATTGGAATGTGTGATAAACATCGGCGCATGTCCTCTGACGTAACATTAGGAACCAGCGACAACGTATGATGACGTATAACAGTGTTGTCCCATTTCTTAGGGGAAATATTTATACCCTTCCCCTTTCCACTTCGTTTCAAGGGACAAGGGGAAGAAAATAGAATTGTGATTCAGCCTAAGTAAAACTCACCCGTAATTGTCAATTAAATTAACAATAAAAGAAATCAAGTAAAAGTTACATAATTATATTTAATGCACAAATTAAATTTATTAAAAATAATCAAGTAAAGTTAATTCATTATTGTATCAACAGGAACCTTAATTTTATGAAATTACTATAATTTTGTTTTGTGAGATTTTCCCTTAACTTGGTTTTATCAATTTATATTACTCCCTATAATAATGTAAACATTGCTAATTTATGTTTTGGAAAGAAACTTTATTTTTTTTAATTATTTCATCTATATCTTTCATAAATCACACAACTAAAATATAATTAAACAGTTTATTCACCAACATTGCCAAATATTTGTGACATTCACAGTCTAGATCCAAGTTGTCTTTTTAATAAAAGTGCATTCAGCTAAATTTTGCATCCATAGAAAAAAACTGCACGGCACCAGGGCCTGAAATACTTGTTTTAAACAAAATTGTGTAAAATAGTAAATAAATAAAATACAGCATTCATTTAGAAATAAAATAGAGCAGAAAATACATTAAACAAACTGTAGAATAAACGTTCAAACTTAATAGCCCTCGGAAGCAGTGAAGTTGCAACATTCAAATCAGCACTCTGGACTAGTGCACTTAAAAGTATGCCATTGAAACCATAACGCATTAAAACATTAAGCTGAACATGTAAACACAACATGTAAAGACTTGTAGTCAAGCCAAATCAAATGTTTTAAGATAGCTTCATCTTTAAAGCTTGCACATTTGGTGATAGCTTAATCCCATCAAGTTCTAGAAGAACTTTCTGAAAATAGCTCAAATGTGTAGCGCAGTGCTCGGAGCTATTGCCACATTCTTGCAAAATTTCCTCTCCTTCAAGGATTATGGATACACCAACCGGTTCTTCCCCTTCAACCGCACAGACGACAAGGATTTTAAGAAGGTGCATCCTGGCATCAATTCGTCTGTCCCCCTGCATAAAATGTACAAGAAAATAAATAATTTATTTTGAGAAACAAAAAAAAATCTGAATTGCTTCAACCTGTGCTGACTTCATTTCACAGAGAAAAAAAAAATTATAATAATTGATAATAAAAAATGACCATCACTTCATATACTTCAGATTGTTAAACTTGGGTTAAATTGCTTTAGCAATAATCTTGCATCACTAAAACATTGTAAAACATGGCATGAGATGGCTACACTCCATAGATTACTCTGCACCTTTACAGTGTCAGGAAATCCTATGATGAATGCTGAGTTTGTATTTAAAGGGTTAGTCCAAATATGAAAATTTGTTCAATAATTACTCAGATTTATATATTCATTTGCATTTATATGCTTCTGTCCAATACAACAAACACTATATTCAAGGTATTAATAAATTGTATAATTAATAAGAAAACAATGCTTTACCAGGCAATCATCAAAGAGATCCTCTTCAGATTCACGTCTCATCTTTACGCTTTGTTTCTGAGAAAATATTTACATTGTATCATTACATAATCTTTTATTCGTACAACTACATTTAGGCATTTCTTCATCTTTTGTAAGTTTGCCTTTATCCAAAGCAAATTACAAAAGAGGAAGGCATCAAGCATGTCAAGCAGTGCTACTAACAAAGTTCCTGACACCGTTAGAAAAATACAAGATAGATCAGCGAGGGATTAAGGAAAAAGTGAGAAGCAAGAATCATGTGTGGAAAGATTAAGCATGCAGGGTCACAGGATGACTCGACTTATTTTTATTGTCTGCAATGCGATTTAGACAAATTAGAGCTGCTGTCAATACTGTATGAACATATGTACAGGTTCTTTACTCGTAACTCATTAATAAAGTTCGGCTTCAGAAAAAAAAATGTTTATTGCTAGTGCTCTTTTACCATTTAATGCTTTAACACACACAACTCAGTTTGTTCAGAAATGGCATCTCACTGGCGAGGCTTTGTCTGAACACGCCGTTTTCACTCGGGGTGGGGGTAAGAAACACACATCTCGGTGTATTAATCCGCGCACTCGGTTCGTTATTATTTTATTTATTTATTTATTTACCACAGGACCCCTGGGGTGCGCCGTAGGTTCAGGTTTTTACACGTTTTGTGAATCTCCACACTATTAAAAACTGAAATTGCTAATTGTACGTCCTGAGATTAAGATGAACATTAATTGGGAGTCATGAAAGCGAGAATAACATCCAAAACAGAAAGCTAAACTTACCTCGAACATGACAAACTCCAGCTGCAGCCACGCCGTGTTGTACCTCCGTGATGATCCACAACCGACTGATCCACAGCGCGGGCACAGCGTCTCCAAACACGCATGCGCAATTTAATTTGCACACATTTTCGGCTTCAGTAGACACACAATACTTCAGACTGAAACACGACTGCCCCCTACAGGTAATGAAGGGCATGTTCACAGCTTCCCGCACGCAGCCGCGCAAGGCCGCGGCAAGTCACGGGATCCCTTTTCTCGAAACGCACGTTTTTAATGGCGACATCTGTACATACACTGACAAGCTGTCAAAGAACCATCAAAGAAGCTTAGCCTTTTAATTAAAAGTACCCATGGAAACTATGATAATTCAACTTTCAAATAATGTAGAATTTTATACAATACTTAATATACAGTAATAGTTTCATATAATATTATAAAAATGCAACAGTAGTGTCTAGCATATTTGGTCATACTATACTTTGTGGGTGACATGGGTGGTACCTAAAGGAGAGGTAGCCAACTTCAGCTCTACTGATCCTTGTTGTTCAGTCACCATGCATCACCCATGTTTAAAAAATATTCTGGTAGTTTGACATATGTCTATATTATTATTATATTGATATGTCTTCCTTTTATCTTTTCAAGGTGACAAAACGTTGTGTAAGCATTTCACTGCGTATCATACTGTGTATGGTTGTGTATGTGACAAAAAATGTCATTTTAATTTTTTTATTTGAATATTGCTTAAATAAAGTTGTAAGATACGTAGTTAATTCCTCTTAATGAGTTTAATCTAAACATAGCAAATACCATACCATTATTTACTCGTTTATTTTACTTACTTTACCTGAGTGTAATTTCTGCTCTTAATTTCAATATGTTTTAACTTAACTTTGTCTTTAAATCCACCCAAAAAACTGAATATCAGGACAAAGGTCTTTTTAAACGACTTTAACTACATTTGTGTTCGAATAACAATCATTGATGACCCCTAAGAAATTTTATGAGGGGCAGGGCAAAACAATTAACAATTTAAGAGCATAAAATTGGTATCACACTGAGTGGAAGGTCAGGGAAGTAGGAGGGATGAGGTAAAATTTCGTACACCAAATGAGTGAATATACTGCACAGTGGAACCTTGAATTACGAGCATAATTCGTATTGGAAGAGGGCTTGTATTCAAATTTCCCCATAAGAAATAATGGATAGGAAATTTAGGCACGTTCCGCAGCCCAAAAAAATAAAAACATAAAAATAATTAATACAAAGTTTAAAATAAAAATAAAACAAATTAACTTGCACTTTACCTTAAGAAAAAAGTTTAAATTTATTCCGACAGATAAGTGTTTCTGTTTATGCACGCAGGCGCTGTGTGTGTGTGTGTAATTGTGTACAGTATGTGTTTGAAGCTAAGGAGACTCTTACTTTCAGCCCCTCAGCCTGTCGTTGTGTGTGTGCAGGGCCGTAATTTGACACCGTGCTGGTTCACACACACTCACTCTCTCTCTCTCTCTCTCTCTCTCTCTCACATTTTGTGTGTGTGTGTGTGTGTGAGTGAAGCACCCCCTCTCTGCTTCACACACACAAACACACACACCGGCATAGTGTCAAATTACACACGCGTACATACAGTGGTGTGAAAAACTATTTGCCCCCCCCTCCTGATTTCTTATTCTTTTGCATGTTTGTCAGACAAAATGTTTCTGATCATCAAACACATTTAGCTATTGGTCAAAGATAACACAAGTAAACACAAAATGCAGTTTTTAAATGAGTTTTATTAGGGGTTTTATTATTTAGGGAGAAATAAAAATCCAAACCTACATGGCCCTGTGTGAAAAAGTAATTGAACCTAATAACTGGTTGGGCCACCCTTAGCAGCAATAACTGCAATCAAGCGTTTGCAATAACTTGCAACGAGTCTTTTACAGCGCTCTGGAGGAATTTTGGCCCACTCATCTTTGCAGAATTGTTGTAATTCAGCTTTATTTGAGGGTTTTCTAGCATGAACCGCCTTTTTAAGGTCATGCCACAACATCTCAATAGGATTCAGGTAAGGACTTTGACTAGGCGACTCCAAAGTCTTCATTTTGTTTTTCTTCAGCCATTCAGAGGTGGATTTGCTGGTGTGTTTTGGGTCATTGTCCTGCTGCAGCACCCAAGATCGCTTCAGCTTGAGTTGATGAACAGATGGCCAGACATTCTCCTTCCGGATTTTTTGGTAGACAGTAGAATTCATGGTTCCATCTATCACAGCAAGCCTTCCAGGTCCTGAAGCAGCAAAACATCCCCAGACCATCACACTACCACCACCATATTTTACTCTTGGTATGATGTTCTTTTTCTGAAATGCTGTGTTACTTTTACGCCAGATGTACAGTGGGAGCCACGTCAAACAGCCGCCTGGAGCATGACGGCTCCGTGGCAGGTCCATGAAGGGTTAATGCAGGCTTCGTGCATGGAATGTGATCCCCCGCGATGACGCAGTTAACGATGCCCCGCCCATAAACGCCCCCATGCGCTTTCTAAAAAGATGGTTGCAATGCCGTATAATTCCGCTAAATGGAGCATTGACTGGCACAGTTAACTGCAGTGTCCAGGAAGCCCAATACCGTATCTTTAATATACAGACAGTTCTTGCATTGTCAACATAGTTTCATAAATAGATGAAAAAACAACAACAACAAACCGATTAATAAAACAGATTTGTTAAATCACTCAATACACAACCCATGATGATTATGCTATTTATTATTTAATAATGAATTAATAAAATTAGTTAGTGAAATATTTTTTAAGACATCCTGAAATGATCCTTAAAGACACGGTAGCGGCTGTAATTTGTCTATACCGATCATTGTAGGTACGGAATAAAAACGCAGGCTATGTACAGTATTTTACATTACTGTGTATTTTACCTTGTTCCATTTAATATACTGATAGATAATATTTTGCTGCAAAGTAAAGCTCAAAATGTAATGTCTGCTTGGGTTTGTTTTCGTTATATTTTTGATGATGTTTTCGCTGATTTTTTTTTTTCACTGATAGTCTATAAGTGGCATAAGAAATGCAATTAATGGCGCATGCAACCTGGAACAAATATCTGGCCATATGGATCAGTATTTCTTTAGTCATTTAATCATGCATAATGCTCCCCCGTCAAAAGATCTGATGGGGCATTAATCACTTATCACAACTGTGAATGGATGCGGCAGCAGAGACACATTAAATCCCCATAAACACTTGGAAACAATAGTAAAAAAGTTCCAGAGGGTTAGCGCCTGTTATACTAATGTATTTTTACTGATTTTTTTTTTACTGCTTATATTTCGTTGGGTTTTTTACGCAATTTCATGTGTGTGTGTGTGTGTGTGTGCACGAGAGAGAGGATACTCTGAAAAGACCAACTTCCGTGTGGCTCCCGTGGCGCAATCGGTTAGCGCGTGACACTTATAAAGCGGTCCAGGAGAAGCAATGCCGAGTTCGAGCCTCACCTAAAGCACCCATTTTACTGCATATCGCACTGTGTATGTGACAAATCAAATTTTAATTTGAAAGTAAAACTTAAAATTTAACTTCTGCTTGGGTTTGCTTTCGTTATATTTTTGATGTTTTCGCTGAAAGTCAAATTGGCATAACAAATTGATTAATGGCGCATAATATCTGGAACAAATATCTGTCCATACGGATCAGTATTTCTTTAGTCATTTAACCAGCATAACGTCCCACATCAAAGATCTGATGGGGCATCAATCACTTATCACAACGGTGTATAGATGCGGCAGCAGAGACAGATTTAATCCCCATAAACATTCACACTTGAAAACAAAACTAACAGAAGTAAACAGTTCTAGAGTGTTAGTGCCTGTTATCGCAGGACAGGATTCACCTACAGGATACTACTGTATTTTACTGCTCATATTTTTTACCCTAGTTTCATTTGGTTTTACGCGATTTCATGTATTATTTGTGTGTGTCTGTGTGTGTACAGTGTGTGTGTGAATGCGAGAGACAGCGTGAGAGCGCGTGCGCGAGAGAGGGCTTACATGCTGATTTATCCAAGGTTACTAAAACCTGGCTTACTACCTATAAAAAATATTTCAATTTAACTCATGGGTCTCAATCACAGATGACACGACAAATTATATACTCTGAAACGTTCATTTGAACATTTAAAAATATATACAAAAACATGAATACTAATGTTATCATGGTGTAAATTATTAACATTAGGTTAGGTCCTGCCCTTAATTAATTCATATTATAATTACTTTTACATAGTATAGTTACTGGACTGACATGACCAAAACTAGCTATTTCATTTAGCCTTTCTAAAATCAACCCATATATCATTTATAATCAGAAAACATAAAACATATTATGATCTGTTCAACAGCCCATCTGTTTTAATTTAGTTTGTATTTTTTATTATTCATAAGACAACCTTTCATTTTTGTAAATATTTTAGTTATAGTGTGTTAAGTCTCACTTTAGGTTAAATGTTTTTGAGAATTTGACCATCCAGCTTAGATAAATGTTATGTCATTGATTGATAAAATCTGGATTAAGGATATTATATAATTATATATATATATATTTATTTTTTAGTTTCCCCTGAGGGATTGCTACCTTATTGTGGTCAGGGGGTTTGCGTGCCTCAACACAATTCAGCAAATACAATACTGTTACTATACAGTAAGGCCAGGTAAAAACAGTGCTCGAACATGATGCCCCCCTCCCCCCACCCCGTATTGTCTGGTCTAGAACGGCGCTGCCTCTGACCGTCTTTTGTCTTGTAAATGAGTATTCTCACTCACCTTCCAATCCCCCCAGCGCACACACTCTGTTTGTACTGTGAACTGTACTGTAACTGTGTTTGCTAGGGCACTTGGTTATACACAGTACTTTAATGTATGGAACACTTACTTAACTTACTGGTTTGGTTTAAACATCGCTTATTACCTTATTCAACAAAATAAATTCATTATTAATGTATTGAAGTATTTTAGTTAAGGACAAAAACTGTGCTTGTGTTTAGAACTGCTGAACAGCCGAAAACACACACACACACACACACACACACCCATCCCCCCGCCAAAAACACACACACACAGAGCAATTAACACCATGTCCTACTCAGGAGTGGAAGGTGAGAAACCTCAATGGAGAATACCAAGTTTGTCGTTGCTCTTTTGGAGTTCTTAAAACCCAAAACATTTATTTATACTGAGAAAAAAATATTATGGGTCACATAATCACAAACACAAATACATATAATCAAGTGTTTAACTGGTTTCATTTGTTTCTATGATCAATAATAATTATTATTATTTTCAGCCCAACTCTTTGACTATTTAAAACAAAGTTGTGTCCCATTTTTTGCCCATTGAAGTAGTTGGTTCAACTAAACAATTTTTAAATACCCAAACAATCCCCCAAAATTAAAACACGCAAAACATGACTTTAACAATTCAATTTATTCTTCCAAAACTAGTCAAAGTTAAAACAGTAATTTATATAAAACAGATGAATACATGTTGTCTTTTTGCTTAAAGTTCATTAAACAACCCGGATACACCAGCTGCTTATAAGTCTCTATCTATAGTCCTTTTACATTAAAATATTAATTTTTCAAATATCAAAACTATTAAACATGGAACAGTTTAAGTCTTTGTTTCCCCCAAAGTACTGTATCAGACATTTTGCAGTTCTATGTTCAGAATATACAGTAGACCTGATCAAACATCATTCTAAAGCTGTCGGACTGTGACGTCATCCCTCCTACAGCTCCCTCAACAGCTTGTTCAGGCTCCTCCAGTCCTGTAGCTCCAAAAGTCCAGCCTCCAATCCTCCACAGCGGAGCTCTGCTTAAAGACAACAGGAGAGTTTAGTCAAGACAAAGATAAATAAACTTCACAGAACATATAGTTCTAATAAAAATAATATATATTAATAAACCTATTTACCACAGAGTGTGTAAAATACTGTTTTGGGGATTCTGGAATGTAAATAATCTGCCTGTGCTAATGTTAACCAGTGAACAGTGTTAGTGTTAACCAGTGAACAGTGTTAACCAGTGAACAGTGTTAGTGTTAACCAGTGACTGTCTGCATTATCAT
Organism: Channallabes apus; assembly: GCA_030522415.1. NCBI lineage: Eukaryota > Metazoa > Chordata > Actinopteri > Siluriformes > Clariidae > Channallabes > Channallabes apus. The sequence continues at coordinate 14,230,706 of CM060121.1, read as the reverse complement.
CTGAATTAAATTAACCGGGAATTTACTTAATGCGCTTCTCATACAAATAAGTTAAGCGATATAACACTCGTATATGAGCATTAGTTCATCCCTGAAGCCAAACTATAACTTACTGAAGCCCCTCACACCCCCCCCGCCCCACACACACACACCTCCCCCCTCCACCTCCTTAACTGATAAACACTTCAGTGTTGTTGTTCAGCTCGTTAACTAAGCGCGCGCGCTACCGCAGAAAGTCCCGGCCAAAGTGTGTAAAATATAAACCGGGTTATGAGCGTTACTAGCTCCTGTACAGCTCCCCTCAGTCTGTGTCCCTCATCAACTGCATCACATTATATTACAGTCACAGAAATAACCTGCAGATTAACTCTTAACCAGAGAATAAATAACCGCTGAATTTATCCAGACAACACGCGGTGAGATTCTCTGAGTATTTACAGAGAACACAAACACTCTTCATCGGGTAGTGCAGCTCTTGTAATAGGTACATTAATAGTATTGTCGAAGCTTGAGCATGTTTTTGATTTAAAGTGGAGTGACATTGTGAGTGTGTGACACTGACAGTAAGCTGTAATATTAACTCCAGACTTGGTAAACAGATCATTAAGTTCTCTAAAGTCACATCTGACCGCTGCTGGTGCTGCCAGTGATATTTAAAACGGCCAATAAAAAACTAAACTGGGAAATAAACTGTAAACTACCCCAAACACATTTTATAAAATAAAACATCACTTACCACGAATAGTCCGTTAAGCCGCCATCTTCATCTCTGTAGTTTAGTAGCGTCAGTTCGGCGGGGGTGGAGGCGGGTTGTTAAAATCACGTGATTGCAACTCAGAGCAGCTGGCTTGTTTTAACGTGTTCTTGAGAACGAAGCGCCATCTAGTGGTGGCACCAGGTAAATGAATAAATTGGGCTTGAATGGGCGTGTTTACTGTGAAATCTTGACACGCCTTTCAGCCAGAAAAGGGAGGGGGGATTACGGCGTGCAAAGGCCATTCACACGCCATTCACACTTCAGCCACACTGTCGCGGCTATTTGGCGTGGCTCCCACTGTAACGGGACACGCACCTTCCAAAAAGTTCAACTTTTGTCTCGTCGGTCCACAAGGTATTTTCCCAAAAGTCTTGGCAATCATTGAGATGTTTTTTAGCAAAATTGAGATGAGCCTTAATGTTCTTTTTGCTTAAAAGTGGTTTGCGCTTTGGAAATCTGCCATGCAGGCCATTTTTGCCCAGTCTCTTTCTTATGGTGGAGTCGTGAACACTTAATTGAGGCAAGTGAGGCCTGCAGTTCTTTAGATGTTGTCCTGGGGTCTTTTGTGGCCTCTCGGATGAGTTGTCTCTGCGCTCTTGGGGTCATTTTGGTCGGCCGGCCACTCCTGGGAAGGTTCACCACTGTTCCATGTTTTTGCCATCTGTGGATAATGGCTCTCACTGTGGTTCACTGGAGTCCCAAAGCTTTAGAAAAGGCTTTATAACCTTTACCAGACTGATAGATCTCAATTACTTTTGTTCTCATTTGTTCCTGAATTTCTTTGGATCTTGGCATGATGTCTAGCTTTTGAGGTGCTTTTGGTCTACTTCTCTGTGTCAGGTAGCTCCTATTTAAGTGATTTCTTGATTGAAACAGGTGTGGCAGTAATCAGGCCTGGGGGTGACTACAGAAATTTAACTCAGGTGTGATAAACCACAGTTAAGTTATTTTTTAACAAGGGGGGCAATCACTTTTTCACACAGGGCCATGTAGATTCGGAGTTTTTTTTTCTCCCTTAATAACGTAAACCTTCATTTAAAAACTGCATTTTGTGTTCAATTATGTTATCTTTGACTAATAGTTAATGGTTTTTGATGAGCAGAAACATTTAAGTGTGACAAACATGCAAAAGAATAAGAAATCAGGAAGGGGGCAAATAGTTTTTCACACCACTGTACATAACGCACACACAAAACGACAGAGAGAGTAAATGGATTTTTAACCTCTTTTTTCACTCGGGGCGGGTCTTTGCTAAAACACCAGTGTCAATCAACTATAGTAGGAGTGGCCTCTGTCGGTGTGACTTCACACTGACAGGATTTTGAAAACGGCCTGATTTCAGAAGGGGCATCTTATATTATTAAATTAAAAGAAAATCGCTGGGCGGCTCTTTATCATTGTAGAGTGGTTGTGTACACACTCTCCTCACACACAATGCAGACCAAACAGCTTGAAAAAGTCCATGTAGGTCCCCTTTAACATCCATGTGTGCCCTGATAAGAAGTGAGAAGGATGACTTGTCACAATAAATGACTCCCAATTGAATATCCTTCCTGCATTGCACCTCACTGGGGATTTAAAAATTAATTCATCATTTGATTATAGGAAAGACTTACCCTTTAAATTAATCCCATTTTGATGATTTGCAGTCTGAAATGAAAACACCGTTTTTGTTTTATCCAGCTGCATTGACACAGTGCAACTTTTAACAAAAAACAGAATCACTGATTTAAAAAAAAAGCCCCTCCCCTCCTCCTATAAATGACTTGTAAATAACCTTCTCATTGGCACACAAAGATTTGTAGATCTAGACTTTGCGATATTTGCCCACTCTTCTTTGCAAAACAGCTCATAAATGAGTTAAATTTTGTTTGTGGACTACAGTCTTCAAGTTTACTTCAACCACTGTGTGGTCACTTTTGCTGTGTGCTTTGGGTCATTATCATGTTGGAAGGTCAACTTTTTTTCCATTTAAAACTTTCCACTCTTTAACATAAATACCTTGAACTGCTTCAGAGTTGCTGTAGACCTCTTGGTAATATCTCTGACCAGTTTCCTCCTTCCACTGATATTCTCATCCAGGCAGGGCCTGTGTAACAGGCGATTGGCTAGTTACGCGCTCCCGTCCAGCAGGGGCACTGTGGGAGCTAATTGTGCAACTCCTATAAAAGAGGAAGAGAGGCTGGGCCTAGGTAACAGCAGCCATTTTGTCAGCCGAAGCTAAAACTGCTAAAAAGCTAAAGCTAACGCTAATCATGTTAACCCGAATGCGGGATATGTTTGTCCTCTACGCATGTGTGTCTCTGCTGTTCCCCCGGGGAAACCCCGCCAGCGGCCGAGTGTGCACGGGACCGCTTCCTCGGTGACCACCGCGCCGCCTTCAAAGGAGACGTCAGTCGCGGAGGACATCGTGCGCGGGGCAGGACGTTCTTCTGTCCTTTATGGACTTTTGATTGAGAGAAAGGACTCCTTATATACATAATCACAAGCACAGACTGAGTGAGTGTGGGGTATGAGTGGCCGGCGTGCGTGAATGGTGTGATGTACAGCACTACATTAAATGTGAATACACTTTGAGTATAACAACTGTTTCTCTGGTGGTCCTTATCCTACTCCCTGATTCTGATAACGGCTAGGTATTGTTTTGGTAACGATAGCGAGTTTGTTACAGTGGCGCCCAACGTGGGGCCATCAGAGCTATATATGCATATTGTGTGTGTTTGACATTTATGTATTATTATTGCTGTTATTTCAATTGGTTCATTTCATGGTTATTGGTGCTATTAGCTGTTACCTAGCCAGCCCTCTCTCGTACCATTTTACATCTTGCAAATATTCTCACTATCACTCAAGGATTTGGCTAATCTGATTGTTTATTGAAGGCAAATAGGCGCAACGATGGCCGACTCCGATGTAGAAGCTGAGGAAGGGTCATTAGCTCATGACTTCACTGCAGGCCCTTTTGTGACGCGTCGTGAGCCCGTCCAGGAGTTAATTAAAACTCTTAGCCATCTCTACCTGGACACCGAGGATGAAGGATGTTCTGGGGTGGATGACGAGGATCTGCGCGGCAACGAAGGGGTAGAACAACCACTCCCCGATGACCAGTGGTCTTCCCTTCCTCCCGTCGACACCGAGGACGACCAAAGCCTCATCTCTATGGTATTGGCAAACCGCCTCAACCAACTGGAGGCGTCTCTGCGGGATCTGGAAAGTAGGCTCTCCCAGCGAGTGGACGAACTGTCTGACCAGGTGGGGGAACTGCAACGCGGTCGAGATACAGACATCCTGGTGAGTCAACACAGGCTAGAGAGCGTGCAAGATGAGATGCAACAAATGTGCCAGACGATAAAAAAACAATGCGAAGGTCAATTGAACGACGTAGGCCATGCCGTGATGGAATGTATAAAGAGACGGGACTTACAGCTAAAAGCCATGATGGACACGCAGCCGGTCGTTACCTCCACTCCATTCCATCGACCAGAGTCCAGTTCTCATCCTCCGTTTCCCAGTAGCTGCACGCATGCTCCTACCTTCAAGGCGCCTATAAAACTGGAGTTCCCCAGGTTTGGCGGTACTGAGGGAGAAGACCCCATTAGTTTTGTGGAAAGATGTGAAGAGTATTTAGCTTTACATCCACTTTCTGATAGTGACATATTAGCTACGCTTCCTTCTATACTCACCCACACTGCTAAAGACTGGTGGACCGCAGAAAGACATGGTATCAAGAGCTGGAGATCATTCAAAGCTGCGTTGCTGAAGGCATTCCTCACAGAGGATCATGAGGTCGAGGCTGAGAAGCGTCTGAGAGAGCGAGTCCAGCGCCCCGATGAAAGCATAAGGGACTTCGCCTTCCAGTATCAAGCTCTCTGCCTGAGATGGAAGCCAAGGATGACTGAAAGAGAAATTGTGCAAGCGACACTGAGGAATTGTAACCCCCGCATCGCCAGCCTGTTGCGGGGTACAGTCATCACCATAAACGAGCTGGTACGAATCGGGATGCTGGTGGAAAGAGATTTTAACGCTGCTAAAGCTTTTAGACAGAGGCAAAATCCCATTGTGGCTCCCAAACAAACAAAGGAGGGCAAGGGACCTTCCAGCCTTGGCATAGCCCAGGCCAGTCCTCCTCTGTTAATGGTGCAGCTCACCTTAAATCAGGTACCCTGTACGGCCATCATCGACACAGGCAGCACCTTCTCCCTCATCACCGAGACGCTATGGAGAAGGATAAAGCGACCAGCTGAAAGGTGGCAGTCGGCAAAGGGACAGTCGTTTTCATTAGCCAATGGCTTAGTGCAGGTGGCAATAGGCAAGCTACATGCCCGGTGCTCATTACAAGGGGTAGAAGTAGAGATTTGTCTTTTTATTATGAAAGATAGTGATCTTACCTTCCCCTGCGTATTAGGGTTGGACTTTTTAATGGATGTGGGTATACAGATTAATTTTAGCCAACGCTCCTACACCATCCCGGGTAGAGACGGGGAAAACTTCCCGCTCTGTTCATCCACACACGGCCAAGTCTCCCTCTATGTAGCCAATCCTTTACCTCAATTGTCGGATGCCTCCGAAGCCATCATCTCCGACCTGGTCAGCAACGCCGCCATGACAGGAAGTTACAAGCATCAAGTGCAAGAACTATTATTAGAATGGCCAACTGTATGCACCGATCAAATTGGCGATACCAAGGTTTTAACTCATCATATATACACCACCGATGAGAGACCAGTCAGGAAAAAAGCTTACCCTGTACCTGTCCATAAACAGCAGATTGTAGAGGATGAAGTCGCCAAGATGCTAAAGGCTGGTATCATCAGGCCATCCACCTCGCCATGGGCCGCCCCGGTCGTGCTGGTGGGTAAAAAGGGGGGTGGGACCCGTTTCTGTGTGGACTTTAGAGCCCTCAACAGCAAAACCCCACTGGATGGCTTCCCCATGTCCCAGGTCCACGAAATCCTGGAAGCGCTCTACGGGGCCACTATATTCAGCTCTCTGGATCTGCGTAGCGGCTACCGGCAGGTGAAAATGCACTCGGATAGCATCCCTAAGACAGCCTTCGTGACCAAGAACATTCAGTATGAGTTCCTCCGTCTTCCCTTCGGCCTCAAAAATGCAGGGGCAACCTTTCAAAGACTCATGACCTCCATTTTAGCTGAAGCAATTGGGAAATACTGTTTCGTCTACATTGACGACATCGTCATCTACTCAAAGGATGCCAGCTCCCACCTTGACCATCTCCGACAGATTTTTTCTCTACTCGAAGCTGCTGGTCTCACTCTCAATCTGAAAAAATGTAACCTCTGTCAGACTTCTCTCTCTTTTTTAGGACATGTGGTATCAGCTGAGGGTATAAAAACATAAGAGGCCAAAGTGGCCGCAATACAAACTTACCCCGTTCCCTGCAACCTGAAGGAGCTACAACGCTTCCTAGGGCTGGCTGGTTGGTACCACCGATTCATCCCCCATTTCTCAGAGCGTGCTGCTCCTTTACACGCTCTGAAGAAGAAAGGGGCCAAGTGGGTGTGGACGTCCGAATGCCAGTCAGCCTTTGAAGATCTGAGGACTACTCTGCAACACTCTCCGGTTTTAACAGCTCCAGACTTCAACCGCCCCTTCAAGGTACAGACAGACGCCAGCAACGTCGGCCTTGGTGCGGTGCTCACCCAGGATCATGAGGATGGAGAACACATGATTGCCTACGCCTCCCGGCTACTGCACGGAGCGGAAACCAGATATTCAGCATCAGAGAAAGAATGTCTGGCAGTAGTATGGGCAGTAGAGAAGTGGCGTCAGTACTTGGAAGGAAAATCTTTTACTATCATTACCGATCATGCCGCCTTGACATGGGTTTTTAATCATCCAAACCCTTCCTCACGCCTAACTCGATGGGTGCTTAGATTGGAGGCTTTTAAATTTATAGTCCAATACCATAAGGGGCAGTGCAACACTGTTCCTGATTCTCTATCACGACGCTGGCAGGGAGAGGCCATGGACGCCCATCTGGCGGTACACCAAGGTAATGATCTGCAGTGGGGTTTGCCCTGTGATTGGGGGGAGTTGGAGAAGGCTCAGAAGGAGGATGAGGCACTTCACGCACTGTGGAGAGCGGCAAAGATAGACCCTGATGTGAAGAAAATCCATTATTGCGTAATAAACCAGTTTCTGTATCGTCAGCTCCCTAAGCAAGATGGATGTAGTCTCCTTCAGATGGTCATCCCCACAGCACTCCGGCCTCAATATCTGCAGTACGCCCACGACAACCCTCTCAGTGGTTATCTGGGGCGGATGAAGACCCTGCGGAGGCTGCTGGAGGTCGCCTACTGGCCGGAAATACGCCGTGATGTCTGGGAGTATTGCAGGAACTGTGTAATCTGTCAGAAATACAAACCCCGCATAAGTAAGCTGGCAGGTCTATTACAAAGCACTCCCGTGGTGGAACCTGGTCACATGCTGGGAGTAGACCTTATGGGGCCATTTCCACGGTCCCCCCGGCTCAACGAACATCTGCTGGTGGTTGTGGATTATTGCAGCAAGTGGTTCGAAATGTTTCCATTAAGGACCGCTAAGGCTCCCAACATAGCTAGCATTTTAACAAGGGAGGTTTTCACCTGTTGGGGCACACCAGCGTACCTGGTCTCCGACAGGGGCCCACAGTTCACGGCCCTACTCCTTAACACCATCTGTCGACACTGGGGCGTCACCCAGAAACTTACCACCACATATCATCCCCAAACTAATATCACCGAACGGACTAACCGGACACTGAAATTTATGATCGCAGCATTCATCAAAGAAAACCATAAACGGTGGGACCAATGGCTTCCAGAGTTCCGGTTTGCCATCAATACAGCCTGGCAGGAAAGCACTGGTTATACCCCAGCGGAGATAGCGCTGGGACGCAAGCTGAAGGGACCACTGGAGCGAATGCTGCATCGAGCCATCTCGCCTGATCATCCTGCCTATGCGACTGTAGAGCGTCAGGAAGCCCTGTTCCGCATCGTCCGGAGCAACGTGGCACAGGCCCAGGAGCGCCAGGCAAAGTACTACAACCTCAGGCGACGAGTCGTCACGTATAATGAGGGCGACCTAGTGTGGGTTCGTACTTTCCCTCAGTCTCGGGCAGAAGACTCCCACATGGCTAAGCTAGCCCCAAAATGGAAGGGACCTGAGAAAATTACTAAGGCCCTTACCAGGGTCAACTACCGGGCGGAACTGGTCAATCAAGCAGGATCGTTCACGGTCCATGTCACCAACCTCAAGCTTTTTTTATGGCAAAGTAACGCCTTCTTCCGAGGGGGAGGGGGTGTAACAGGCGATTGGCTAGTTACGCGCTCCCGTCCAGCAGGGGCGCTGTGGGAGCTAATTGTGCAACTCCTATAAAAGAGGAAGAGAGGCTGGGCCTAGGTAACAGCAGCCATTTTGTCAGCCGAAGCTAAAACTGCTAAAAAGCTAAAGCTAACGCTAATCATGTTAACCCGAATGCGGGATATGTTTGTCCTCTACGCATGTGTGTCTCTGCTGTTCCCCCGGGGAAACCCCGCCAGCGGCCGAGTGTACACGGGACCGCTTCCTCGGTGACCACCGCGCCGCCTTCAAAGGAGACGTCACTCGCGGAGGACATCGTGCGTGGGGCAGGACGTTCTTCTGTCCTTTATGGACTTTGATTGAGAGAAAGGACTCCTTATATACATAATCACGAGCACAGACTGAGTGAGTGTGGGGTATGAGTGGCCGGCGTGCGTGAATGGTGTGATGTACAGCACTACATTAAATGTGAATACACTTTGAGTATAACAACTGTTTCTCTGGTGGTCCTTATCCTACTCCCTGATTCTGATAACGGCTAGGTATTGTTTTGGTAACGATAGCGAGTTTGTTACACCTGTGTTGAACTAAATACCTTTCACCTCTTAATAATATATTCCAATGAGCTTATAGGCAGTGAAGCCTTAAAAAAATCTTTATCCCAAGGAGCTTTTTTAACAGTACCTTGCCACCCATGGTTGATTGATGCTTCAGTTGCATTACCAGAGACTGAAATGCTCCAACTTGTCATGCCGACCTACTCAAAATTACCACACGTGATGACAATTGAAAGTCAAATGACTCTGTTTGCCATTGAGAAGTTGAATTAGGTTTACCTGCTTTAGTTTACTGTTAATGGTTTTGAGGGTGCTTTCACACCTATAGTTCGATTGCTTTAGTCCGCACCAGTCAGAAAAATGTTACAATGTAGTAAACAGACATGGGTACGGTTTGCTTTCACATATGCAGAGTTCTAAACGAACCAAAATAGACCGCGGAGCCCATCAGCACCGGAAACAGACTATTTTCAGAAAATCGCGCCACTTTCAATAATCAAGGAGGAACAGCTTTGCTTTGTGCTCATGGCGCTGATCCTCGCGCACTGCATTGTACGGGCAAATCATTATTTTCAGGTAATTAATTTCGAACACAATTCGCGGCTGCGACTCCAAACCAGTTTCCTGGTTTATTCATCTCGCCGACGGTGCATCGCGCGCCACTTCAGGGAGAAGAGACGTGCCCTCCTCCTGAATTATCATTTTGTTATTAGACGGCGATATTCCTGCAGATCCATCAGGTAATCCGTTGGCCTATCAAAACAGTCCAGCCACACATTTTTTCATGTTTAATGTGAATACAGAGAGGCACTTAATTTATTCGGCACTCCACGTTTCTCCGCAGTTTGATTTCATCGCGAGTCGAGCTTGAAAAATTTCAAGAAATGAAAAGAATTTTACTCATAACCCCGTATGTCTTATACCCAAAGTGCATTAAACTATACCATTTCGTCAGATTTGGTTTGGTTGCTTTCACACCAGACGAACTGTACCAAAGTAGAGCGGATAAACCGGTCCGAGACCACCCCTTCAGGCAGGTCTCGGATCGATTGATTTGGTGCGCACCAAAGTACCGAGATTGCATTCACATCAACGCAAACGAACCGAACCAATGGACCAAACACGTTTGGTGCGCACCAAATGCTGTAGGTGTGAAAGCACCCTTAGAGGTGATAGAGGGTCCTTTTTCCAATCAGTTATTTCTTTTCCATTTTTTCTGATATGTTGATGTTATAAATTTCACTTGGATGTTGTAAGTTGCACAACAAAGTAAATACAGCTGGATAAAACAAAAACTGTGTCCTCCTTCATTTTAGGCTGCAAAGCAAGAAAATGTGATTATTTTAAAGAGGGTGGGGGTATTTTTTTCTGGACTGGAATCTATAGCCATTACTATGTCTGTGGTCAGTAGAAAATGTGTTTAAGAACCCTGTATTTTCTGCATAGCTGTGTGCTGGAACAAGTGCCAAATCCTGTCCACAGACTCATTTTGTCTGTGTGAAGATAGAAACAATAACACTGAAATAAATGAAATATAATGAAAATATGAAAATAATTTAACACTGCTTCGTAACCACCTTACAAAGATCCAAATATTATGGAGGACCTGAAGCTTCTAACTCAACAATAATAACTTACTAAGCAACTCCAATACATATTCAAATGGAACCAAGTCAGAGTGATATACTGTAACTAGATTCTGAACAAGCAGTGTTCAAAGGAATTATCTTTAACGTCATAAGAATCTACCATTCATCAGCACATCTACAGTATAAAACAACACCCTTGCTTCAAAATGCCAACTATCCAAATTTCATTTGCATATCTTCCCAAGATGCATTGATGAGAAAATTAGCATTTTTAAAATTTCTACAAAGTTGATACATTATGTTCTCTAAAATCAACCTAAAAGACTGCTAAATGCTGTATATTTTTCTGTATCAATTCTGGGCCTTTTGAATATTTCGCCACCAACTAAATGAATACACAAAATGTCTAAAATAATATCCAAAACCAATTCAACAATTAACATACCAGGTTAAAAAAAATGGGAATATTGCCTAGCAACCACAGAAAGAATACTACATCTACATGCAGTGAACACAAAACACATGCAAATTCGTTTTCTTTTTTTTTTTTAAGTATTCATTTGGCTATACCTTACCTACCTACATTACTTACAGACAAACCAGATAATCAAAGCAATACCACACGATTCAGTAAAACTTAATTACACACATACAGTTCATGTAACATTCACAGAAACCAACACTCCAACTACCCTTTGCAGAAGAGTGAAAACTTATATTATACTTCTATATAAAAAAAAACAAGTTTGTCACATTTGTTCTAAATGCTAGTAGTAACGCTAGTTATACTGTATTATAAATTCTGATCCACTTTTCTTTTACCATAAAGTCTAGTAACATTTCTTACCAGCTCTCTTTTCTATATCTATAGCTAATCCTGCTTTTAATACAGTAACAGCAGCTTGTATCCAATAAACATATTGAAACAAAGAAAGGGATTATTTTAAATTTTATAATCAGTAAATAGCTATTAGGACCTTTGTCATTCAAGTTTGGTTCCAGTGTGACATTTTAAATAAGAGGTAAATATTACCTTCATTGAACGGGTCCATCTTAGTCCCAGAGAAAAAAAATAACATTTATAGTCCTTGTCTTTCTTCTCTATTTTTGTAAAAAAAAATACTACACTTTCTTTAGGATTCATAGATGTCCTTTCGAAGTCCGTCTGCATTGTCAGCATTGTACCCTGGAAAGGAGATGAACAGAGATCTCACGTACCTGAACACCATGTTCACTGTTTCATGTCAACGTAGCAACAGCAGACAGGATGATATAAATCATATTGAAGCTTAAGTGTTTAGGTATGGTGGTTTCTTGCTGGATTTGCAGTATATCTCATCCCGTTTAATGGTGTTTATTTATTTATGAATAATTCACATTTTTGTGCGACCTTTAAGACTGTGTTAAAGTTTGTAAATATTGCTATATCTATCTTTACTTTTTTTTTTTTGGAAAGACCAGCCAAATGTCACTGTATATTCCAAATCATCTATTTCTGTCACTAGGGGAACCAACACCAACATACAGCATTAATGTTCTTGTTATTGTTATTGTTTTCAACATTGTATATTAATACTGAAGACATTGAAATTATGACAGAACAAATATGGAATTATGTAGTCAACAAAAACATGTTTCATAACCCAGAATATGTTTTATATTTTCGATTATTCTAAAATCACTATTTACGTTTGTTTTGTAAACTTTTACCATTCTCTCACAGCCTGGAATGGTTTGGCAACAGTCATGAAGGAGTTCCCAGAGGTTGTTGGTTCCCAGAGGTTGTAGGTACTTGGTCGCTTTTCCCTTAACCTCCAGTCCAACTTATCCCCAAACACCTCAAATGGATTTATAGATTGGTGAATGTGGAGACCAGGGGCCTCATGTACAAAGACTTGCATTGAATTCATACTAAAACATTGCGTACAGACAAAGCTGTAAATGTGCGTACGCAGTAAAAAATATCTGATGTACAGTATGAAACACTGCGTACGCGGAATCCCACGCATATTCTCTTTGTACTGTACATCCGAATTAACGTGAAATTGAGGCACGTGCACGAGCGCAAAACCCTTCCCTGCCTCCTCCCCCATATAAATATGGTAATGACTCCACTTTGGCAAAACCAAGCGAAAAAAGCAATGGCAAAATCAAGCAAGAAGAGAAACTTCACAGAATGTGAATTGGAGGTGCTCCTATCGGAGGTAGACCGGAGAAAAACTGTGTTATTTGCAAGTTTGTCCTCCGGAATTAATAATAGCTAGAATAATATATTTAAATACATCACTCACCAAGAAGCAACCCATCGCGCACCCTGCCACCTTGGAGCCTCATCCCAACCATGCTGTTTGTGAGGATGAATGAATCATGGGTTGACCCAGGCCACCCTGCCACAATATTTGTTAGGCGCATTTGAGCAGAGCCGGTTCTAGAGCAGACCATATGGGCGGGCAGTCAGAAATTTGAAGGGGGCATCCTGGTCTAGCATTGTTTTTTCCTTTTACCCCAGATCATGCGCCGGGGGGCGCGCACGGTCAGAGGGGGGGGGGGGGGTGTGCACGGTTTTTTATTTGAGGGGCAAGACATATATTTGAGGGGGCGCTGCCCCTCTTGCCCCCCGTAGAACCGGCCCTGTTTGCGCATCACATATTATTTGTACATTTATTGAATGGAAATGTTTCCGATTCACGTATGCAAATTCGTCTTCAGATGGCACCTTTATAGCAATGTGCGTGCAGTCGATGGCTCCAATTACATTAGGAAAACCAGCGATCACTGCAAATTGTGCTTTAATGTTTGGCTGGTCAACTGCATGGTTTGGAAACCTTATATACCTGCTAGACATGCGGGTGATCCCGTCCCATACAGCTGGCATTGCACGGCTCAAAGATGACTGGCTTAACCCCGAGCAGTCTGCCAGTTCCCTTTGGAAAGAACCAGTTGCCAGGAAACCAAGCGTTGTCAGCACCTGTAAGGGAACGGGTAATGCGTGGCTCCTCGCTGTCTCTTTCCAAATTTGCACAGAACTCAGCACAGAGCTCCAAGAGGATAGCTCTTGGAAATCTGAAACGGCTAATAAACCAGTGATCATCATGGTCCAGAAATCACTGTGATCCCTAAAAACGCGTTCCCTTCAGATTCAGCCATTGACAATGTCCTCTAATAAGGCCAACACTGCCATTGCCATAGACTAAGGGTTGTATACATTTGCAAATGCTTTTATATGTTCTAAATCAAATAATTGGTAGAAAAATATTGTCAATTAACCCATTTTATCAATTATAAATTAATAGCAATGTTTTTCACATGTGTTGGTGCGATACTTTGTAGTGTGCAATTTAACATAATTGCCTCTAGGAGTCGCCAACGGAAAAAAAAACACACACAAGAAATACATGTACGCCAGACATTAAGTTGGCGTGGAAGAACGCACATTCTCACGTTAATTTCACTGTTAGTAAATCCGACTGTGAGCGTGAAAACTGGCGTAAGGAAAGTTTTTGTGCATATGCAGTGTTGATACATGAGGCCCCAGGTCATCTGCTGCAACACTCCATCACTCTCCTTCTTGGACAAATATATATTACATATCGTATAGGTGTGTCCAAATGGAATGTCGCTGCAAAATGCTGTGATAGCCATGATGGGTATGTGTGCTTTTGTCTAAGTCACCAGCAAACAGCAAAAGCAAAGCACCCCTACACCACCCCACCTCCATGCCTCACATTTGCAACCACACATTAGAACCAGCTGTTCACTCTCTACACTCTCTGTTCACATTTGGATTTATCAGTCCAAAGTTTTTCATTGATCTAAGACATAATGCATGTAGTGTCTTAATATTTTTGTCCAACACTGTACGTATATGCAGACAGGATTTAAAGTGGGTGTGGATAGAAAATTGTGCATTTTCTTTCACATACATACCTCACATCAGTCCAATTACAGTGCTACAAAATGATTTGTGTGTGTGTATGTGCGTGTGTGTGACAGAGCGTCAGAGAGAGAGAGAGCCTGTCTCTCTCGACAGTTTACCTGAGACGCTCGCTCTTTCCGCAGTGAGGCACCTGATAAATGATTTCCCTTTAGGGATAATCGTGGCTGCTTTGCTGTTGGTTATAAGATGGAACTTCACCCTCTATAAGATGGAACTTTTATAAAAAAAAGACAGTGGTTAGAACCAAAAATGTCATATTCAGACCAAAGGACAGTTTTTCATTTACCCATGTCGAGTCCTTGTGTACCTTGGGCTAAGCAAATCTCTTCTGCTTGTTGTTCATACAAAGTAATGGTTTCTTTGGCGCAATTCAACCACGAAACGATAACGTACCTAGTCTCCTCTGAACAGTGGAGGCCTCTTGAAGCATTTATGTGAGTTCTATTATGAGGAGCTGTAAATCAGCTAAGGCTGGTTATTATAATAAACTTATCCTCTGCAGCATAGCTTTTGGTCTTCCTTTCCTAGGATGGAGACAGTTTCTTCTTAGAGTTTGATGATTTTGGGGAGTGTCCTTGGGGATACATTCTTGAGATTCTATCCCAGGAGACTTAGGGCACAAGGCGGGGTACACCCTGAACAGAGTGCCAATCCATCGCACGACACACACACACACACACACACACACACATTCACACACTATGGGAAATTTGGGAACGCCAATTAGCCTAATCTTCTGGGAGGAAACCGGAGTACCCAGAGGAAACCTACAGTATACAGTGGTGTGAAAAACTATTTGCCCCCTTCCTGATTTCTTATTCTTTTGCATGTTTGTCACACTCAAATGTTTCTGCTCATCAAAAACCGTTAACTGTTAGTCAAAGATAACATAATTGAACACAAAATGCAGTTTTTAAATGAAGGTATACGTTATTAAGGGAGAAAAAAAACTCCAAATCTACATGGCCCTGTGTGAAAAAGTGATTGCCCCCCTTGTTAAAAAATAACTGTGGTTTATCACACCTGAGTTCAATTTCTGTAGTCACCCCCAGGCCTGATTACTGCCACACCTGTTTCAATCAAGAAATCACTTAAATAGGAGCTACCTGACACAGAGAAGTTGACCAAAAGCACCTCAAAAGCTAGACATCATGCCAAGATCCAAAGAAATTCAGGAACAAATGAGAACAAAAGTAATTGAGATCTATCAGTCTGGTAAAGGTTATGAAGCCATTTCTAAAGCTTTGGGACTCCAGCGAACCACAGTGAGAGCCATTATCCACAAATGGCAAAAACATGGAACAGTGGTGAACCTTCCCAGGAGGGGCCGGCCGACCAAAATTACCCCAAGAGCGCAGAGACAACTCATCCGAGAGGCCACAAAAGACCCCAGGACAACATCTAAAGAACTGCAGGCCTCACTTGCCTCAATTAAGGTCAGTGTTCACGACTCCACCATAAGAAAGAGACTGGGCAAAAACGGCCTGCATGGCAGATTTCCAAGGCGCAAACCACTTTTAAGCAAAAAAAACATTAAGGCTCGTCTCAATTTTGCTAAAAAACATCTCAATGATTGCCAAGAATTTTGGGAAAATACCTTGTGGACCGACGAGACAAAAGTTGAACTTTTTGGAAGGTGCGTGTCCCGTTACATCTGGCGTAAAAGTAACATAGCATTTCAGAAAAAGAATATCATACCAACAGTAAAATATGGTGGTGGTAGTGTGATGGTCTGGGGTTATTTTGCTGCTTCAGGACCTGGAAGGCTTGCTGTGATAGATGGAACCATGAATTCTACTGTCTACCAAAAAATCCTGAAGGAGAATGTCCGGCCATCTGTTCGTCAACTCAAGCTGAAGCGATCTTGGGTGCTGCAGCAGGACAATGACCCAAAACACACCAGCAAATCCACCTCTGAATGGCTGAAGAAAAACAAAATGAAGACTTTGGAGTGGCCTAGTCAAAGTCCTGACCTGAATCCTATTGAGATGTTGCAGCATGACCTTAAAAAGGCGGTTCATGCTAGAAAACCCTCAAATAAAGCTGAATTACAACAATTCTGCAAAGACGAGTGGGCCAAAATTCCTCCAGAGCGCTGTAAAAGACTCGTTGCAAGTTATCGCAAATGCTTGATTGCAGTTATTGCTGCTAAGAGTGGCCCAACCAGTTATTAGGTTCAGGGGGCAATTACTTTTTCACAGAGGACCATGTAGGTTTGGATTTTTTTTCTCCCTAAATAATAAAAACCCCTCATTTAAAAACTGCATTTTGTGTTTACTTGTGTTATCTTTGACTAATATTTAAATGTGTTTGATGATCAGAAACATTTTGTGTGACAAACATGCAAAAGAGTAAGAAATCAGGAGGGGGGCAAATAGTTTTTCACACCACTGTATACTGTACAGTGTCAGCCAAAAAAATTATACACATGACAGGAAAAGAAAACCTTAAACTATTTCAATACTAAATCTATATATACTACCGTTCAAAAGTTTGGGGTCACTTTCTAACTCCATGATCGTTCCTGATTTTTATCTCTTTCTACATTATAAAGGAATGCTGAAGGCATCCAAAAAATGCATTAATCTCCTTTGAACAGTTGATATTGAGATGTGTCTACTACTTATGTTCTGTAAAGACTTCATAGCACCTCTAATCTAAGGTGCTGTTAATTTTTCATTTTCCAGGCTGATAACTCTAAATTAACTTCTCGTCTGTGGCAGATGTAGGTTTTGGTCTCGCCCTTCTGAGATGGCCTTCATGAGAGCCAGTTTCATTATGGTGCTTGGCGGATTTTGCAAATGCACAATACTTTTCTTAAGAACTATTACAGAAAAGCTGACCTGTTGTTTTTGTTGTTCTTACATAATTACGTAATTAATTATGTGTTATTTTATAGTTTTGAAATCCCCAGTATTGTTGTAGAATGTAGAAAATAAACCACTAAACAAAAACAAAGAAATTTGACTATATATATATATATATATATATATATATATATATATATATATATATATATATATATATATATATATATATATATATATATAATGTATGTGTATATACATATATATTATTGGCTGACTCTATATACACATGAAGGCCTGTATGAGTTTGATGTGACACAATCTGTATAAACTGTATTGTGCTGAATTCTAATTAGCACAACAGCCAGATAGGCTAAAACTAATCAGTAAAAAAAAAAAAAGACATATGCATGTAGTGTCTTAATATTTTTGTCCACCATTGTATATGCAGGCAGGATTTAAAGTGGGTGTGGATGGAAAATGGTGCATTTTCTTTCATACATCTTTCACATCAGTCCAATTACAGTGCTGCAAAAAAGGATTTGTGTGTCTGTGTGTGTGACAGAGAGAGAGAGAGAGAGAGAGAGAGAGAGTCTGTCTCTCTGTTTAGGCGAGTGATGGCGCTGTTCTCTCGACAGTTTACCTGAGCCGCTCGCTCTTTGCGCAGTGAGGCACATGATAAATGCTTTCCCTTTAGGGAGAATCGTGGCTGCTTTGCTGTTGGTTGTAAGATGGAACTTTGCTCTTCTCCTTTTCGAGATTTCCAGTCGAACGTCCTCGTTGACCAATTAACATCGCAGCCGAAAGACACAAATACTTTCTTTCCATCACTCAGACTCAGCCGCGCAGCTCGTTTTTATTCAGCGCCCACAGTTCACGCGTTCAAGACGTCTCCGGTGCCGAACCGAGAAATCACACACTTTACTGCGACACTTGACTCGAGAGAAAAAACTATGTTTGACGCCAAAATGCGCAGTTGATGGACCGCGTTATTTATTCTTATCAGATTAAAATTATGGCTTTTAACAGCGACTCCATGACTGTGGTTAGAAGATGCCTCCTGACGTTCAAGCCCTTCAGGTGAGCAGTTGTTATAATAGCGCTTGGTTTTTGAAGCCAGTTCTGACGTTCCGTGCAGACGCTAAAAGAAACTACTTTGTGTCTAATTTGTTTGTGTTTTATGTTATGTATGTAATAAATGATGATGCTGGCGTGGAATAGACTGCAGAATAAACAAAAAAAAATAATAGCCGAAGTTATAGCGTAAAGCAAGTGTGCTTTAGTGTTGTACATCTCCTAAACCTGCGTTTAATAAGAACCTTTAGAAACAAACTTAAATAATAAAAATATTAATATCGTCTTGCACCTCCAGAGTACAGGTTCGATTTCCGCCTCGGGTCTGTGTGCATGGAGTTTGCATCTTCTCCCAGTGCTTGGTGGATTTCCTTACGGGTACTGCGGTTCCCTCCCACAGTTCAAAGACATACAGAAAAGGCTAATTGGCGTCCCCAAATTATGTGAATGCGCATATGAATGTTAACCGGAGGTTTTAAAATGGGATTAAATACACTGCTCACCACTGGCCTCCACGATCCCTAGTTGGAATACAAATGTTCCTAGATGATTGGGTGGAATCTGTAAGTGTCCCTCTATAATGTTTTTATTATTTTCTAACTTCATATCTATCTATATATTATTTATTACCTTTGTTAAAAAAGGCATATTTTGTGGTTGGCCAATCATTAGTATATATTACTAACTAACTAACTAACTAACTAACTAACTGTATATACTGTAGTTAGTTATACATATGCAGTAGAAATCACAACGTAACAGAATTTCGACACACACACACACAAACACACACACACACACACACACACACACACACACACACACACACAGCTCATGCAACAAGAACTCACGATTGAGACTGTATAGCTGTGTGGTAAGGAACCACTTGTTAGAGGGGATAATTGGGGAAAATTTACCTGATGAGTCCAGATTCACCCAATGCCAGAGCAATGTGTCCTCCATGGTAAGAAGGGAAAAGCACAAAGCAATAAAATGAAGTTACCTGAATCTATTGAATGACTGGCTTTTCCCATTAATTGATTTTTTTTCTTCTCTGGCAGGGGAATGTTTCAGGGCTCAACTTTTGATAGAGTGGTTCTGAGGGCATGGAATCACTCAATAATTAGCCATCACTTTGGACAACATAATCAAAGCAAATGATTGAGGAAGGAATCTTAAATTGTGATTCATTTATTTATTTATTTATTTATCTTTTACTCAGGCAAAGTAAATTTCATTTGTTTTGTCCCATGAAGTTCTGTCTCCACATCCTTCTCTCCACATCCTTATTTATAAAAATATAAATTTTTCATATACCCCAATACCGGTGAGTGTGTGCGTACAAAGCGTCGGGAACACTGAGCGGTGGAACTTCTTCCGAAAAGAGGAGCCGTGTCGGTTGTGTGGAAATACTTCGGTTTTAAAAAATTTCATATGTAAATGTCGAGCTAAAGTTGTAGCCGCATGAGGCAACACAAGCAATTTGCTTCACCACCTCCGCCACAAACATGTCCTGGAATATGAAGAATGCATGAAACTAAGCATCTTCTCCCACATCTGCAGGTAACGATAAAGTTGGCACTGCAACACAAAACGCGATTCAGACATCACTCAAAGATGCGTTTACTAAGGGGACTGCCTACGACAAGAAAAGCAAACGGTGGAACAATATTGCCAACGCTAATACTTTCCACTTACAGTAGATAAAGACATGGTACCGCTTAATACTCTAATAATATTAATACTGAAGTAATATTATTAATGTTTCACAAAGTGAAAAGTTTCACTCCTTTTTTATTTACCTGTTTCAGGTGATTTGCCTTAATGAAAATCCAGTGGATAAAGTTTTCATTTTGCAGTTACAGGGGACATATTGTTTACATTGTAGCCAGCTTAAAGATGTTTTTTACATGTATTTACATGTTTCTCATGGTTCTTCTTAGGGTTGTCAGCATTGTGGAAAGGGCAATATGGACATTTTAAATTATGTAACTTAGACAAGAACATGTAGCCTTTTGTGATTAACAGAAAAAACAGGGGAAAACTAGCACACCTTCCTGGTGTGAATAATGAGAAGGATGTGGAGACAGAACTTTAGCACTGCACATCACTCTGAACACACCATCTCCACTGTCAAATATGGTGGTGGCAGCATCATGCTCTGGGGGTGCTTCTCTTCAGCAGGGACAGGGAAGCTGGTCAGAGTTGATGGGAAGATGGATGGAGGTTCACCTTCCAGCAGGACAACGACCCTAAACATAAAGCCAGGGCAACAATGGAATGGTTTAAAACAAAACATATCCATGTGTTAGAATGGCCCAGTCAAAGTCCAGATCTAAATTCAATCGAGAATCTGTGGCAAGATCTGAAAACTGCTGTTCACAAATGCTGTCCATCTAATCTGACTGAGCTGGAGCTGTTTTGCAAAGAAGAATGGGCAGTCAGAAAGGATTTCAGTCTCTAGATGTGCAAAACTGGTAGAGACATACCCTAAAAGACTGGCAGCTGTAATTGTAGCAAAAGGTGGTTCTACAAAGTATTGACTCAGGGGGCTGAATAATTACGCACACCCGACCTTTCAGTTATTTATTTGTAAAAAATGTTTGGAATCATGTATCATTTTCGTTCAACTTCTAACATGTACACCGCTTTTTATTGGTCTTTCACGTGGAATTCCAATAAAATTGATTCATGTTTGTGGCTGTAATGTGACAAAATGTGGAAAAGTTCAAGGGGGCCGAATACTTTTGCAAGCCACTGTATTTCCTTATCCTGGTCTGAATCAGTTAGAAAACATGAATGCCTGGTGGCCGCAGTTGATGGTCTCCCACTCATGGTGTATATGGATGGTGTAGTGTTTATGGAGATGACACTACTGACAAGAGTAATGTGCACATATGTATGAAGTTTAAAGAATAGAAACCATCATTGAATACAAACCATGGGGAGGGAGATCATCAACAAAGAAATCATTGACAAAGAGGATTTTCAAGGAGGTTACGATAGTTGGGTTCAATGATAGTGGAACTGTACTAGAGCTGGGCGGTATGACCAAAAATTTATATCACGGTATTTTTCAAAATAATATCGATGTCACTGTATTTGACGGTATTTTTTTTTCCATGCATGATTAGGTGTTAACTCCATTTCCTAATATATTAGAGAATAATTACTGCAGTATATCGGCTTACATTGACTGGACTAGTATTAACCCAGGTTTAATTGGTCTCACAAAATGCTGCTGTTCACAAAGAGGTGACCGTGGCACTCATAATTGTAATGAGGTGAAGAAATCAGAATTCATGACTTGCAGTCAAAATACACAACACTTTATTGTGCAAGTTTTGCAACTTGAAAACATCTTTAAGCTGGTTACAATGTAAACAATATGTCCCCTGTAACTGCAAAATGAAAACTTTATCCACTGGATTTTCATTAAGGCAAATTACCTGAAACAGTTAAATACAAAAGGAGTGAAACTTTTCACTTTGTGAAACATTAATAATATTACTTCAGTATTAATATTATTAGAGTATTAAGCGGTACCATGTCTTTATCTAAGTGGAAAGTAATAGCATTGGCAATATTGTTCCACCGTTTGCTTTTCTTGTCGTAGGCTTAGTAAACCTACCCTTAGTAAACGCATTTTTGAGTGATGTCTGAATCGCGTTTTGTGTTGCAGTGCCAACTTTATCGTTACCTGCAGATGTGGGAGAAGATGCTTAGTTTCATGCATTCTTCATATTCCAGGACATGTTTGTGGCAGAGGTGGTGAAGCAAATTGCTTGTGTTGCCTCATGCGGCTACAACTTTAGCTTGACATTTACATATGAAATTTTTTAAAACCGAAGTATTTCCACACAACCGACACGGCTCCTCTTTTCGGAAGAAGTTGGTTTTGTCTGTGATATTTTCTTCGTCCATGCTGTTCACCGCTCAACACACAGGCCGCGCTTCCACCGCTCTCATGCAGACGCATACAGCTTGTTTGGTACCACTGCAAAACAGTCCCCCTCTCAAACAATGTCCCGGGGCGGGACGTTCCACCGCTCAGTGTTCCCGACGCTTTGTACGCACACACTCACCGGTATTGGGGTATATGAAAAATTTATCTAATAAAAAAATTTATAAAAAACACCAGTTTTCGGTATGAAAAGGTATACCGCCCAGCCCTAAACCACCATCTGCAATTTGACTTACAGTATGGCAGTTAATAAGAAAAATATACCGACTTTTTAATTATTTTCCATATATACCAAATACACGCCTGTTCAAAATATTCATATACTGCCTGATCAAAATAGTCATTATTTCCAAAAGATCAAATTGTTGGGCCACATAAAGCAAACAAAACAACAAGGGACATTTTAAATTACTGGAACAACCCTTTCACACATTATCAAAATCTGGAAAGATAGTGCTTAATTTCCTCCTTTGTGGAGGAAATGTGCTAAAAATATGACTTAAACTGCAAAAAAATAAATAAATAAATAATCATTAAAAACCTTGTTAGTCAGACTAATTATAAAAAAGAAACTATTTGCTAGGGAACATAAAGATTGGACTTTTGAGCAATGGAAAAATGGTCTAATGAGTTCAGATTGTCCCTATTCCAGGGTGATGAGGGCACTGAGTAAGATTGGAAGCGATGCACCATCATACATATGTGTGTAATGTGTTTTTGTGTAAAAACATAATAAAAATAATCTGATCGTAGTGAGGCTAGGTATTAGGTAAATACAACCTATAATTGGGTTAGGTATTAGGAAAAACAACACATACCTTATTTGTTCACCTTTTTATAATTTATTTAATGAAAATTAAGCCAAAAAGTAAAAAACAAGCAAACATGGGGGCCATACTAAGTACCCATTTACTGCTTCTACAGAATTTGAGAGAATAAGCTGCAGCCAGGTGCTGTTAATCAGATACAGACCTCTATAAATGCAGGGGGTTAACACATTGCAAGGAAAAGGGAAAGACATAAGCAATGGTCTTAGAGAAGTGATTGTTGCTGCACATTAATCTGGAAAGGGTTATAAAACCATTTCCAAACAATTTAGAGTTCAACATTCTACAGTGATAAAGATTATTCACAAGTAGAAATAATTCATGAGAGTTGCCAATCTTCCCAGGAGTTAACGGACAAGCACAATCACCCCAAGGTCAGACCGTCCAATGCTCATAAAAAAAAAATAATAATTTATACCCAAGCACTACATCCCAGACCCTACAGGCATCACCAGACATGTTAAATGTTAAAGTCTATAATAGAACATTTATAAGAAGACTGAACAAATAGGAAGGGTTGCAGGAGAAGTGTTCTTCTTTCTAAAAAGAACATGGAAGCATAACTGAGGTTTGCAAAACTGCATCTGAACAAAGGCTTCTGGACAAATGAGACCAAAGTGGAGTTGTCTTAAAGGAGAAACACCTCATACCCTCTGTCAAGCATGGTGGTCGATAGGTGATTATTTGGTCTTATTTTGCAGCCACAGGACCTGGGCACCTTGCAGTCACATAAGACACAAATACTTCAAGTTATTGCTGCTGAAGTTGGATCTACAAGCTATTGAATCATGGGGTACTTTGTATTGCCCATGTGTTGTTCCACCTTTTTGACTTTGTTAAATAAATTAGGGTAAAGGGGGAAAAAATATATGTTGTTGTTCGTTTGAGGTTGTGGCAACCGATTATTGTAAGCCGCTAAAATCAGATGTGTTTTATTATTTTTTTACACAATAGAATTAACAGAAGAACTAACTAACATGACTGTATTTGGTAATGAAATGACTAGGTTATTACATCAGTGTAGTTTTTCTTCCATGATGGCGCAAGGCACAAGATTTTAAGATGGGATGACTCAAGCTGTGAAAGAGTGGTTTTGGGTGCATAAGGAATCATTGTTACAAATCAACTGGCCACCATTGTGTGCTGTTATCAAAGATAAAGGTGATTTATTGTGTATGCATCATTAATTAGACCAGGTATTATTTTTCACATTCAATCAATAAATTATCTAAATGGCTGATTTCATATTTTTATTAACTTTCTCACTGTTTAATCTTTTAACTTTTATTCAAGACTTGAATTTAAGATACATATGTATATGTATATTATAATTTTACCACATAAAAAATTTCAAGAATTTAGTACCAGCAGACATGGGGCCATGCATTATAGTGACAGAATTAGAATAAATTTAATATATACAGCTCTGGAAAAAATAAGAGACCACTGCAATTTATTCCAAAAAAACTCTGGAATGTCATGAAGAGAAAGATGGATGGTCAGAAAGCATCAAGCAAAGCTGAGCTGTTTGCTTTTTTGCAAAAAGAGTGGAATACTGTACATTTACCCAACAGCAATGTGAAAGACTGGTGGAGAGTCTTTTCAGTTATGTATGATTTTGTATGATGTATGATGTATGAGGAATCATGTATGATTTTCGTTCCACTTCTCACGTGTACACCACTTTGTATTGGTCTTTCAAGTAAAATTCCAATAAAATTGATTCGTGTTTGTGGCTGTAATGTGACAAAATGTGGAAAAGTTCAAGGGGGACGAATACTTTTGCAAGCCACTGTATTTACTTAAACCATTAATTACATCAATATGTCGGTGCAGCCCTATCATTTTTAATATAATTCCAGCCTGTAGTAAATTCTCTTACTCTTTACACCTCTTGCTAACACTCAATAACCATGGTCTCATCTAAGCCGTTGACTCAGAATCTGAAAATTAAGATAGTTGATACCTACAATAAGCGGAAGTCTATAAGAGGATTTTGAACATTATCAAGCTTTGATCTTTGGACAAAATGTCATTAAAAATGTCAGTTAAGGAGAACTGTGGAAGTAGTCCCCTGGCAAGGCCTCGAGAACCCTGAGTTCCCTTTCAAAAGCTACACTCGATGCTGCGTGAAAACGCTATGGGAACATCTTTCTTTGTTGCCTGTTGTGAAGCATGTGTGTATCAAACACGCAAAATTTTGGCATACAGTGGGAGCCACGTCAAACAGCCGCCTGGAGCATGACGGCTCCATGGCAGATCCATGAAGGGTTAATGCAGGCTTCATGCATTGAATGTGAACCCCCGCGATGACGCAGTTAACGATGCCCCGCCCCATAAACGCCCCCATGCGCTTTCTAAAAAGATGGTTGCAATGCCGTATAATTCCGCCAGATGGAGCATTGACTGGCACAGTTAACTGCAGTGTCCAGGAAGCCCAATACCGTATCTTTAATATACAGACAGTTCTTGCATTGTCAACATAGTTTCATAAATAGATGAAAAAACAACAACAACAAACCGATTAATAAAACAGATTTGTTAAATCACTCAATACACAACCCATGATGATTATGCTATTTATTATTTAATAATGAATTAATAAAATTAGTTAGTGAAATATTTTTTAAGACATCCTGAAATGATCCTTAAAGACACGGTAGCGGCTGTAATTTGTCTATACCGATCATTGTACAGTGGTGTGAAAAACTATTTGCCCCCCTCCTGATTTCTTATTCTTTTGCATGTTTGTCACACAAAATGTTTCTGATCATCAAACACATTTAACTATTAGTCAAAGATAACACAAGTAAACACAAAATGCAGTTTTTAAATGAGGGTTTTTTATTATTTAGGGAGAAAAAAAATCCAAACCTACATGGCCCTGTGTGAAAAAGTAATTGCCCCCTGAACCTAATAACTGGTTGAGCCACCCTTAGCAGCAATAACTGCAATCAAGCGTTTGCGATAACTTGCAACGAGTCTTTTACAGCGCTCTGGAGGAATTTTGGCCCACTCATCTTTGCAGAATTGTTGGAATTCAGCTTTATTTGAGGGTTTTCTAGCATGAATCGACTTTTTAAGGTCATGCCACAACATCTCAATAGGATTCAGGTCAGGACTTTGACTAGGCCACTCCAAAGTCTTCATTTTGTTTTTCTTCAGCCATTCAGAGGTGGATTTGCTGCTGTGTTTTGGGTCATTGTCCTGCTGCAGCACCCAAGATCGCTTCAGCTTGAGTTGACGAACAGATGGCCGGACATTCTCCTTCAGGATTTTTTGGTAGACGGTAGAATTCATGGTTCCATCTATCACAGCAAGCCTTCCAGGTCCTGAAGCAGCAAAACAACCCCAGACCATCACACTACCACCACCATATTTTACTGTTGGTATGATGTTCTTTTTCTGAAATGCTGTGTTACTTTTACGCCAGATGTAACGGGACACGGACCTTCCAAAAAGTTCAACTTTTGTCTCGTCGGTCCACAAGGTATTTTCCCAAAAGTCTTGGCAATCATTGAGATGTTTTTCAGCAAAATTGAGACGAGCCTTAATGTTCTTTTTGCTTAAAAGTGGTTTGCGCCTTGGAAATCTGCCATGCAGGCCGTTTTTGGCCAGTCTCTTTCTTATGGTGGAGTCGTGAACACTGACCTTAATTGAGGCAAGTGAGGCCTGCAGTTCTTTAGATGTTGTCCTGGGGTCTTTTGTGGCCTCTCGGATGAGTCGTCTCTGCGCTCTTGGGGTAATTTTGGTCGGCCGGCCACTCCTGGGAAGGTTCACCACTGTTCCATGTTTTTGCCATTTGTGGATAATGGCTCTCACTGTGGTTCGCTGGAGTCCCAAAGCTTTAGAAATGGCTTTATAACCTTTACCCGACTGATAGATCTCAATTACTTTTGTTCTCATTTGTTCTTGAATTTCTTTGGATCTTGGCATGATGTCTAGCTTTTGAGGTGCTTTTGGTCTACTTCTCTGTGTCAGGTAGCTCCTATTTAAGTGATTTCTTGATTGAAACATGTGTGGCAGTAATCAGGCCTGGGGGTGACTACAGAAATTGAACTCAGTTGTGATAAACCACAGTTAAGTTATTTTTTAACAAGGGGGGCAATCACTTTTTCACACAGGGCCATGTAGATTTGTAGTTTTTTTTCTCACTTAATAACGTAAACCTTCATTTAAAAACTGTATTTTGTGTTCAATTATGTTATCTTTGACTAATAGTTAACGGTTTTTGATGAGCAGAAACATTTAAGTGTGACAAACATGCAAAAGAATAAGAAATCAGGAAGGGGGCAAATACTTTTTCACACCACTGTAAGTACGGAATAAAAACGCAGGCTATGTACAGTATTTTACATTACTGTGTATTTTTTCGCAGATTTTTTCACTGATAGTCTACACGTGGCATAAGAAAGGCAATTAATGCCGCATGCAACCTGGAATAAATATCTGCCCATATGGATCAGTATTTCTTTAGTCATTTAATCATGCATAATGCTCCCCCGTCAAAAGATCTGATGGGGCATTAATCACTTATCACAACTGTGAATGGATGCGGCAGCAGAGACACATTAAATCCCCATAAACACTTGGAAACAATAGTAAAAAAGTTCCAGAGGGTTAGCGCCTGTTATACTAATGTATTTTTACTGATTTTTTTTTTTTTTACTGCTTGTATTTCGTTGGGTTTTACGCAATTTCATGTGTGTGTGTGTGTGTGTGTGCGCGCGCACGGGAGAGAGGATACTTTGACAAGACCAACTTCCGTGTGGCTCCAGAGGCGCAATCGGTTAGCGCGTGATACTTATAAAGCAGTCCAGGTGAAGCAATGCCGAGTTCGAGTCTCACCTAAAGCACCCGAAGCATTTTACTGCATATCGCACTGTGTATGTGACAAATCAAATTTGAATTTGAAAGTAAAGCTTAAAATGTAACTTCTGCTTGGGTTTGTTTTCGTTATATTTTTGATGTTTTCGCTAAAAGTCAAATTGGCATAACAAATTGATTAATGGCGCATTATATCTGGAACAAATATCTGCCTATACGGATCAGTGTGTCTTTAGTCATTTAACCAGCATAACGTCCCACATTAAAGATCTGATGGGGCATCAATCACTTATCACAACGGTGTATAGATGCAGCAGCAGAGACAGATTTAATCCCCATAAACATTCACACTTGAAAACAAAACTAACAGAAGTAAACCGGTCTAGAGTGTTAGTGTCTGTTATCACAGGACAGGAATCACCTACAGGATACTACTGTATTTTACTGCTCATATTTTTTACCCTAGTTTCATTTGGTTTTACGCGATTTCATGTATTATTTGTGTGTCTGTGTGTGTACAGTGTGTGTGTGTGTGTGTGTGTGTGTGTGTGAGTGCGAGAGATAGCGTGAGAGCGCGTGCGCGAGAGAGGGCTTACATGCTGATTTATCCAAGGTTACTAAAACCTGGCTTACTACCTATAAAAAATATTTCAATTTAACTCATGGGTCTCAATCACAGATGACACGACAAATTATATACTCTGAAACGTTCATTTGAACATTTAAAAATATATACAAAAACATGAATACTATATGTTATCATGGTGTAAATTATTAACATTAGGTTAGGTCCTGCCCTTAATTAATTCATATTATAATTACTTTTACATAGTATAGTTACTGGACTGACATGACCAAAACTAGCTATTTCATTTAGCCTTTCTAAAATCAACCCATATATCATTTATAATCAGAAAACATAAAACATATTATCTGTTCAACAGCCCATCTGTTTTAATTTAGTTTGTATTTTTTATTATTCATAAGACAACCTTTCAGTTTTGTAAATATTTTAGTTATAGTGTGTTAAGTCTTACTTTAGGTTAAACGTTTTTGAGAATTTGACCATCCAGCTTAAATGTTATGTCATTGATTGATAAAATCTGGATTAAGGATATTATATAATTATATATATATATATATATTTATTTTTTAGTTTCCCCCTGAGGGATTGCCACCTTATTGTGGTCAGGGGGTTTGCGTGCCTCAACACAATTCAGCAAATACAATACTGTTACTATACAGTAAGGCCAGGTAAAAACAGTGCTCGAACATGATGCCCTGTTCCCCCCACCCCGTGTTGTCTCGTCTAGAACGGGGCTGCCTCTGACCGTCTTTTGTCTTGTAAATTAGTATTCTCACTCACCTTCCAATCCCCCCAGCGCACACACTCTGTTTGTACTGTAAACTGTACTGTAACTGTGTTTGCTAGGGCACTTGGTTATACACAGTACTTTAATGTATGGAACACTTACTTAACTTACTGGTTTGGTTTAAACATCGCTTATTACCTTATTCAACAAAATAAATTCATTATTAACGTATTGAAGTATTTTAGTTAAGGACAAAAACTGTGCTTGTGTTTAGAACTGCTGAACAGCCGAAAACACACACACACCCATCCCCCCGCCAAAAACACACACACACAGAGCAATTAACACCATGTCCTACTCAGGAGTGGAAGGTGAGAAACCTCAATGGAGAATACCAAGTTTGTCGTTGCTCTTTTGGAGTTCTTAAAACCCAAAACATTTATTTATACTGAGAAAAAATTATTATGGGTCACAATCACAAACGCAAATACATATAATCAAGTGTTTAACTGGTTTCATTTGTTTCTATGATCAATTATTATTATTATTATTTTCAGCCCAACTCTTTGACTATTTAAAACAAAGTTGTGTCCCATTTTTTGCCCATTGAAGTTGTTGGTTCAACTAAACAATTTTTAAATACCCAAACAATCCCCCAAAATTAAAACACGCAAAACATGACTTTAACAATTCAATTTATTCTTCCAAAACTAGTCAAAGTTAAAACAGTAATTTATATAAAACAGATGAATACATGTTGTCTTTTTGCTCAAAGTTCATTAAACTACCCGGATACACCAGCTGCTTATAAGTCTCTATCTATAGTCCTTTTACATTAAAATATAAATTTTTCAAATATCAAAACTATTAAACATGGAACAGTTTAAGTCTTTGTTTCCCCCAAAGTACTGTATCAGACATTTTGCAGTTCTATGTTCAGAATATACAGTAGACCTGATCAAACATCATTCTAAAGCTGTCGGACTGTGACGTCATCCCTCCTACAGCTCCCTCAACAGCTTGTTCAGGCTCCTCCAGTCCTGTAGCTCCAAAAGTCCAGCCGTCAGCCGTCTGACCCCCCAATCCTCCACAGCGGAGCTCTGCTTAAAGACAACAGGAGAATTTAGTGAAGACAAAGATAAATAAACTTCACAGAACATCTACTTCTAATAAAAATAATATATATTAATAAACCATAGACCACAGAGTGTGTAAAATACTGTTTTGGGGATTCTGGAATGTAAATAATCTGCCTGTGCTAATGTTAACCAGTGAACAGTGTTAACCAGTGAACAGTGTTAGTGTTAACCAGTGACTGTCTGTATTATCGTCTGAATTAAATTAACCGAGAATTTACTTAATGCGCTTCTCATACAAATAAGTTAAGCCATATAACACTCGTATATGAGCATTAGTTCATCCCTGAAGCCAAACTATAACTTACTGAAGCCCCTCACACACACACACACACCCCACACACACACACACCTCCCCCCTCCTCCTCCTCCTAACTGATAAACACTTCAGTGTTGTTCAGCTCTTTAACTAAGCGCTCGCGCTACCGCGGAAAGTCCCGGACAAAGTGTATAAAATATAAACCGGGTTATGAGCGTTACTAGCTCCTGTACAGCTCCCCTCAGTCTGTGTCCCTCATCAACTGCATCACATTATATTACAGTCACAGAAATAACCTGCAGATTAACTCTTAACCAGAGAATAAATAACTGCTGAATTTATCCAGACAACACGCGATGAGATTCTCTCAGTATTTACAGAGAACACAAACACTCTTCATCGGGTAGTGCAGCTCTTGTAATAGGGACATTAATAGTATTGTCGAAGCTTGAGCATGTTTTTGAGTTAAAGTGGAGTGACATTGTGAGTGTGTGACACTGACAGTAAGCTGTAATATTAACTCCAGACTTGGTAAACAGAACATTAAGTTATCTAAAGTCACATCTGACCGCTGCTGGTGCTGCCAGTGATATTTAAAACAGCCAATAAAAAATTAAACTGGGAAATAAACTGTAAACTACCCCAAACACATTTTATAAAATAAAACATCACTTACCACGAATAGTCCGTTAAGCCGCCATCTTCATCTCTGTAGTTTGGTAGCGTCAGTTCGGCGGGTTGTTAAAATCACGTGATTGCAACTCAGCGCAGCTGGCTTGTTTTAACGTGTTCTTGAGAACGAAGCGCCATCTAGTGGTGGCACCAGGTAAATGAATAAAGTGGGCTTGAATGGGCGTGTTTACTGTGAAATCTTGACACGCCTTTCGGCCAGAAAAGGGAGGGGGGATTACGGCGTGCAAAGGCCATTCACACGCCATTCACACTTCAGCCACACTGTCGCGGCTATTTGGCGTGGCTCCCACTGTATATAACCTCGGTCAGGTGACGTCATCTGATGAAGTGCACCTGCAGGTAATAAATAGGAGTGAACCGGAAACATTCCAAAGATCTTTTTGTCTTCAGCACATATTGTGATTCGCGTGTGTGTGTGCAAGCAAAACAAAGAGTGTTTGACTCACCGATAAGATGGCTGAGTTTCCAACGAGATGTGTGCCTCCGTATGATATAATCCTATTGGAGGGCGATCTCCATACTTTTTGTTTCCAGTGTTTGGGTGGAGATCACTCTCTCCAAGGAGAGTGTGAGCACTGTGACCCCTCCCGATAAAAGTGCTTCACGCGAAACCACGAACCGCAGCGCATTCCTAGGGGAGACGGAGTCTCCCCTCCATTCTCGCGCTTTCTCCCAATCGGAAAGTTTCTCGGTCCGCCTCGCGAGCGCACCTCGACGCTTCTCGTGATTGCGCAGGAGAGACCTCCTCCCTTGCTTCTGCAGAAATGGAAGTAGTTCCCTCAGAACCCTCCTCTATTCATGACAGAGAGTTTGAGGAGCTGCTTGAAGTAATAAACGCGCAGTCGAGAGGCTACATATTAACTGCCCACAGGAGCAAGTTTTTCCCAAACGCTCTAAAATTAGACGACAGACTTCTGTCGAGTAGCCGGGGGGCGGAGACTCAACGACTCTCTCTCCCTTTCTTTAGTGACCTCCACAGCGAAGTTAACTCGCTCTTGGAGCAAGCCTTATTCATCCCGTGTTTTCATGCCATCGACTTCGATTTATTCGAGTCTCGTTGGTGCAGAAGCGCGGGGTTATATGATGATACCTCAGACAGAAGAGACGCTTGCAGGCTATCTCTCTCCTGGGACATCATCTTCTCTGAAAAAGCCAGCACTTCCCTCCAAGCCATGTAGACTTTCATCTGCCTTGTTGGGAAAAGCATTTCACGCAGCAGGTCAGTCTGGTGCTTCTCTGCACACCATGGCGGTCTTGCAGACGTATCAAGCTGATCTGCCAAAAGATCTGAGCACTAGCTAAACCTCACGGGCATCAAGTATAAGGATCATGCATTCCTCCCTGATGCCCCCGTCTAAAAATTTTTTTAAAAAGACACAAAAGGAGAGCGTTAGCAGCCGCGCATCCCCTCGTAAAGACTGAGGTACGGCTCGCCACCCTTCACAAGACGCCTCAATTAGGTTGGACAAGCGCACTTCTTCTTCATTAAGAACAAAGTGCCCTCCCTGGCACCCTCAGGAGGTCGGTGTTCATGCTCCGCCGCCACTGGTGTTTCGGGCAACAACGGTCTCCAATATGAGGTTAGTTTTCGGTTATCTCCTGCCGTGGTCCAGGATGCCGGATTTCTATCAGAAAAAGTACAGTTTCAAAATGTTATCTGTCAAAACGATTGTTCTCAAATCCAACCAGACGATTGGTTTGTGACAATCGACCAGAAGGACGCATATTTTCATATGGAAATATTGCCACACCACAGGAAGTTCCTGAGGTTTGCTTCGGGGGCGAAGCTTACCATTATCGGGTCCTTCCATTTGGCCTAGCTCTGTCACCGCACATATACAAAATGGATTCGTATTTTGTGTGTCATACGCAACTGGCTGATTCTGGCTCAGTCGCAGAAGTTAGCGCTCCGACATAGGCATGTCGTCCTAGCTCATCTTGATTCTTTAAGATTGAGACTCAACGCTATAAAAGTGTTTCCTGCTCAGAATACAACATATTTGGGTGTCACGTAGAATTCGATCGCAATGCGGGCACAGGTGTCTCCTGCGCGTGTCGAATCCATTTCCAACACCCTGAAGGAAACCAAGCTAGGCCAGAAAGTGACTGTTCATCACTTTCAGGGATTTTTAGGTCTCATGGCAGCTGCATCCACGGTAATACCTTTGGGCCTGCTGCACATGAGATCATTTCAATTGTGGTTAAAGGCAAAGGGATTTATCTCAGGGCTAATCCC
This sequence comes from Channallabes apus, assembly GCA_030522415.1. Lineage (NCBI taxonomy): Eukaryota > Metazoa > Chordata > Actinopteri > Siluriformes > Clariidae > Channallabes > Channallabes apus. Next base: position 14,197,428 of record CM060121.1, on the reverse strand, counting down.
CTGAGGCAATAAGGGTTACTCACGCACCAGAGGCTTCGTACCCTTTTCTATGTGGTTGAGACCCCGGTTTCTGACTTTGGGTCCCACTCTGTGTGTTTTTGTCATCGCGTGATGCTAACAACAGACACTTCCCTCACGGGCTAGGATACGGTCTTAGATGGCCGTCCAGCCCAAGGGAGCTGTTCTTCTGTGAACACAGAAGTGTTCTGTGGCACATCAATTGCCCCGAACTGATGGCTTTATTTTTGCCCTGAAACACCTCCTCCAGCAGTTGAGGTTACCATGTCCTAGTGCGGGTGGACAACACTACGGTAGTCTCGTACATAATCACCAGGGCGGACTGTGCTCACGCCACTTGAATAAGCTAGTGCACCAGGTTCTGCTTGGAGTACAGGACGAGTTCCTGTCCCGCATGGCGATGTACATTCTAGCTAAAAGCCAACAAATACGGGTTATACGCCAGGTGGCTTCGTACCCTTTCTATGTGGTTCAGACCCCGGTTTTTCACTTTGGGTCCCACTCTATGTGTGTTTTTGTCATCGCGATACGCTAACAACACATGCTTCCCTCACGGGTTGTTGTGCAGTTTTAGATGGCCGGCCAGCCCAAGGGAGCTGGAGAACACCTCCTCCAGCAGTTGAGGCTACCATGTCCTAGTGAGGGTGGACAACATTACGGTAGTCTCATACTGTACATAATCGCCAGAGCGGACAGTGCTTGAATAAGCTAGCACACCAGGTTTTGCTTTGGGCACAGGAAGAGTTCCTGTCCCTCAAGGCGATTTACATTCCAGGGCATATGAAGTTGGGAGCCCTGGAACCTTCATGCACTAGAAGAAATTATGCCCGCAAGGAGAGGGTATTTGAAAGTGGTGCATGGCGAAACATGTAGACCCAGTCCAATGCCAAATTGTTTCAGCGCTGGAGTTCAGTAAGAATGTTGTCTCAGGCTTATGCCATAGTAGCCTCAGAATGTACGAAGCCACTATTTCGGCTTGTCATGTTCTGACTGATGAGTCTGGTTGACACCCCTTCCAAACCGCTAGAGTCAGCGCCTGTCTGGCTTCTATTCAATTCAATTCAATTTTATTTTTATAGCGCTTTTAACAATGGTCATTGTCTCAAAGCAACTTCACAAAAATGAAAGAAAATGTACAAAAAAATTAAAAAATATTTTTAAAAAAGAAAATAATTGGAAGTGTGTATGTGTGAGAAAAATGTGTCTACAGTAGATAATAAGGAGATGAATGAATGATGAATGAAATGTCTCTGATGAGCAAGCCAAGGTTGACGGCGACGGTGGCAAGGAAAAACTCCGAGATGGCATTTGGAAGAAACCTTAAGAGGAACCAGACTCAACAGGGAACCGATCCTCATTTGGGTGATAACAGATAGAAATGATATAACATCATGTGTGTTGTGCAGGTGAAAGTTCAATATGACAGAGGTTCTTTAAATTAACATGAAAACCAGTTCAGCATAGGGACGAGTCAGTAGGTGCAGAGGGCAGATGAGGTCTGGATCACTGGAAGCACAGGAGCAGCATGTGTAGCTCCAACCATCATAAAGCTGAATCCAGCTGGAGCTGGTCCTTCTCTGGATGCCTCAGGAACCTCAGAGGGTTGGCCTTTGTCAACTGAAGCTGGCACAATCTCCTGATGCCTCGGGATGGGTAGAAAAATACAGACCAGATGGAGAGAATTAGCGTAGTTGCCATTCAGGATAGGTGTACTGGAGTATGAGGTTATGAGTTGATGAGTTACGTGTATGCCAGATTAAAAAGATGCGTCTTGAGCCTACTTTGGAAATGGGAAACTGTGTCTGCTCCCCGAACACTGTCTGGAAGGCTATTCCAAAGCTTTGGAACTAAATATGAAAATGCCCTACCCCTTTTTGTAGATTTTGGAATTCTGGGAACTACCAGAAGTCCGGAGCTTTGTGATCTTAAGGCGCGTGGTGGATTGTAGCGTATCAGAAGACTGGTTAGGTATGTGGGATCTAAACAATTTAAGGCCTTGCACGTAAGTAATACTATTTTGTAATTTATTCTAAACTAAACAGGTAGCCAGTGCAGGGATGATAATATTGGGGTTATATGATCATATTTCCTGGATCTAGTGAGAACCCTGGCGGCTGCATTATGGACTAACTGAAGCTTGTTTATTGAGGATGCAGGACAACCACCTAGGAATGCATTACAATAGTCCAGTCTGGAGGTCATGAATGCATGAACTAGCGTTTCTGCGTCAGATACGGATAAGATGCTCCTAAGTTTGGCAATATTTCTAAGATGGAAAAAGGCTGTTTTTGTGATATTTGAAATGTGATTTTCAAAGGACAAGTTACTGTCTAATATTACACCCTGGTCTTTTACTGTCAAGCTGGTAGTAACAGTACATGCTTCTAAACGCAGGCTGAATTGTGAAAGCTGTTGTGTGCTGGTTTTTGGGCTGATGAGTAATATCTCTGTCTTATCTGAATTTAATAAAAGAGAGTTGTTGGTCATCCAATCTTTTATGTCGTGGACATACTCAGTTAATCTAGACAACTTGGATATTTTGTCTGGTTTTGTTTAGATATATAATTGGGTATCATCAGCATAACAATGGAAACTAATCCCATGTCTTCTAATGATGTTACCCAAGGGAAGCATGTATATTGAGAACATCAGAGGTCCTAAAACTGACCCTTGTGGGACCCCATACTGTATTTCACTGGCATTACACCAGACGGTTCTCAATTCAGATCTACAAAATGGTATCGATCAGACAGGTACCATTTTAATGCCTGTCCCTGAATACCTATGTGATTTTGTAAGCGATCTATGAGAATATTATGATCTACATTGTCGAATGCAGCACTAAGATCAAGTAAGACTAGTATTGAGACGCAGCCTTGGTCTGAAGCTAAAAACAAGTCGTTTGCAATCTTAACTAGTGCAGTTTCTGTGCTATGATGGGTCCTGAAACCTGAGTGAAATTCTTCAAGGATGTTGTTATCCTGCAAGAATGTGCATATTTGAGCTGATACTACTTTTTCTAATATTTTTTATATGAATGGAAGGTTTGAAATCGGTCTGTAATTTGTTATTCCATTCGTGTCCAAATTAGATTTTTTAAGAAGCGGCTTAATAACTGCTAACTTGAAAGGTTTAGGGACGTGACCTAGATATAATGAAGAATTAATAATGTTTAGAAGTGGATATCCAACCGTAAGCATCACTTCTTTTAAAAATCTGGTTGGTATTGGGTCTAACAGGCACGTTGTTGATTTAGCCGAGGTGATGCGTTTATACAGCTCTTCCTGTCCTATACCTGTAAAGCACTGAAAATCTAAATGTGAAGCTATGGATCGAGATACTATTAGAGGTTGAACCTCCGTTATTTTCTTCCTGATACTATTGATTTTTTCATTAAAGAAGTCTATAAAGTCTTCACTTCTAAACTGTGATGGGATACTCTCTGCGGGCATCTTAGGTTTTGTTAGGCGAGCCACTGTACTAAATAAGAACCTGGGATTGTTTTGGTTTCTTGCTATCAGTTGGATAAGATGCTCGATCCTAGCAGTTTTTAGAGCCTGTCTACTGTATAGCTGCACATACTGTCTTTACACGCAATTCTAAAAACTTCTAATTTAGTTTTCCTCCATTTTCGCTCGAGGTTACGGGTTGCTCTCTTTAGGGCGTGAGTATGACTGTTGTACCACGTGCAAGTGTTTTATCTCTGACTTTTTTTTAATCTGATGGGAGCAACAGTGTCTAATGTACTGGTAAAAATAGTGCCCATGCTGCTAGTCACTTCATCTACATTGTCTGCATTTAGGGGTCTAATAAGAAATTGGGACAGATCCGGCAGATTACTTGTGAATCTGTCTTTAGTAGTCGGATTCATATTTCTAACAAATTGATAACGTGGGGAGACACAGCTAATCTTTTCTACGGGTAGAGAATATATCAGGAAGTGATGATCTGTGATGTCATCACTTTGAGGTATGATCACTATATTAGAGACATCTATCCCATGGGATATAATTAAATCTAGCGTATGATTAAAGCGGTGAGTTGCTCCAATTATATTTTGTTTAACCTCAAAGGAATTTAGTAAATCCATAAATGTGAGTGCTAAAGCGTCGTTAGCATCATCTACATGAATGTTAAAGTCTCCTACTATCATCACTTTGTCAGAGTTAATCAATATACCTGATAGCAGATGTCCAAATTCTTTAAGAAAATCGCCATATGGCCCCGGGGGTCTGTACACGGTGGCCAGGGTAAAATATAGCAAGGGTTTATTACGTATTTCATTGAGTGCAACATTAATGATAAGCACTTCAAATGATCCTGGGTCTTATTTTCTGAGTAACAGTGAGTATGTCATTGTAGATAGTGGTGACACCACCACCGCGACCAATTAGACGGGGCTCATGCGTATAGAAATATCCTGACGGAGTAGACTCATTCAGACCAATATATTCATTTGGTTTAAGCCAGGTTTCGGTGAGAGAGAACGTCAAGGCAATAATCTGAGATCATTTCATTAACAATAAGTGCTTTAGGCGCAAGGGATCTAATGTTGAGAAGTCCAAACTTTAGAGGTAGATTTTGATTACTTCTTTGGACTTTTTCTGGTTTTATGGTTATCAGATTATTTCGGGCAAATTTAACAAATGTATCACTATTCGGGGAACAGACACAATTTCTATAGGACAAGCTATGTGTGTGCGTCTATCAGTACGGTGAGTTGTGATGTGGCTAATATGATTGGAATCTAAGGTATGACATACCGCCAGTTAGATGGTTCGTAGTGTCCTGGAGATGTTGTCAGAGAGGACCGCTGCTCCAGCTCTTTTTCTGGTTCAGATCCGTGCTAGGGTTCAGGCCATCAGTGTGGTAGAGCCTAGGACGCTCCCAGAAAACATTCCAGTTATCAACAAAAGGTAATTTCTGTTGTTGACACCAAGATTGTAATCATCTCAGTTCATTAACCCTCTGAGGTCCGAGGTGATTTTGGGGCCCTTGAGATGTTTGGACATGCTCTGATATTTGTGCTTTTTTCAGCTACTTATAATATATTATTGACCAACCTGTATTTTTCTTGTAATCAGTACAAACTGTTCTACAATAATACGTGACCAAAATGAATGTATGTGTTTGCATTTTTTAGGAAAAAAATATTATGCGTGGTTAGTAAGTTTTGTGAAAAAAAAAGTAGATGAAATAAGGCCATGAAACTCATACAGACAATTTGTTCACAAGACATTGTTTCACAAGGGCTGGTGGACTAGTGTTTTTGCTTCAAAATGATGTGAAAATGATCTTGTTTACTTGCTCACAGAAAACAATATAGTGATTAACACTTTTAAAGTCACTTTTTGAGTGTAAAGGGTCTATGCGAGAAGGCGTGATCTATCATTACTAATGCAGTGATTCACACCTGAAAAGACAAAGGCCTGCATACTGATCTGCATAATGAGCCATCAGACAGGTATGTGACTGAGAGAGGAGAGTTACAAGAAAGAATCAGAGGATAAAATAAGTTTATATATTTTCAGTGTTTAGGTTATTTGAGAATGTATTTGACACACAAAAAAATATTGAGATTCATTTGTGAGTTCAGTTAAACAGTTTATTAGGAACAATCAAAGTTGACTTTTTAGCAGCATTACTGCAGTCACTATTACAGAAAATATAGCTAACAAGAATATATATATAAAACACACACACACACACACACACACACATATATATATATATATATATATATATATATATATATATATATATTATAATATAGAAAACAACAACAGCTCTTTGTAATTACCAGAACAAATGACTTTACCAATACTTTACTACTTTTTTTCTACAATACACTACAGTTTACTATGATGAATATACAGTATTGTATTATATATTTATATAATATAGTTATAACTAACATCTATGATATACTGAATGTGCACTTACTTGTGGTTCTCCAGCGAACTCAAGACTGAACGACACTCACGTGACTTTCTTGTGCACGCGCCGGTGATGCAGCCACAGTCCTAAACAAAAACCAAAATTGAAACTTGAAGAATGGACGCGCATACAATCATTCACAAACAACAGCTGGTGAACAATTTGACCATTTGAAACACGGTCTAAACAATACAAAACACGTGTATATATATATAAATAAATATAAACTTTAGACAGATCGTAATCAGATTTTATTGCGGGCTTGTAAGTAGCGTGCATATTTAATATTTTAACCAATTTTACTCTCGCTGGTATTTAGTATTTTCCAAATGTACATATAAAATATAGAGCACTGATGGTGAGAATAAAAGACTTACTCGTCAGGAATTACATCCTCCGTTGAGTCCAGACGTTGTTCTAAATAAAGCCGTTCCTCGTCTGAGTCTTGCTCTTCCTCTGATGAGAAAGTAAATTCTTCATCGCTGCCCAGATCCATCTGAAGCGCTTCTTCACCCGTGTAGCGTGACATCATTCAAACGCGCAGAAACAGTAAGTAACTCTGTGATGAAGCTTGTTGTTTTATGCCATGGGGGTGTGCACGTGATTACCTGCCTCACCTCAGTTCATTTCCATATGAACAGCGCGCGCGCAGGGAGGCGGGAGCGCATTAGCTGTAATGAGCCGATACAGGAGAATCTGTACCACTCCTTACTTTCATACGGATTACATAAAAACAGATTATTTGTTTTCACTGTGACTTGCATCACTTAAAAGTAGACCCTTTAAGCTTTCTATAGATATATTTCTCATGTCTGTGAGTGCAGTATTCGCGGAGTTTCAGTTCATTTTAGTGACGTGTTTCAAAAAGATTTTGGCGGAGACTGAGACGGCTGAAAGCGCACCCTGTTTAATTTATTTATTTTATTAATGCACAAAGTTTTATTTTTAACATGTGTGCATACAAAAAAAAAGTAGACACTTTACAGATTCGATTAATATATAGATCTTGTCTGTACGATCAAAACTGAAAGTGTAATTTAAGTTCTAATTGGCGTCATCAGGGGAAAACACCTCAAAACGCATATATGCGTTCGCGGACCTCAGAGGGTTAAAGGCAAATAATCTACTCAACTTAGGGTTAGGGTTAGGTCCAGGTACAACAATCCTTGTCGTGGGTGATGTGCTGTGGACCTTCTCAACCAGGCTCCTGAAGTCCTTCTTTAGGATCTCCATCTGCCTCAGCCTGGTGTCGTTCATGCCAGCATGAAGAACCACAGCTCCAATGTTCTTCCTCAGGGCTGCAGGCACCTGTGTAGCGACATCAAGAACACGAGCACCAGGTAAACAGCGAGTGTACGCCTTACCTTTAGGCATGGTAGCATGCACGTGCCGGAACGATGGAGTCTCCGATGATCAGCGCATTGTGTGCCGTCTCGCGAAGAGGAGCGAAGCGGTTTCGCGTCGAGATCTCGAAGACGGGTGGTGGCAGAGGGTGGGCTGTGTCCTTGATGCGTTGGACCTGGGCAGAGAAAGACACGCGGGGTTGAGGTTGTAGGAGAATTCTCACGCCGAAAATTTACCTGGGACAGGTGAGCGTTGATCCGCGACGATTCCAGCATGACTTTCCGCTGCTGTAGCCGGGCCAGCTTCACCTGTAGGTCGCGGATCAGCTTCTCCACGGCATTCCAGCTCCAAATCCATCCTTTTGATAGCCGGGCTAACGGGTTAGCGATGCTAATGCTTTTGGCCAATGCTTTTGGCCGCGGTGTGCTGCAAGACAATTAAAACTTAACGATATAACATGCGTTTCAAGTGAATAAATTATAAGATAGAATAAAATACTTATCTGTTTTATGTTCACTCTTCGTAAGGGGACGAAAAAGTTGAAAAATTGGTCAGTCTGACGGAGCTCGGAAAAAAGCAGCGTCTCAGCGTCCTATCTGACCCTTAAGATGTTTTTTCTTATAGTTACTTCTTTCAAGAGATCTGCAGGCTCCCGTCCTGCCTAGACTTTGCCCCTTGGCTAATCAGAGCTATTCTGCATCCTCACCCGAACTATTTTCATTCTTATCCATGCACCCAGTCTTCCTCGAAGCCTCTGTCCTCCACCTTTTACAGGAAAGGTTTCACTACTGTCTTCAGTACACTGCAAATCCGTTGAGAGATGCTATTGCCCTAGCCTACGAGGTGCGTGGTCACACTTCGCCTCTAGGACACAGGGCTCATTCATCCAGGGGGATTGCCTCACCCATTGCCCTGGCAAGAGGTGTTCCCCTGCAGCAAGTATGTGATGCAGCAGGTTGGTCCTCTCCGCACACCTTTGTGAGATTCTATAGTCTGGATGCGTTTTCACGCAGCATCGAGTGTAGCTTTGGAAAGGGAACGTCTTGGGTTACTTTGCTGTAACCCTGTTCCCTGAAAAAGTGGGAACATGATGCTGCGCTCCAATGCCGCACTGCTTGTGTGACTGGACGTCCTTTCAGACAACATTGATCTGAGGAATGTTTCCGGTTCACTCCTATTTATAACCTGCAGGTGCACATCATCAGATGACGTCACCTTACCGAGGTTATATATGCCAAAATTTGGCGTGTTTGATACACACATGCTTCACAACCGGCAATACAGGAAGATGTTCCCATAGCGTTTTCATGCAGCATCTCGTTCCCAATTTTTCAGGGAACAGGGTTACAGCAAAGTAACCCGAGACGATTTTCCAGGTATATGTGTGTATGCCTCGATGAAAGGCAAAGGAAAAACTTGAAATGACAGGAAGGTTTAGCTGAGACAGGAAAGTACTGTATGTTTTGAGAAAAAATATGAAATTATTTGATTAAAAGATCACCTTGCCAGCTGTTAAGCCTTTAGGTGGATCTACTCTGATATGACTTGTGTGACAGACAGTGGCACAGAAAATAACTCACAGGTATCAGTACTGTATATTCTGGAATCGAACATGACAAACTAAAAAGAGAATGTCTAAAACAGGGCAGTGATCCAAAACAGCCCTTAATCTACTTTTGAGTGTCCTCTGACTTACAATGAAAATGTAGGTAGATCTTAAACAATTCAATTCAATTTTATTTGTGTAGCGCTTTTAACAATTGACATTGTCTCAAAACAGCTTTACACAATCAAAAGAATTATTTAAGTTCGTATGGAATGTGAATGTGTATGAATCAAAATGGTCAGGTAGTCCCTGGTGAGCAAGTCGAGAATCATCAAGAGACACACGGGGCATCCATGTGACGAGATCTCCAACCAGAAGCGGGGCACCAGGATGGATCAGACAGGTCCGGAGGGCAGAGGGAGTCTGGATCACTGGCAGCTCAGGAATGACATGTGTAGCTCGACAGCGAGAGAGAGAGAAGGAGTGAAAGGGGGAGACGGGGGAGAGAGGAAAGAGAAAGAGAAGAAGAGGAGAGATGGCAGTTGGGTATGGTCACAGTCACATAATGTATAATGTGAATGTATATTTACTGTAGAGTGCAAGCAGGGACTCCGGCAGGACTAACTATGACAGCACAACTAAAAGGGAGAGCCAGAAGGAAACACAAACATGAGGGCTCCCTGAGATGTAAAGCAAACAATCACCTCACCTTTACAGCATCTACTGTAAACATATCAGTTCACCGTAATACCCTACGTCCATGAGTCACCAGATCTGTCCCTTTAACTAAGACAAATCTATTTCTAAAAATGCTTGGCTAAATAAATAGGTTTTTAGCCTAGACTTAAACACTGAGACTGTGTCTGTGTCCCGAACAGATGGGTTAGTGATGCTAATGCTTTTGGCCAATGCTTTTGGCCGTGGTGTGCTGCAAGACAATTAAAACTTAACGATATAACATGCGTTTCAAGTTAATAAATTATAAGATACAATAAAATACTTATCTGTTTTATGTTCATTCTTCGTAAGGGGACGAAAAAGTTGAAAAATTGGTCAGTCTGACGGAGCTCGGAAAAAAGTAGCATCTCAGCGTCCTATCTGACCCTTAAGATGTTTTTTCTTATAGTTACTTCTTTCAAGAGATCTGCAGGCTCCCGTCCTGCCTAGACTTTGCCCCTTGGCTAATCAGAGCTATTCTGCATCCTCACCCGAACTATTTTCATTCTTATCCATGCTTATCCATGACTTAAACACTGAGACTGTGTCTGTGTCCCGAACACTATTTGGAAGACTATTCCATAATTTTGGGGCTTTGTAAGAAAAAGCTCTACCCCCAGCTGTAGTTTTCATAATACGCGGTACTGACAAGCAGCCTGTGTCCCTTGATCGAAGTAGGCATGGCGGATCTTAAGACGCTAGCAGTTCACTCCGATACTGCAGCGCGAGACCATTTAATGCTTTATATGTCAAGAGTAGTATTTTAAAATCAATGCGAAATTTCACAGGGAGCAAATGCAGTGAAGATAAGATAGGGGTGATGTGCTCATATCTTCTGGTTCTAGTGAGGACTCTCGCTGCTGCATTCTGGACTAGCTGAAGCTTGTTTATGCACCTAGCTGAACAACCAGACAGTAAGGCATTACAATAGTTCAACCTAGAAGTGCTAAAAGCATGAACTTGTTTTTCTGCATCGTTTAGCGACAATATATTCTTTTTCTTGGCAATATTTCTGAGGTGAAAGAATACTATCCTGGTGAGCTTCAAATGAAAGGCTGGAATCTATAATCACGCCGAGGTCTTTTACTGTTGCACTTCATGGAACAGAAAGACCATCTAAAGGTACGGTGTGATCTAAAATTTTACTCCTAGCTGTATGCGGTCCTATGACTAGAACTTCTGTCTTATCCGGATTAAGCAGAAGGAAGTTAATTAGCATCCAATTTCTTATGTCCTGCACACATTGCTCAACTTTAGTAAGATGGTTTTTCTCATCAGGTTTTGCTGAGACATATAACTGTGTGTCATCAGCATAATAATGAAAACTAATACCATGCTTACGGATTATGTTGCCCAGAGGAAGCATGTAAAGGGAAAAAAGCAGTGAGCCTAAAACTGAACCCTGCAGAACACCAAACTCCACTAGAGAACATGCAGAATAATCAGCATTTACGTCTGTATACTGATAACGATCGGTCAAATAGGATCTGAGCCAGGAGAGGGCTGTACCCTTAATTCCTACTACATTTTCTAATCTGTGAAGAAGAATACTATGATCAGTGGTGTCAAAAGCTGCACTGAGGTCGAGTAATACAAGCATAGTTACACAACCCTGATCAGAGGCCAATAGGAGGTAATTTACTACTTTAACGTGTGCTGTTTCTGTGCTGTGATGAGGCCTAAATCCTGACTGATACAGTTCATGTATGCTATTTCTATATAGATATGAGCATAGCTGCTCCGATACTATCTTTTCCAGAATCTTAGAGATAAAGGGGAGGTTTGATATTGGCCTGTAATTGGACAACTGACAGGGGTCGAGGTCAGGTTTCTTAATTATTGGTTTGCTAACTGCTAATTTAAAAGATTTTGGAACATTTGGAATTAATTATTCTCAACAGCAGTTCTGTTTTTACTGGTACTATCTGTTTAAGAAAATGTGTCAGTATAGGATCTAATATACAGGTTGATGAATTTGCAGAAGAGATGAGTGAAATTAGTTCATTCTTATGGAGTGATATCGCGGACAATATTCAAATGCAATTGCAAGTTGCATTTGCAATTGCGTTTCCCATATGTGGACGCACGAAGTGAGGCTGTAACAGGAGAAGATCTAAAAATATTGTAATTTGTAAAAACTTCTCTGTCCACTCCAGAGCAAGAAAATATGCGATTTGTCATTTTTGTGTGTTTATTTCTTGATAAACAAATGAGATAATCTCGGTTCACCTCCAGTGCTCAAATATCCAGCTCTTGGTCGGCGACTGCGAGTGACGTCACATCCCTAAACTAAAATTTTTTTATTACATGACAAACCGCTGCAAAATAAATGTGCCACAAAATAAACATTATATGAGAATTTGTATTATGTGTCTTAATTTCCGTGTATTAATATGTCACATGCTTAGGGTTAATTATAATAGTAATAATATATTTGATAATAATAATATGAATTTTTGATTGTGATGTCCTAATATGTTTGACAGAGATTTTGTGGGGGTGCAATCAGTGGCAGGGGGGCATTTTAGCGCATAACACCAACTTTACCACGGTTCACCTCCAGTGCTCAGATATCCCCCTCTTGGTCGGCAACTGCGAGTGACGTCACTCCCCATACAATCCCGCCCCACAGTATAGACCCGCCCCTGACGCAGATTGACAGGTTTCTGTGTAACGTGTTGGAAATGCTTTTGCAAATGGATTAGCGATTGCGTTTGAATTTTGGCCGGCTTGACGCGCGGCGCAGAGAAAGTGAAAAAGCAAACGTGGTGATTGATTTTGCTATTTAAATATGACAGGTTCATGATGTGTAAGACCTGGGAAATAGAAATGCAAATGGACTTTGCTTTTTCATTTGAAATTTAGCAGTCAGTGTGCGCTCGCAACGGTGAAACAGCAAACGGTAATGCAAAGTTTACAATTGCATTTGAATTATGGCTCACTTTGTGCGTCCACATATGGGAAACGCAGTTGCAAATGCAATTTGCAATTGCATTTGAATATTGTCCGCGATATCGCTCCATACTGTACATTCTCTTCAAGGGGAGTAAAGTATTCTAGGTTCCGATCTGACATGGCTAGGTTAACATCTGCATCAATTACATTGTTCGGTTTCAAAGCCTCAATTTTATGCCTAATATTTACAATTTTATTATTAAAAAAGTTCATGAAGTCCTCACTATTGCATGATGATGTTGTGGAGATTTCTGCAGTGGTCTTATTTCTGTTTAATTTGGCTATGGTATTAAATAAAAATCTAGGATTATTTTTGTTATTTTCTATAAAAGTGGAGAATTACATTGATCTAGCTACACTAAGGGCTTTCCTATAGTTCAGGATGCTCTCTTTCCATGCTATTTGAAATACTAACAATTTAGTTTGACGCCATTTACGTTCTAATTTCCAAGCGGTCTGTTTTAAAGTGCGTATGTGATCGTTATACCAGGGAGCAAGTTTCTTATCTCTAATAATTTTTCTTTTAACTGGAGCTACATTATCTAAGCTACAACGAAATGTCGACTCTAAATATTCAGTCGCCTGATCGAGTTCTGTGGGGTCAGACGGTGATCTAATCGACGTTGGTAACTCTGGGAGATTACTGATAAAACTCTGTGTGGTGGTTGATGTGAATGTACATTTAATACGGTAGCGCGGTGCTGTGCGTACATTATCACTGTGACACACTTGAATTGAGACAAGATAGTGATCTGAGATAACTTCTGACCGTGGAATTTTGAATAAATTTCTTACTTTATTTATTAATACTTAATCCGAAGAATATTATTAAGTCTAAAGTGTGACCTGCTTTATGAGTGGGTCCTACTACACACTGATTTACTCCTACTGAGTCCAGTATGGACATAAATGCTGTTCTCAGCATCCAGGGTCTTCTGGATTCTGAAAATGACTATTAAAATCTCCAGCAATTAACACTTTGTCTACAGAAACGACTAAGTTTGAGATGAAATCTGCAAATTCACTAAGAAATTCAGAATACGGCCCTGGAGGTCTGTAAATTATAATTAGTGGAATCGACTGAGCTGACTTAATATACTTAAATACACTTATGTTACTATAAAGAATTTAAAATGAATTAAATTTGTGTCCGTGTTTTTGTATGATAGACAGATTATCATTGTGAATAACTGCGACGCCTCCTCCTCTACCAATTAACCGAGGCTGGTGTATGTAGCTGTATCCAGGAGGACTAGCTTCATTTAAAGCTACATACTTGTCTTGTTTAATCCAGGTTTCAGTTAAACAGAGTATATCAAACTCCTGATCCGTGATAATTTCATTAACAATAACTTCTTTTGATGCGAGGGATCTAATATTTAACAGTCCTAGCTTCAGATCAGAGGTGCCGGCTGCTCATTCAGTATGATCCGAGTTTGTGGTCTTCATGTTAATTAAAACAGACTTTCTGAGTCTTTCTACAATTTTGCTTAGATGGGGAAACAGACACAGTCTCAATATAGTGAACCCTGAGTGACAACTCTATGCAGCTAGCATAAAACCAGAAAACAGCATATAACTTTAAACTTACATTGATTAGCAATATACTGTAAACTACACACCTATGAGGCTGGACAATGGAATAAACTGTGTGAGTGCCAATAGTGTCAAACATTTATCTGTTCATTCTTTGACAATACTGCTGCTTTTTGTTGGAAACTGGCAAACATAAAAAATGTGAAAGATAGTTTCTAATGCAATGACTTCAATCAATGTTGAGGACACAGTGTTAATGTGCCTGAAAGGCTGCGCTTTCAGAGAACTGAACTGTAGAACTGAACAGAGAACTGTTCTGCACTGATGCAGATATAACAATTTATCGAAAAACACACACCTTGTCTTAATCCTCCCCCTGTGATGGTGAATTGAAGACCCACGCTGAAAGACGGGAAGGAGCCGAAGTCTGCCGACACTTCCATATCAAATTTAAAGGGGGCGATGGGCGACCAGCAATTTGTGTAAAGTTTATGGAGAATTTTTAGCGGGGCTGAGTACAAAATGGCCTAGCGATGCGCTGTCTGTATCACTGATGTATACTTAAGATATGCTGTCAATCCGCCGTTTAAACAGCTCCTCCAATCATCATGCAGCAGCCCAGCATCCTGTCCCGCCTACTGCTCCAGCTTCCGTGGAAGTGACGATTTTGGTGCATTTATCCAATTACTGTCCAGCTTTTCTACTGTCCAGCTTTTTCTTGCTTGGCCGTAGCGCTCCAGTGAAGCTGGGCTTCAGGGGGAGGGTTTAAAGCGCTGTGTGGCACGGAAACGTATGACAAGAAAATCGCATCAAACAATCTACAATAAATACCTGATTCTGAACGAGCTAGAGCACTTTTATTGAAACCAATATAAATACGACAGTGGATATACATTGGTGTGAAAAACTATTTGCCCCCCTCCTGATTTCTTATTCTTTTGCATGATTGTCACACAAAATGTTTCTGATCATCAAACACATTTAACTATTAGTCAAAGATAACACAAGTAAACACAAAATGCATTTTTTAAATGAGGGGTTTTATTATTTAGGGAAAAAAAAATCCAAACCTACATGGCCCTCTGTGAAAAAGTAATTGCCCCCTGAACCTAATAACTGGTTGGGCCACCCTTAGTAGAGATGTTCCGATACCATTTTTTCCCTCCTGATACCGATTCCGTTACTTGGGCTCAGGGTATCGGCCGATACCGAGTACCGATCCGATACCTGGGTGTGTATCTGTACTGTGTGTGTGTGTGTGTGTGTGTGTGTGTGTATGTATATATATATATATATATATATATATATATATATATATATACACATACATACATGATAAATATATATACATACTATATATATATATATATATATATATACATACATACATACATACATACACATATATATATATATATATATATATATATATATATATATATATATATACATACATACATAATAAATATATATATATATATATATATACACATACATACATAATAAATATATATAATTTCTTTTTTAAGTAAAATACTACTAGCCCTGTGTAACGGGTTCGGCCCTAAGTGCACGGGCGACACCATGAAACACGGACACGAGGCGTGGTCTTACAGGAAAAAGGGTCATTTATTTAGAAAAATGGGGAAGGAAAGGGTTAAAGGCTCTCTGCGGTCTTTTCCACTTCGGCGGCAGGGATGCGAAGGTGGGCACTACGCGGAAGTGAAGGTGCCGCGGGAGCTCGCGGGAGCTCGCGCAGCTCGTTCACGTGCTCCTCTCGCGGAGATTAAAGGCGCCCCCCTTTTTAAAGTCTCTGGGGCGCATCACATCGCCCCGCTCTTGTGCCACTGTCTCTCATAAAATCCACCGCGTCGCAAAGTCCAGCTTCCCAACAGTCAGACCCCGAGCTACACTCCCCGCTGTGTTTTATAGCGGCGATAGCTCATGGGCCGTTGCCTGATTCTGCGGCCCTGCTACTTCACATACCTAAAGGGTGGGGGAGGCCGCCTAACTAGTGAGTGAGGAGCAATATCAATTTGGGCGCACGCCCATCACAGGCGCACGCCGTGTAAGCTAAGTTAGCAAAGCTAGCGGGCATAAATAGGTTATGTTTAGGAAAATAGTATCGGATCGGTACGTGGACTCAAGTACTCGCCGATTCCGATGCCAGCTTTTTTTGTGGTATCGGCAGCATTTCCGATACCAGTATCGGAATCGGAACAACCCTAACCCTTAGCAGCAATAACTGCAATCAAGCGTTTGCGATAACTTGCAACGAGTCTTTTACAGCACTCTAGAGGAATTTTGGCCCACTCATCTTTGCAGAATTGTTGTAATTCAGCTTTATTTGAGGGTTTTCTAGCATGAACCGCCTTTTTAAGGTCATGCCACAACATCTCAATAGGATTCAGGTCAGGACTTTGACTAGGCCACTCCAAAGTCTTCATTTTGTTTTTCTTCAGCCATTCAGAGGAAGATTTGCTGGTGTATTTTGGGTCATTGTCCTGCTGCAGCACCCAAGATCGCTTCAGCTTGAGTTGACGAACAGATGGCCGGACATTCTACTTCAGGATTTTTTGGTAGACAGTAGAATTCATGGTTCCATCTATCACAGCAAGCCTTCCAGGTCCTGAAACAGCAAAACAACCCCAGACCATCACACTACCACCACCATATTTTACTGTTGGTATGATGTTCTTTTTCTGAAATGCTGTGTTACTTTTACGCCAGATGTAACCGGACACGCACCTTCCAAAAAGTTCAACTTTTGTCTCGTCGGTCCACAAGGTATTTTCCCAAAAGTCTTGGCAATCATTGAGATGTTTTTTTAGCAAAATTGAGACAAGCCTTAATGTTCTTTTTGCTTAAAAGTGGTTTGCGCCTTGGAAATCTGCCATGCAGGCCGTTTTTGCCCAGTCTCTTTCTTATGGTGGAGTCGTGAACACTGACCTTAATTGTGGCAAGTGAGGCCTGCAGTTCTTTAGATGTTGTCCTGGGGTCTTTTGTGGCCTCTCGGATGAGTTGTCTCTGCGCTCTTGGGGTAATTTTGGTCGGCAGGCCACTCCTGGGAAGGTTCACCACTGTTCCATGTTTTTGCCATTTGTGGATAATGGCTCTCACTGTGGTTCGCTGGAGTCCCAAAGCTTTAGAAATGGCTTTATAACCTTTACCAGACTGATAGATCTCAATTACTTTTGTTCTCATTTGTTCCTGAATTTCTTTGGATCTTGGCATGATGTCTAGCTTTTGAGGTGCTTTTGGTCTACTTCTCTGGCTACGTTTACACTGCCAGGTCTCGATGCTTAATTCCGATTTGCTGCCTATATCAGATTTTTTTGACCGTCTGTTTACACGTTCTTTTAACTATGACTCATATCCGATTCACGTGTTTACACGTGCCATACCATCTGAAACATCGCGCATACTTAAAGGGAGGTTCTTGCGCTACAACCTAACCAAGAAAGATGAAGGTGAAATATGCTTAACGCTATTTCTGCTATATATGCAAAGTTCGCGCACCATGGTTTTAAAACGGAGGAGGAGGGAAAAAACGCCATAATTGCAGCCTGCACATATGCTTCATTCATCAAATACTGATTTAATGTTATTTAGCCCAAATAAGCATTAACACAAGGCGTGTGTGTGTTGGAGGGGGGGGGGGGCATTGTTCTTTTCCTCTTACATGCCACGTGCGATGTTGTAATTCAACACGCGCTTCCACCGGAGAATAACATTACGTCATTAAACCGCGAAGAAGTCGCAGTTTTAATGACGTACAGAACACAATGCCTCAGGGAATCCGATCTGTCTGTTTACACGGCAATCACATCAGCACATATCTGATTTATATCCGATTTATTTCCACATATGAAGGAGGCCTGAAACCGATCTCAAAATATCGGAATGCATGCGTTTTTTTCCTGTTTACACGGACACAGAACATATCCGATATGTGTCACATATGAGCAAAAAAACGGAATTGGGTCGCATACACCTGGCAGTGTAAACGTAGCCTCTGTGTCAGGTAGCTCCCCAGATAGCAGAACAACATTGAATCATCGTTGAATCAACATTAAAGCATCAACCAACTTGTTATTGAATCAATGTTGAAATTTCAATGTTAAATGTTGATTTTTCATCAGGTTTGCACCTTGAAATAATGTTATTTCAATGATGAAAAATAGATCAAGATGGGCATAAAATCAATGTTTGTTCAACGTAAATTCAATCACTTATTTTACATTGAATCAACATTGAATCAACATTGAAACAATTATAGTTTAGTCTTGCTTTATGAACAGCAAGATTCTATGACAGTAAATCATGTCCGTTTTGATTTATTTCTTTAAATCAGAGACCATGTAGGGCTGAAAAGCTTTTTTTTTTTTTTTTTTAAACAAAAAGTCAGTAACTCAACATCCTTCAGTTTACATGTAAACATATTTATTTATTTATGCTCCATACCCATTTAAACAGGAAGTAACATCACAATTACAATAAAACAACTATATAATAAAACACACTACAACTTACAAATTATTATAAACTGGATGACAGTATGACTTTTTAGAAGAGAACTATTAGAAGAGATTGTTAATTCTGAATTCATAAAACAGAATCTAACTGCCAAGAGAAGAGACTGGAAAACCATAATATAAAAATGGCAGCCTGCCTCAGCAAAATTCAGTCAAATGCAAATAGAAAAAACCAAGTCAGAAACACAACAGATGACTGAAACATTATTCGTAAGTTGAAATGTATTTACTCAGCAAAACAGATAATAAGACACAAGTCTGAACTTATGGTTTTCCACCACGAGCAATTCCCCCCAGCCGTTCTGGGGCATAATGAAGCCATTTCTGAACTGTTGAAGCAAAGAAACTCTGTGGCCTCCTTTTCTTCAGCTTTCAGCTGTTGTTGTAGTAGTGCATCTAAAGAATGAAAAACAAACAAAAGGTTAGAACTATACAATGCTCTAAAAACTTGGAGTGGTAGTTGTTTATGAATGACAGAAGGTGGGTCCTAAATTTTTGGAAATGTGACTTTTACAAATGTACAGATATGCAACATATGTTTTGAAATGTCCTACAATCTTCCATAGATACAATGCACACATTAGATTTTTTTGAATATACAGGTCCTTCTCAAAAAATTAGCATATTGTGATAAAGTTCATTATTTTCTGTAATGTACTGATAAACATTAGACTTTCATATATTTTAGATTCATTACACACAACTGAAGTAGTTAAAGCCTTTTATTGTTTTAATGTTGATGATTGTGGCATACAGCTCATGAAAACCCAAAATCCCTATCTCAAAAAATTTGCATATTTCATCCGACCAATAAAAGAAAAGTGTTTTTAATACAAAAAAAGTCAACCTTCATATAATTATGTTCAGTTCTGCACTCAATACTGGGTTGGGAATCCTTTTGCAGATTCTTGTGTCTTGTGTCTCTCAACTTTCTCTTCACAATATCCCACAGATTCTCTATGGGGTTCAGGTCAGGAGAGTTGGCAGGCCAATTGAGCACAGTAATACCATGATCAGTAAACCATTTACCAGTGGTTTTGGCACTGTGAGCAGGTGCCAGGTTGTGCTGAAAAATGAAATCTTCATCTCCATAAAGCTTTTCAGCAGATGGAAGCATGAAGTGCTCCAAAATCTCCTGATAGCTAGCTGCATTGACCCTGCCCTTGATAAAACACAGTGGACCAACACCAGCAGCTGACATGGCACCCCAGACCATCACTGACTGTGGGTACTTGACACTGGACTTCAGGCATTTTGGCATTTCCCTCTCCCCAGTCTTCCTCCAGACTCTGGCACCTTGATTTCCGAATGACATGCAAAATTTGCGACTTGTAGCCCATTTCCTGCACACGCCTGTACACGGTGGCTCTGGATGTTTCTACTCCAGACTCAGTCCACTGCTTCCGCAGGTCCCCCAAGGTCTGGAATCGGTCCTTCTCCACAATCTTCCTCAGGACCCGGTCACCTCTTCTCGTTGTGCAGCGTTTTCTGCCACACTTTTTCCTTCCCACTGAGGTGCCTTGATACAGCACTCTGGGAACAGCCTATTCGTTCAGAAATGTCTGTGTCTTACCCTCTTGCTTGAGGGTGTCAATGATGGCCTTCTGGACAGCAGTCAGGTCGGCAGTCTTACCCATGATTGCGGTTTTGAGTAATGAACCAGGCTGGGAGTTTTTAAAAGCCTCAGGAATCTTTTGTAGGTGTTTATAGATAATTAGTTGATTCAGATGATTAGGTTAATAGCTCATTTAGAGAACCTTTTCATGATATGCTAATTTTTTGAGATAGGGATTTTGGGTTTTCATGAGCTGTATGCCACAATCATCAATATTAAAACAATAAAAGGCTTGAACTACTTCAGTTGTGTGTAATGAATCTAAAATATATGAAAGTCTAATGTTTATCAGTACATTACAGAAAATAATGAACTTTATCACAATATGCTAATTTTTTGAGAAGGACCTGTATGTGTTATTTCACAATCTGCAAATGTTGTCCTACAATGTACATATTCAATGCTATGAAAACAAATATACTTAATGTAACAATGTAGTCTTTTATGTGCAAAAAAAAAAAAAAAAAACCTGTAGGACCAAAAAAATTAATAAATTTTAAAAAAAAAATCAATCCGTGGCGACGGTTTTGCAATTTGTCCCCCGCACTCACAAATACTTAAACTGTTCCCTCAGTTTAACAAATCGTGGCCACGGATTAACAAACTGTATGCACAAATTTCCCAATCCGTACGCTCAGATACCGTACTGTTTGCATATTTATTTTTAACATGAAGACTTATTTTGGTGATTTTATTATAAGCTTTTTACCCAGAGTTAGATGCATGCTGCACTGTTAATGTTATTATTAAATAACGCCCATTATTACATTGCATTTAGTTTGAGAGCAAAGTACTGTAATGACAACATAAACTGCGCATTATTTGTTTTGCATTGCTTTTTACCTTCTCCTCAAACTCACACTGCATGATTTTCAAAGTCATCGGATCACCATTGTTTTCACACTGTACTATCTGTGGTAGCATTTAGTTGCTGCTGTGTTCACACTGCACAATGAATTGGCGACAGGAGATTACACACTGCATGACTTTACAATAGGATGAATCGCCAACAACTCTGTCTGGTGTGCAAGCTACAGCCAAACGCACACAAGAAGTGATAAGGAAACAACGCAAGATCATGCTGACATTGTGGTCTATAATTCCTCCCCGAACAAACAATAATTAAAAAAAGATGACGTCCTTGTTTAAGATCCCATATGGTCAAAACTGAAATTTCATGGCTTTTTTCATGGTAACTGAGGTCTAGGGGCTATGTAACTACCATATATGTTTCAAAACAGTCAATCCACAGTAGAATGCACACAGCTTGCATAAAGTAGCTCTGCCTTTTCACGAGCTGCTGTGACGTCCAATCTACTCAGTCACCGCTTTCAGTCACCATCAACCACCATCCCACCCTTCTTTTGCCAAAACATCACGTCCATGCCATTGCTGAACAACAATAACATGAAAACAAGTCGAAAAAACGCTGTTCAGTCGATAGATGTCGAAACTACATCATTACACAGGCTTCCGAACAACATTAATATAAAAGACCAGTGGCACGTTAGCTTCAGCATCTTTCACACAGCCATTCCATTAAACTTTAAAAATTTAAATTAAAAATTTTATTTAATTAATAGAAGTTAATTGATAAAGAATCTATTTATGACATTATTTTTGACAGCATTATGATTATTTATTAAAACTTCAGACAACAACAATTAGTGCCACGAGGTTATTTGCAACACTATATGTTCTACAAAATAGAGGACTACACACCTTACAGCGCAATATAATGTGACTTTAGAAGAGGAAAGGTAGGATTAAGAAGTGAGCAAGTGATGAATTAGTATTCTAGGTCCCAAGCAGATACAGTAACAATAATGGGTGCTCTACCTTATGCAGTCTCCATTGATGGCTAATAAACATTGATACAAGTAGGTTATGGTTAAAGTGGTGAACTTATAAAGTCTTAAATGTTTTGTTTTCCCTTCTCAACGCATTATGCATTTACTCACCAATAATGGCTACCTTTTTAATTTGGTCCAGTCTCCAATTCGAAGGTGCCCAGCAGCAGATTCCGTACCATGGCAGTAGCAGAGGTGGCAAGGCGGGCTGCTCTCCACGCTTCTGCCTGGCAAAACACCCCAGAGCCCTTTATAACTTCAATCTGAAAAATTATTTCACATCACAATATTAATTTATTGGAAACTTTTCATGTTTCATACTGATTCTTATGTTTAGCTTCCCAATAGTTAATAGGATTTTATGTATAAATGCAGATTAATGATAATCTGGACATTCTGGACATTTGTTTACATGCAGGGTAAAACTGCAACAGGAACAGTACAAAATAAAAACTGAAAAAAGACGGACATTCCGAGTAAAACAGTGCAAGATAAAAAAAAAAAACTGTACAAAACATACATGCAGGGTAAGCATTGGTGGGAGCAATGTCCAAGCAGTGTAGAGAAATATTTCTGTACGGCTTCATTGTTTTGTGCTGTGTAGTATAGTATTGTAATAGCTGATCAGAGTGATCAACTCCCCATGTGCTGGTTGTACGCAGTCACAGGACATGGAAATGTCTTTGTAGTCCATGTACCTTGTAATTTCACCCTCATCTTCACTGCGTCTACTGTAAAGCAGAATGGATGGTAGAACAGGTAGATACTTCTCGTGTGTCCATCCACTTCACAAATACAAGAGGTCCATCTGAACGGAGCTTGCGTGTCCTGATGTGAGGGGCTGGTGAAGGCAAGGGTGATGCAGACACATTCCTAAAAACAAATAAATAAAAAAATGTTAACCTATACTGTTCAGAGAAAATGGATGTGCAATTAATATGGATGCACAATATATACAGTACAGAGATGACCAAAAATGCATCCACACTTCAACATGAAAAATATACACCTCTCTTCTGTAGGTCACATGACAGCATCAATGATGGTGATAGATAATACTACACACTGCAGCCATAATTCAATTTGAGTTTTAAAAAACACCATCCACTGGACATTACACACATATTGAACACATTCTAAACAATTACATCTTATCAGGTATTTGTAAATACACGCTAAACAAAAGGGATTATATACATTTACACCAAAGAAATATTCATAAGCATCACTTAGCTACATAAGGCAGTATTTTAGCCACCTGCAACTTGCTTGTTTGTGCTAAATAACATTACTGATAGCAGTGTTATAAGCTAACCAAAATGGAGCCAAATACACATTAGCAACCATAATCTAAAGCTATCCAAAACAAGGTGAATATAAACATCTGTAAACTCCATAAGGCATTAGCTTAGCCACCGGGAAATATCATGTTTGTGCTACATGAGGCAGCATTTAGCATGATTTACCTAAACTATATAAATGGCATTGAAAGCCAATGTGTCACACAAGCTGACAAGAGCTAGCTGTAGTGAGGAAAATATTTACTAATATTAGTTTAATATTATCAGAATAAGAGTTATATAAGACTTAATAACTTACCCAGTGTAGCATGGGTCTATTCTCTCTTCAAAATGCTCCCGTTCGTCGTCGGAGTCACACAGTCTTCTTCTGAGGTAAATGTAAACTTTCCAGAACATTCTGAAGAGTTTCCTCGGATGTGTAAGCGCGTGCCATCTTCCAAAACGTGCTGAAAACTCACTGAATCGGAGTATTTTCAAACCTGTCTCTCTGTGTTCGTTTTTTCATGCCGGTGTCCGGGGGCGTGGTCTAGTATGTAAATTACCCGGACTGATTTCCGTGTGATTGGCGCATGGGCGTGTCCTGCCTCGGGTCATTAGCATATAAGTGTGACAGAAATTCTGTGCCTCTCCTTGGTTTCATACGGATTACATAAACTGAGAATATTTGTTTTCAATGTGACTTGCATCATTTAAAAGTAGACACTTTAAGCTTTATATAGATATATTTCTCATTTCAGTTAATTTTAGTGACGTGTTTCAAAAAGATTTTCACGGAGACTGAGGTTTCATATATGTGCATATATCCTCATATACTGCATGTGGCCAATTAGGATTAGTTTTTTGCATTTTTTTTGTTAGTTCTTAGTTATTGCCTTGATAATAGAAAATATGAGCTAGGCATCATGTATGACAGTTGCCAAAGTGAGATATGAGCTAAAATGACCAGATCCTGCCATAGGAGACATATCTTGTATGTACATATACAGTAGGGCTTATATGTGGATATAAAGAAGCAATACAGGAGACCTATATGGCCTGTATATGCACATATATGCACCTCAATGTTGCCTACATGTGGCATATATACGCATATATGCAGCATATATACGCATATATGCAGCATATATATTATCATATATGTGCATATATACTGCATATAGGTTTCATATATGCGCATATATCCTCATATTTACATTTACATTTAGGCATTTGGCAGACGCTCTTATCCAGAGCGACTTACATTTTTATCTCATTATACATCTGAGCAGTTGAGGGTTAAGGGCCTTGCTCAAGGGCCCAACAGTGGCAACTTGGTGGTTGTGGGGTTTGAACCTTAGTCCAATGCCTTAACCACTGAGCTACCCCTGGCCCCATATAGGTGCGGTTATATGCGCATATATACTGCATATAGGTTTCATATATGCGCATATATCATCATATAGGTTCTTTCCATGTGGGGCACGCACACTGCTCTGGGTCAGACACAGACAACGGGAAACAGGAACTAAGGTCTCAAACAAATGCTTCCCAACAGAATACCGTAGGTCGCATCGCCAAAATTCTTTCACCGTGAGTGGCAGGAACTTCCAGACTACAACATATTGAATTCTCATGCCTGTAGAGTGTATTATAATGACGTGGCGACAGTGTAAAAACACCCTCCGATGTTAAATGCGAGCCGAAAATTTAGTACTTTTGAACGGCAAACAGGAATTAAGCTCTCAAGTGAGTAAACTAGACAGCAAGGTAAATACACAAAACTTACCGTCAAATTATTTTTTTTCCTCAATATATATATATATATAATTATTATTATTTTTTTTTAAGCACCATGGCAAATCTCTTGTAGTCAATTTTTTAACCTGTTTTAAACACATACACACATGCATACACATTTTTATAGAAATGCACTTAGTTAATTTAATTTGCCTTACATTGTTGAATGAGGATGGGTTCCACAACCAAAAATCAACATTGATTCAATGTTTGTCTTTTCAACACTGAAAAGCATTGAATTATCAACATTGATTCAACATTATTTAGCATTGAAAAATCAACCTCAACCAAAATGATGATTCTGATGAAATTTCAACATTGAATCAATGTCACCTTGCTATCTGGGTCCTATTTAAGTGATTTCTTGATTGAAACAGGTGTGGCAGTAATCAGGCCTGGGAGTGACTGCAGAAATTGAACTCAGGTGTGATAAACCACAGTTAAGTTATTTTTTAACAAGGGGGGCAATCACTTTTTCACACAGGGCCATGTAGATTTGGAGTTTTTTTTCTCCCTTAATAACGTAAACCTTCATTTAAAAACTGCATTTTGTGTTCAATTATGTTATCTTTGACTAATAGTTAACGGTTTTTGATGAGCAGAAACATTTAAGTGTGACAAACATGCAAAAGAATAAGAAATCAGGAAGGGGGCAAATAGTTTTTCACACCACTGTATGAGTTTATTTTCATTTATTTCATTTATTTTCTGACAGTAGGGGAAGCTGAGCTTCCGTTGTAGTCTTAGAGCAGCCGCCACTGCTGTGCATACAAGATGACCCATTAATACCGTGCATCTACTGTACAAGAATTCTGTAAGGAATAGTGAGTCAAAAGTCATTAAACAAAAATGTTAAATAAGATTTCAAAGCAGGATACAACCAACCATACAAAATGATCGCGAAATATATTACATTTTTAAGAACGGTTTTATTAACAAAATATAGGCTTAATTAAATAAACATGGAGCCATCAAAACAAAATACATGAACTTAAACATGCAGTTGTCAAAACTATAATTTGTTCTTTCCATGGCTTCCATCTGGGGACGATTATAAGAGTAGTATATAAATCTACATAAACATTGGTAGTTAAGTAATCTGTAGTTTTATGACATCACGTTTTGTATACTCCAGTCTCTCTTTCTCTCTCTCTCTCTCTCTCTCTCACACACACACACTCACACAAATCATCAAATTACTATTAAGGCTTTCAAAAATATATTTTTGACCCTTTTGTACTCAAGCATGTAGGTGAAGCCACAAAGTCTAATGAAAAAAACTAAACATCTTTAAATTGAGAATGAAAAGGAAAGAACTCATCTTCTATAATTATTAAAGCTGTCAGATATTTAAAAAACTTACATTTTAAACCTTTGTTTTTATCGCGTCTCCCTGAGAGGATTTGTACATATGCATCATGTACAGTACTAACCATTTAAGTTCTCTTCTTTCTGAAATATATCAAACCATATTTAATTCTGATTGGCTAATCGCTGTTATTTATAGTTTGTAGATGAGTTTTTAATATTTCATTTTCATGACACATTTTACATCATACATAGCATCGGGGCTGGTTCTACAGGGGGGCAATAAATGTCTTGCACCCTCAAATAAAAATTTTGAAATGTTGAGAAAGCACAAGTTCAATGGATGCAAGAATTGTGAAGGTGATATCAAAGAAGGCGTCCTATGTTAAGATGTAACATGCCCTGTTAGGATGTTTTTGATTTAAATAGTTTTTGATTTCAGTAAATATGACCTCGGCAAATTCAACAAAAGCCTATTTTTAGTTCTTTACAACCTGTAAAATGTTTTAACTGTTGTGCATAATAATTTGGAACAGTTCATTTTCAGTTTTTTATTTTTAAAATAAATAAAGTATATATATGCACACACACAAAAGTATCAAAAGAAAGAGCAGGTGGTTATATCTGGTCCATAATGTTTATAAAAGATAACATGGAAAAAAAACGGAGCTTGGGAGTTGTTCTTCGTTAGGAGCCTCCAACGGTTTTACGACCTGAACATATATTATACTAAGGAATGTGTTTGCTGATAGCGCAGCGTGCCGAGGTCAATGAAAAAAAGCACTCATGCACACAGAGTATAATGAAAGACACTAAAAAGTGAAATATTCCCTACATGAGCATTGATTAGGGGTGGGCGAATAGTAGGTTTATGCACAACTGCAAGCCTCTAAAGCAGGGGTGCCCAATCTTTTTTGAACAAAGATCTCCTTTTTAATTTGTCAGTGTACCGAGATCTACAGTGGTAGCCACGCCAAATAACCACGACCGTGTAAATGACGTGCAAGCGTCGTTTGACTGCCCTATGCACGCCGTAGTCCCCCCTCCCTTTTCTGCCAGAAAGGCATTCTCTATGGGGTTTCAGGTCAGGAGAGTTGGCAGGCCAATTGAGCACAGTAATACCATGGTCAGTAAACCATTTACCAGTGGTTTTGGCAGTGTGAGCAGGTGCCAGGTCGTGCTGAAAAATAAAATCATCTCCATAAAGCTTTTCAGCAGATGGAAGCATGAAGTGCTCCAAAATATCCTGATAGCTAGCTGCATTGACCCTGCCCTTGATAAAACGCAGTGGGCCAACACCAGCAGCTGACATGGCACCCCAGACCATCACTGACTGTGGGTACTTGACACTGGACTTCAGGCATTTTGGCATTTCCCTCTCCCCCGTCTTCCTCCAGACTCTGGCACCTTGATTTCCGAATGACATGCAAAATTTGCAACCTGTAGCCCATTTCCTGCACACGGTGGTTCTGGATGTTTCTACTCCAGACTCAGTCCACTGCTTCCGCAGGTCCCCCAAGGTCTGGAATCGGTCCTTCTCCACAATCTTCCTCAGGGCCCGGTCACCTCTTCTCGTTGTGCAGCGTTTTCTGCCACACTTTTTCCTTCTCACAGACTTCCCACTGAGGTGCCTTGATACAGCACTCTGGGAACAGCTTATTCGTTCAGAAATTTCTTTCTGTGTCTTACCCTCTTGCTTGAGGGTGTCAATGATGGCCTTATGGACAGCAGTCAGGTCGGCAGTCTTACCCATGATTGCGGTTTTAAGTAATGAACCAGGCTGGGAGTTTTTAAAAGCCTCAGGAATCTTTTGCAGGTGTTTAGAGTTAATTAGTTGATTCAGATGATTAGGTTAATAGCTCGTTTAGAGAACCTTTTCATGATATGCAAATTTTTAGGGATTTTGGGTTTTCATGAGCTGTATGCCACAATCATCAATATTAAAACAATAAAAGGCTTGAACTACTTCAGTTGTGTGTAATGAATCTAAAATATATGAAAGTCTAATGTTTATCAGTACATTACAGAAAGTAATGAACTTTATCACAATATGCTAATTTTTTGAGAAGGACCTGTATATATAAACATAATATGATCTGTTCTATAGCCCATGTGCTTTAACTTAGTTTTGTTTTTTGTTTTTTTTAGAATTTGACCATCCAGCTAAGATAAATGTTATGTCCTTGATTGATAAAATCTGGATTAAGGATATTTTATTTTGTTTTATTTATTACATTTTTATTTTTCAGTTTCCCCCCTGAGGGATTGCCACCTTATTGTGGTCAGCGTGCCTCAGTGACCTTAAGAGCTATACCAGCAGGAGCTTAGTCTTCAAGTGGGACACCCAAGTTGGACAGGTCTGAAGGTAGAGGCCTGACAATGTGCAATCCACTTCTCCAGGCTTTGGAAGCAGCTAACAACACAATTCAGCAAGGACAATACTGTTACTATAAGCACAGGGCAAAAAAACAGTGCTCGAACATGATGTGTACACATGATGCCCCCTTCACATTTCTCATTGACCCCCCCCCCCCCCATATGTGCCTGTCTAGAACAGGCCCTGCATAGCATTATTAATCTAAAGGGATATGGTAAGGGGCCTGGTGGTTTTTACAACGGCAATGTTTTTTTGTTATTTTTTTCAACAGGGCGGATGCCATCCCCCTGCATCCCTTCTCAAATCAAGCCCTGACCAGGTTACCTATATATCAGCAGTAATGCTAAGTTTTTAAAATAATATCTATATTCTTTCAGCCATGTGTGCATTCAACAGAGAATGATGATGTTTATAGTGCAGAATGGGCTTTAATTATACAATGTCCTATGATATTAATTTGTGTCTGTGACGGAAAATGTATTTGGCCTAAAACAAAGAGCATCCCTACTGCCCAGGAACAGAATAGTTTTGTACAAATCATTTATTATTATTATTCAAACCATGAAATAACTATATATTACTATTAACCTGTTCAATTTCTCCAATTTCTCCCTATTCTCCACAATAATGGGCACACTAATGTCTCTCCTTTTCTCTTGTTCTCTGCAGGATATTCGTAGTAGGGCTTGGCTTCTTCAGCCTTTGCTTCCTAATGACCTCTCTGGGGGGCCAGTTTTCAGCCAAACGGCTTGGAGACTCTCCTTTCACCATACGCACTGAAGGTACACATTGTAACTGTGGTGGATTTAAGATCGTTTGTATTGAGGTTTTTATTTTGGTCAGTACAGCATGAATGGTTTCTATGGTTGCAGACCACAAATTACACACACACACACACACACACACACACACCAATCAAAGTCCTGTTAAAGGAATTTACACAGATATTGTTAGGATGGGTGATTTGGGTTTAACAAACATGCAGTTTGGTTCGATCAGTGCATCACTTTGAAAGGCAACAACTGAAAAGTACAAGGGCAACAGAGCTAAAACAATTATTATTGGTTAATATTGATTATATGTCAAGGTAGGAGAGTTTTAAAAAAACATCAATAATTTAAACCTGATGCATAATTAAAGGTTAGAAAGTATGATTTGCCTCTGGTTCAGATACATAATAGGATAAAATCATTGTCTACTAGGAATAGTATCGATACTGTTATCTTGTACTGGTTCCTGAATTATAGTTTTGCAATAACAAATTTGTAAGGTCCACTTTAACATACAAATGCATATATTACAAATTACGGTGCATATAGTAACTTTTTACAGTAGCATTTTTTCCACTCAAAATTTTACAACATAAAAAATTCTAATAAAGAAATACCACACATCGAAATTCACATTTCACAAGACCTAGCTCAAAGTTCAAAGATTAAATGAAAAATTTGCTTTAAAGCTGGCTTGAAAAAAATCCTTAGAGCATTTACAATGTTTGAAATTTTTGCCACTGCAATTTATTGTGGTTGTATATTTCAAGTGAAAATGGAATTCAAGCATTTAAAATTCAATGCAAAAATATTCAAGTTAATAAATTGCTGTTCAAAAATATTTTCAGGTGTTAAAAATACAATCTTTATTATTTTTCAATCTTACAAATTCAGGTAACAAAATTCAGGTAATAAAATTAAAATTGCTAAAATTCAGGTAGTAAAATTCAAGTTGTTAAAATTCAGGTAGTAAAATTCAAGTTGTTTAAAGCTGGCTTTAAAGTTTACAATCCCAAAAAATTATCTACAGAGAGAGAGAGAGAGAGAGAGAGAGAGAGAGAGAGAGAATGAGAACTTCTTATATTATATAATAATATTTGCAGTAATATAAATATAACTAAATAAGACACTTTAACCACCTGCATTTTAATGCTCACTTTCTTTTATTGTACTAATTTTTTTCTTGTATTGTTCAGTTCATCATATATTTAAAAAAATGAGCACATTCAGTGAACAGCACTGTTTTAGTGTGTTCACACCAGTGGTGTCAAAAGTATTCACATTCATTACTTGAGTAGAAGTATAGATACTAGGGTTCAAAAATACTTCTTTAGAAGTTGAAGTATCAACCCAAGCTTTTTACTTAAGTTAAAATTATAAAATTACTGGTTTCAAAACTACTTAAAATATAAAAGTAAAAGTACTGTGAGGGGCGACAAAAGCATTAAGGCAGTGGTTCTCAAAGTGTGGGGCGCGCCCCACTAGTGGGGAATACAGACATGACAGGTGGGGCGCAATGAACGAGAGGAAATAACAGGAAAGTACATATTCTAATTCATGCTTTTCTTTATTGATAATGAAGAGCGTACGCTCAAAACTAAACAATCACACACAAATAAATGGATCATTAATACAAGTAAATTTAAAATAACATCAGTTGTGGGCCGGGAGAAAAAGTGGAACCATAGGGGAACAATAACTTCGGGCCAACTTCAGCAGCGCTGCTCGAATCACAAACCTGCGCGACCCACTGGGCAGCGCTGCGCGACTCTGACAGAAATATACCGCGCCGACCATCAAATTAAATTTTCTGGGATGCGCACATACAAACCAGGCATGGCAAGGCGGAAACAATAATAAACAGTCCTGACATTTTAAATAGTTTGTAAATAAAACATAGTGGGTTGAGCAGGTTTGTGATTCGAGCGGCGCTGCGTGATCCACCAGGCTGCGCAAATAAACCAGATCATCACTGCGCTATCCAGATAGTCGCGCTGCGCTGTATTTGCGCAGATATTTGGTTCAATCGGGTGCCACTGTTTCGTCCCACTTTTGATGTGTTTGGCTTCACATACACTTCCGACAATGGAAGAAGACGGTGCAGCAGTGAGTTTGCTTATATGTGACAAAACCAACAACGAGGAGATTTGTAAAGAAAAAAGTTGCATCGTCTGTGGTGTGGAATTGGTTTGGGTATAAGAAAAGTGATACGAATGAGATGAACGTGATCCACTTTAAATATGTGGATGGCACAACCCTGGACATTGCCATTCTTTTCCTACTCGTACAGCTGCTCTTATTGTTCACATATTCTTCATATATTTTCTATATTGTGTATTGTTGTACAGTTATTTTATTTTAACTTTAGTTTTTATATTTTATTTTATTCTTTCCTAGTTAAATTTACCCCCTATTTTATTTTTCATATTTATTTCCTATTCATATTCTTTTATTTTAAGGTTTGAATTAAATAGAATTTTTGAATTTGATTTGTAAGGTACGCAAGTGCACTGTTTTAACAAGTGGTGGAAACACGTCAAACCTTTTCTATCATCTGAAATTCAAGCATCCAAACGAATATGGCCAAAGTAAAAAAAAATGCGGCAAACTTCAGCAATTCACAGTTTATATAAAATTACATTATGTAAAACAGTTTCTTTGTGTTTGAATTTTTATTTATGCATTTTCAGATACAAATTGCTATATTGTGATTATATATATATTGTTACCGAGGTAGAAAATAGCTTCTACTGTGATAGAAGATTTTGGTTATATTGCCCACCCCTAATGAAGCCTAACTTGCTTCATGGTGGTGATGGTGGGGGCAGAGGAGAGACCTGTGTGTGTTTTGTGTCTTATACCGCTGGCAGCAGACAGCATGAGACCCAACAAATTAGGAAGACACTTAGAGACAACACACGTTAATAAGCCACTCGACTTCTTTCAAAGAAAGCTGGCAGAATACAGACAACAGGATAATCGCATGGTAACATCTGAATCAGTGGACAGCAAAGCACAAATGGCTTCATTCAAAGTTGCATACAGACTTGGCCAGTGCAAAAAAACTACAAACGATTGGTGAGCAGCTAATAAACATGGGGTCAGTTATGCAAAGATAAGTGACAACGTAAGCCTTTTATAACAATTGCACGTGTATTTGATCTGTTTTTAACTTGGTGTTGTTTGATCTTATTGGTTTAGAAATTGATATTTCAATAAACAGTAAACTTGGCAGATTTCGTTATTATTTTGTTGACAAGTGGGGAATGACAGAAAAAGTTTGAGAACCACTGCATTAAGGTCTCTTTTTCTGATCATGCGACGGGGGGGGGGGGATGTTGTGTGCGTTCTTATCATGCGACCGGGGAGGGTTGCGTGTTCTGATCATAAAAATAGAGTAACGCGGCTATTTTTAAAATGTAAGGAGTAGAAAGTACAGATAATTGCTTAAAAATGTAAGGAGTAGAAGTAAAAAGTCAGCTGAAAAATAATTACTCCAGTAAAGTATAGATACCCAAAATTTCTACTTAAGTAAGGTAACAAAGTATTTGTACTTCGTTACTTGACACCTCTGGTTCACACACAACACATTCTGTTCATATTAATAAGTAGAAATGAGTAGCCTTCATATTACCAGACAGCTGCTGTATCTCATGAAACTTTAACTAAATACAGCTCAGCATTTGATTTGGCTAAAGCTGCACTCAAATGATATTCCAAAAAAAAAAAAAAGATTCCCATTTTAGGTAAAAACATCTCAAATCATATCACCGTCCTTGGTAATATTGGAGTACAAAATTCGCTGGTGGAGATTTTGAAGTTGGTTTTATAAGATTATGTGAATTGAATGATGGTGGGAATATGGCTATTTGTTCTTGCAGGTGAACACAAAGCAACTTTATTCTCTTAAATTTATTCTACAGACATTCAGGTGTTTTATTAATGACGTTGTGTTAAACTGGACAGTGATGCCTTGTTTATATTAGTGTTGTGTGCTAATAAAATCATTAAGGATAATAAAGGTATCCTGTAGACGTTTTTACAAATTCTATGCAAACCATAGTCAAGCATCCCAAAATACAACACGTGACCCCATCTAGGGGCACTGGTGGCTCAGCGTGTTAATGCTCTGGGTTATTGTCCGGAAGGTCAGCAGTTCAAGCCCCAGCTTAGCCAGGTTGCGACTGTTGGGCCCTTGCGCAAGGCCCTTAACCCTGTCTGCTCCTGCGGGCCGTATCGTTGCCGACCCTGCACTCTGATCCCAGTTATGCTAGGATAGGCAAAGAAAGAACTTCACTGTGTAGTAATGTATACGTGACAAAAAGAGACTTAACTTACCTTAACTTAATCTCATGATTCATGCTTAATGGCTCACTGACACTTCTTCTTTTTCTTCCTTGTTTTTTACCGGCAATTGAAATCCAGTAGGTTGCATTACCGCCAATTGTAGGTGTAGATCTTCCGGGCTTCTTAAAGAAGATTTTCTAGCTCAACCTCCTTTAAAAAGAAGAAGAAAAATGTCTAATGCTTCCTTCCTTCATCTTGGCTTGTCTTATTCTATGTTTCAAATTCTTTGACACTGATGGAATTTCGGTACCGAATGACAAGCCATTTTTCGATACTTGAATCAATTGCATCAATTCCGTTGTTGCCATAAAGGTATCGAAGTTTGTTACCTAGCCTCTACTGTATTATCATTTGTAAATGAACAGTAACCTTGTTCCAGATTAGTATAGGACATTGAATCATATCATAAATCATATTCTACAGTATATCATATTAGGGCTACAAAATGATCCAATGTTACTGCAATAACAAACATTTAACTTGAGGTGTGTTGATTGATTCCAGCATTTCAGCATGTCGCATTTTGACTATGAAGTCTCAAAGTTTAATGCCTGCAGCACTGTGTATGTCTATTTGACCTCATAAATGTCAACACTATGCAGCATCTTTATAAGGGGAGTTCAAGTGTGACTTTTTTTTTTACTCTGACAACTTGACTTTCTTTCATCAATCCTGGAACAGTCTTAAACCTTTGAAGCTATCATATATTGAAACTATAGAAGCTATAGTATATTGAAACTAATTACATATAATAGATGTTAATGATAATTAATGATAATTAATTGGTCATTTTAATTGATGATAATTTTTTTTCTTCAGTGCAAGAATATCACAAATAGATTTTATGCCTTTAAAAGTGTGTACTACCTTTTTCCTCAGTTCTAAACTTTCTTCACCTTGAGCTCAAGCAGTGTTTGTGGATAGAAAATGTGGGTGTAATTTGACATGCAAGCCAAAAATTGCGGACCGATAGTTTACAGTACTAGTAAAAAATTTGGAGACACCGTCAGAGGTTTAGACAACAACAACATACAATTGTTTTTTTAAGTCACGATAGTCAACTATTCTAAAATACTTCTTACAATAACAGTATTTTCAAATGCATTTGACTTTCATGAAGACTATATGATGAAAAATTGCCTCGGATTAGAGCCATTATGAAGGCGAATATTGCGTATTAGCATTGTAGAATGAAATAAAAATCAGGGAAGACCATGGAATTAGAAGGTGTGTCCAAAGTTTTGACTAATGGTGAATGTTTACTGTATGATAGGCTTTTAGATCCGTCTATGTTGAATATGAATATCCAAAAATTTTAAGGCAATACTAATTTAAGATCATCTTATCACCCATACTGTATGTATAGTATCATATCATATCCTGTTACATTTTTGTCAGGCTCGCACTTGGATCGGCATCAAACTCCCAATTTCCTTAGTAAAGCACAATTTATACATTTAAACATGGACGCTCAGCAACTAAAGACTCTTTAATGTTAACCAGATGATTATTCAAGGCCTTTTACCAGGCCTTTTTTTATATTAATGATCTCTATACAGTACAGGCCAAAAGTTTGGACACACCTTCACTCGATGTGTTTTCTTTATTTTCATGACCATTTACATTGGTATATTCTCACTGAAGGCATCAAAATTATGAATGAACACATGTGGAGTTATGTACTTAACCAAAAAAGTGAAATAACTGAAAATATGTTTTATATTCTATTATATAGCCACCCTTTGCTCTGATTACTGCTTTGCACACTCTTGGCATTCTCTCAATGAGCTTCAAGAGATAGTCACCTGAAATGGTTTTCCAACAGTCTTGAAGGAGTTCCCAGAGGTGTTTTTATGGAAGTATATTAGTGCTAAAATTCCTGAAAGCAAAATAGCAGGTTGAATTACAGTACATGAACTGAAAAAAAACGTGTTGAAATAAAAATGTTTGAATTTTTCTGCATTGCAATTTGACCTGAATTGAAAAAAATCTTTAGTGCATTTAAAATGTTTGAAATTTTTGCCACTGCAATTTATTGTGGTTGTATATTTCAAGTGAAAAATGGAATTCAAGCATTTAAAATTCAATGCAAAAATATTCAAGTTAGTAAATTGCTGTTCAAAAATATTTTCAGGTGTTAAAAATACAATCTTTATTATTTTCAATCTTACAAATTCAGGTAACAAATTATTCAGGTAATAAAATTCAAATTGCTAAAATTCAGGTAGTAAAATTCAAGTTGTTAAAATTCAAGTAGTAAAATTCAAGTCACTAAAATGCTGGTCTCCACATCCGGGATATCACAGGAAGAGCAGTGGAGTGCCGCGTGCTGCTGTCCGTGCTGCAGTGTACTTTAAAGTGTGCTTCCTTCTCCCTGTGCAGTCTACTTCTCATAAACTACTTACTGATCGGAACGGAGCACTCTTAACTAACAGGCTGGGTTGCCAGTTGCACAATACACAATTAAAATTACCCCCCTTCCGTAAATGCTATATTCAAAGCAAAGCCGGCGCTCTTTCATTCATACGTGAGAGCGATGGGTTTCCCGCCCCTGCGCTCGGTAATGTTACAGTCTGTGGACAAATTCTGTACAGCAGCAGAAACAAATTTAGTAAGCAGTCAAACAGCATGGGTTTAGCGAGTGACACCAGAGTAACTGCAGATGAAAAGAAACTGATAGGGACAATTCAAGACAAAGAATAAAGATAGATAGATAGATAGATAGATAGATAGATAGATAGATAGATAGATAGATACTTTATTGATTCCAAAGGAAATTCCAGATATCCAGCAGCAATAGACACAATAACAGTAAGACAGGTTATAGACTGCACACTGTATATTTTACATACAGTCAGTAGACACAGGTTCATGTGGGATCTGACCAGAGGTACTAGTGCAATGATGTACAAAAACTACAAGATATATAAAAAAGGGTATAAATAAAAAATATAAATTACAATAAAAAAGAGAAATGGGGTTAATTGCAGTGCAGCCATTGATGTACAATTTTATACGTGACAAAGTCACAGTGCGTCAGGTATTAATTTAACCAAGACTTATGACTTCATACTAAATATTAAACTGAAATGTTGTAATTGAGTTGCATAAAATAATTTGTGACAAAAATTCTTCAAAAGTAAATTTTTTTAGTTTAATCAGATTGACATTAAACCGTACTATCCACACTTTACGTTTTTCTTAATTACAACATTTTTTTGGTTACCTTTATTTATAAGCAATATAAATGTAACAAAGTGTAAACAGCATGTATGTTGTTGCTGCTGCTGAGGAAATTAATCCATATCTTGTTCCTGAATGTGACTGTAATATTACCGAGCGCAGGGGCGGGAAACCCATCGCTCTCGCGTGTGAATGAAAGAGCACCGGCTTTGATTTGAATATGATTTGAATATATTATTTTTGAATATGGCTGAGGGGTGAATTTTAGCACATTACACCCTTTATTGTGCAACTGGCAACCCAGCTCATTAGTTAAGAGTGCTGCGTTCCGATCAGTAAGTAGTTTATTAGAAGTAGACTGCGCAGGGAGCAGGAAGCACACTTTAAAGTACACTGCAGCACGGACAGCAGCACGCAGCACTCCACTGCTCTTCCTGTGATATCCCGGTTGTGGAGAGCAGCATTTTAGCGACCTGAATTTTAGCGACTTGAATTTTATTACATGAATTTTAGCGACTTGAATTTTATTACCTGAATTTTAGTGACTTGAATTTATTGAAAAATAATGAAGAATGTATTTTTAACACCTGAAAATATTTTTGAACATCAGTTTATTAACTTGAATATTTTTGCATTGAATTTTAAATGCTTGAATTCCATTTTCACTTGAAATATACAACCACAATAAATTGCAGTTGCAAAAAAATTTCAAACATTGTAAATGCTCTAAGGATTGTTTTCAATTCAGATCAAACTGCAATGCAGAAAAATTCAAACATTTTTATTTCAACACGTTGATGCCTTCAGTGAGAATCTACCAATGTAAATGGTCATGAAAATAAAGAAAACACATTGACAGATAGATGAGAAGGTGTGTCCAAACTTTTGGCCTGTACTGTATATATTTTTTTTCATCCTGTTTTATTAACTTGCTCTTGCTTGCTCCTGTTCTTGGTGCTGATTCGTTACCTGCACATTGACCTTGATACTGAATCATATGCTTGTCTTGTTTGCCACATTTAATAAAACACTGATTACCTGCACTTCCATCTGAACATAGTATCATGACAGCTTTGCACTGTATTGTGTGGAAGCCTGAGGTTTAAACTTCAATACTCAATTAAACTGAGAAGATTGCTTGTGGAGTATTAATGTTGACTGCAGTATTTTTTTCACAAAGGTGTTATTTCAGCAATGCTGTTACTTTAATATGTTGATGATCGCTCAGTTATAGTATATTTAGACTCATTTTGTTTAATTTTATTTCATTAAAAGCCCAAATTGTTTTAAATAATATAATCAGAAAAATATAATTAGCCTAATATGCCTAATGTTCCAAATTTGGCAGCGAAATAAACACAGCTTGGAGTGAGGACGATGGAAATACAGATGGAGAGATAAAGCAGAGAGAGGGAGCTGGTAACTTTATTAAATTGTAAACAATCTGAGAAACTGCTGTATTTGTAATCACCTTGTGCAAATTAATGAAATGGGAAATATATATATATGCTTTCTTTTTTTGTGCACTGTGTTGCTATAGAGATACACATGACAATATCAGTACCTGAAAAAATGGCAATAAACTAGAATACGTTTGTAACTAATAAAGCAGTAACATGTAGCATGTACAGTAGTAACATGATCTTCTGAATTGATGTGTTAGGTTGTCACCTTTGCTAGTTTGTGAGTGGATACGTGAGAAGAATGTACTGCCCCAACATTTTTTTAAATTAAAAAGTCTTAGTCCTTATTGTCTTAAGACACATAAAATACAGTTAAACATTTAATTTCTTTTTCATTTAAGTCATAAAAATGCCAAACCAAATGACTAGGAAGATAAATATTTCTTTAAAAAATCACCATGTTTAACAGACATTGTACGACAAATGTTCCTTTGTATTAAAATTGACAACCTTTTTAAAAATATGCCACAGCTTTTGTAAAAAAAAAAAAAAAAAAAATACAAACCTCTTCCACCTAGTCAAGTGTTCTCTTGATACTCACAGAGTGTGCACATTCTTCCGGCAAAACCCGAGGATGACTCGTTGGGGAGGTGCTTCACACAAAGTGGACATCATGATATATCATCAAGCTGTTTATCAATTCTAGACCATAATTTTGGATAGTCCAAAATTTTAGACCATAAACTGTGACATTATGGATAACTGACCCACCCATTCAAATAATTTAATTGACCAAAAATATGAAAATATATTACTATTAATGTTATTATTACTATTAATATTAAATTGCAGGGTCTGGGTTTTATTCCCGGAGTTTGCATGTTTTCACTGTGCTTGGTGGGTTTCTTCCCACAGACCAAAGACATGCAGATTAGGCTAATTGGCGTTCCCAAATTGCCCAGTGTGTGAATATGTGTGTGTGTGTGTGTGTGTGTCCTTTGATGGATTGGCACCCTGTCCAGGGTGTACCCTGCCTTGTGCCCAAAGTCTCCTTGCATAGGCTTCAGGCCCCCGCGACCCTGAATACAAGATAAAGTGGTATAGACGTGTTTGTCCAGAATTTAGCGGAGTGAATCAGCAGTCCTCGAGGGGATGCAGCCAAAAAGCCGAAAACAACAGATCTATTCTGAATAGGTGAGCAATGTAAAATTCAGCAGCGGGCCTTGAAACACTGCTTGGTTTGAGAGCTTGGAACTTCTATTAGTTCTATTAGTCTACATGTTAAGTGTTTTCCCCTCTTTTTTCCACTATAAAGCTAGTATTTATAGCCAGACAACAACGGAGATAGATAAGAGGAGAATATTATAAAGAAAATAACCATGTAGAAGAAATAATGTTGGTATTTAAGTGGGTATTTTAGCTTTGTTCTAATTTTTTGTTGGTTTACAGAGTGTATTTACAGAGGGTATTACAAAGTGGTGAGCCAGTCGTGGCCTGTTATTTGGAAAATTATAATGTGTGTATTATTTGTGTATAGCGGGAAAAATACTTTAATGGTTTAAGTTCTGCTTTATATTTAATATTCTGCTTTATACTTCATATTTTGACAAAGCACTAATTGATAATTTATCTTGAGTTTAATGGCATTGAATGCTAGGCAGAGAACGTGAGAGTGAGAGAGAGAATTCATTAATTTCATTACTTAGTGGAAAGTTTGCCCTTCTTGTTAAATGCTTTCATCACCAGATGAAGATAAAAGATGAATACCTCTATTCTTATTTTCCCTATATATTTATACTGTATATATAAAACACAATACTACTGTAGCTTTTACTATTTCCACCTCTCGCTCTCTCACTCTCTCTTTCTCCCTCCCTGTGAACTGAATAATAATGAATAGGGATGTGTGATGTGGTGTGGAAGGATGGGGGCGTATTACAGTAACAGAGAGAGCAATCCTCTGCATCACTGCTGTGCTGCGTTTAGCCTTCATACCTTTTCTAGTTTCTTCATTTGTGTTAAATTCCAGTGATATCCATTTTGTTAGAAAGCCTGTGAATTTTGCATGAGATTAGATTGCCTGTCGATCAGCTTCTCTCTGCACATTAGAGCTTTTTGCAGGTTTTGCCTGCCTCCTCCTACCCACTAAATTTCTCAACAGTCAAAACAGTATCACTAATGTTCAAACTGTACGGCACAGCTGAGATCAGCTTTAAAGGTTTCGAGTCAATTGAACACAATTTATTGCTTCAGTGCATCTTGGCATAGATTCTACAAGTCTGTAGAAATATAATGAAAGGATGAACACCACTGATGTTCTCAGTCACCTGAAGAATAATTGCTCTTTTTCTTTTCCATATATCTTGTAGTAATCCATGAACATCACGATTAATGAATGAGTGCTTTCAACCACAATTTCCAACAATTCCTCTAATATCTTTCCCATCGCTGGAAAAGGTTATGGATGATATCCAAGAGATGTAATTTTAGGTGATGATCCTGTTAAAACATCAGCTAGTACATAAATTTGTCACACATAGCACAGTAGAATGATAATTGCTTAAAAGCAGCACAGTTACAGTAACGCATACACACTTTGTGCCACCATTTATTAATTCAGCTTCTCACTTCTCGCCATCCCCCTTGGCTTGCTCATCAGAGACATTTCATTCATCATTCATTCATCTCATTATTACCTATACACATTTTTCTCACACATACACACTTCCAAATATTTTCTTTTCTAACAAAATCTTTTAAATTTTTTGTGAAGCTGCTTTGAGACAATGACCATTGTTAAAAGCACTATATAAATATAATATAATTGAATTGAATTGCTTATCCCCATTTTTCTTTAATTTACAGTAAATAACCTGCTTAAGGAGCCCAAGAAGCAGTCGTTTAAATTGTATTTTAACATTTTAACTAGAACTGGATCAATTTGGCAAATTTGCATCTTTTACTAAATTCATGAAATAATACTAAATCCCTATCATGTATCATTGTCGCTGTCTGTTCATTCTGATTCAACTTCTCTTGCAGGAGTGAAATAGTGCTTTCTTTTTTGTCTCTCTATGTTTGCCAATTACATAGATTACAGATACTGGGATAAGACAGAATAATAGAATCTAAAAAAAGGCAGAAAAGGGAAAAGAACATGACACTTCGTTTTCTTTGCATTTTCTACTGGCTGTGTCTAACAACAAGCACACACACCTGCAACCTGATTCATTCTTTTGTTTATCTTCATTATCAACTTGGCTTGCCTGCAGTTTTTTTGGGCAAGTTTTTGCTAATTGAAATATTGCACATAGTACTGTATACTAGGGAATTTGACAAAATCCAAGTCAATGTTAATGGCTTAAAGGTTTATATAATTAGTTGGAGCAAAACCAGAACACAAAACATAAGTGGTTTTGATGTTAATGGTTTTAAAGTAATGGCTAATCGGTGTATACTTCAATGGGAAAAGAAGCTATTAAAGACTATAAAAAGGGTTATAATGATAGTGCCATCTAAATCACATAATATTCCTGCATCATCTTAATGTTCTTAATGTTGTACTTTCAAATATATTGGACAGATGAAGGAATGCATGGGCTACCTGAGAACATAATCTCTCCAACCCCGTTGTGGAGGAGGCATACAAAACAAAATGAAGAGCATCACAAATATAATCTTCGCAGGGCTTCTAAATTCAATTAAATTAAACAATAAAAATCACACACTATATTATTTCTTTGAACTGCCCTTAGCTTTGAGCAAGCATTCGCATTGACGTTGTTTTGACAACCTTATGCAGGGGTGATACCGTTCCGGCACCATGCCGGATTTCCAGCGTACTGTGGCTGCGAGGCGCATGCAGGCAGAGTCGAGCATGCGCACAATTGCTCAGAATTGTGGCAGGAATTCATTTGAGGTTGACCTGTCATTTAATATCGCCCACCCACTCGTCACTTTAGTGTCAATTAGTTAATCAATTCCTGTGTACTTTGGAGTACTATTATTGCCACTTTTGGGTCGCCGCTATTTCTTTTAAAACGCTCCCTATAACTCCGCCCACCGCTCGTGACGTCACGGGTTCTCGT
Source organism: Channallabes apus (assembly GCA_030522415.1). Classification (NCBI taxonomy): domain Eukaryota; kingdom Metazoa; phylum Chordata; class Actinopteri; order Siluriformes; family Clariidae; genus Channallabes; species Channallabes apus. The sequence continues at coordinate 14,154,822 of CM060121.1, read as the reverse complement.
GACTAGACCAGCAGTTTAGGGGCCGGTTCGGTGCTTATTTTAGGGCACCAATTTTTTTCTGTGGAAAAGCGCGGCACTGGTTCCAAAATTGGGAACCGGTGTTATTCGCTAAAATGCCCGCCTGCCACTTGGTAATAATGATGATCAGGGTTATACATAGGCTGTTTATATATTTGGGCCCAGGGACCAACAAGTTATGTGTTAAAAGTGCATCGCATTCATAGTACCCCCACCCCTACTCACCCCGGGGGCAAGGAAAAAAAGTTCAGGCTCAGGAATTTTTTCCACTATCAGCCCTGCTTATGCAACCTTATGCATTAGTATCCAATGTTGTATTAAATCAGCAATCTTCCCCAATTTTTGTGGATGAATGTTCAGAACTATGTGAGTGAGTGTACTGTATGTGCATGTGTCCTGTGTGTGATGGATTGGCACCCTGTCCAGGATGTTCTCCGCCTCATGCCCTAAGCCTCCTGAGGCTCCAGGCCCCCACGACGCTGAATACAGGATAAAGCGGTATAGAAGATGAGTGAGTGAGTGAGTGAATGTTCAGAACTAAACCAAGAGATACACAATATTTAAATTGCATGAAAAGTAATTTAATCAAACTCGTGATTCATTTTTGAAATTATTCTACCATTTTGAAAATTTTGGGAGATGTAAGCCATAATAATTAAAATTTAAACAAAAGTGCTTCAAATATTTTTGTTTACTTTTATGTTTGGAATTGAATTACAAAAAAAAACCATTTGGATAATATTTAAATTTATTCAGATGCACTGTATAATGCCCATTAGCCATATGTTTGTGCTATTAAATTTGCATGACAAACCGTATTTCATTATAAATCAAAAAGATATATAATTCAGTGCTTAAACAAAAATGATTTAAATAGTCCAAACAGCTCAAAAGGCAAAGTATGCCACCAATTTTCTTTATTCCATACTCACTCAACAGCACCATGAAACATTACAGTGAGTTTGACGCTCCTCGGTCCTCTGTCATTCAGGCAGTTGTCATGAAATGAACTCCAAATTGCACAGGATATAGAGGATACAAGTGGAGAAGAGAGATTACATCTGTCAAGCCATTGGTAAGTGGGACATCTTCTAAAATTGAGTTTTACGTTGCTGAATTGTCAGTGTAATTGTCAGAGGGGAGCACTGCTAGGAAGCCTAGGACCAGACATGTCCAAGAAGATTGTTATACAGTATATTTTTTTTCTTGAATGACCCTTGCCATAAAAACAAACTAATGAGGAACTCAATGAAAAAGCTAAAGCCTGGCTGGATGATGAAGCCCATCACCTGCAGAAAATGGAAAGCTAACAACGGAGATTATAACTCGGTGTGACATTCTAGGCATACTGTCTCTTGAAGCACTGCTGAGGAGTTCAAATGTTAGAGACAAAGGTAACAGATAGGAAGACAGGCAAGATTTTCAAGTGGGAGCAATTTGACTGCAGCCACTTATCATTTGTCCTGTTAATCTCAATTGAGCAAGCATTTTACCACCGGAGGGAATATTTTAAATAAGGAGTCCACTTGGCACAAAATGATGACAACTTACACTGCTAGTATAAAAATCTACCACTGCTATGCTTTAATGTTTATAATTTAGAACATTTTTATACCAATTATGCCCTACTTGGTATTTTGGTACTGTAAGTTTCACTGGTAGGACAAATGTTGCTTATAGCAGAGCACATATTCATTATGGAATTTTTCTTGCCTCCTGCATACATGCAATAACTGTAGAATTTTTATTGAAAGCAAGATGCAAGAAAGACACGCTTCTACATTAGCATACAAGTTTTTGCTGCCTTGACATTCAAATGCTGTGCTTTGTAGAATCATTGTTTTAGACCAAGGGTATTCTGACTAAAATTACTTATTTGAAAATGAAGAAACTTTTGTTTTTTTTTTAAATGGTTAGCAATTTATGATAAGTTTATGGTTTTTGAATAGAAGAATTCAAAAAGTCCAAAGAGCTGTACTTAGGAAAAATGTTTGCATAAACACATGTTTAGATAAGCCACTATTGCTATCGAGGATCTCTTACAGAATCTGCAATGGGTCATAGTTAGCATATACATTTATTGGTATAGGTTTTTGTGCCCGAGGTACTTTCCGAGGTTTTTCTCCACTGAAACAGTTTACCCACATCTGGACTGCTATCACTCAGTTTATAACCTTGAATTAAACCCCAAAGGCATTTTGTTACTGTGCTGAACAGTAAGGTTGTGGAAGTTACTATGATATGACAAATTGCATTTGTTAATTTTTGTCATCAGTTAGAAAAGTAAATTGGAACATTGAAATCAACAGGATCTGCACATCGTGGTTTGTAAGGATGCTGGCTGGCAAAGTGTTGATTAAACAGGCTTGTAGATGCGTTCACGTTATTTCACTAGTTTTGACCCGTAGCTTTGGTTTGAAGTTTCACTCACACAACAGAAGTCCGATCTCTTTGTCTCTTGTAGTTTATTTTGTCAGCATTAAAGAATCAACACATCATACAGTCGTCTTGAGTAAATCCACTGTGATTACAACACCAGTTGCTGTGTCTTATAAATTTCTTACGCATATAACAACACTTTTGATGTATATCTGCTTACGGGTAGCTTACGGTTACAACAACCTAGTTGCAGTATCTTACATTCTTAGCTTACGGTCAAAAGTTTGTGTTTCCGTAGCCTTCTGCATCTAAACTGACTTTTCTATCATGCAATAGTCATACAAATACATGTCATAGTGGAATGACATCACAGACCAACTTACGATTGTCAAAATGGATGCATAAGTAACAAGTTTAAAGCTTATGGCTTATGCAATAAACTTAATGCTTACTTCTTAACTAATGAATAGAATAAGGTAGAATAAATGCAATAACAACAAATAAGATAAAATAAACACAACAACAAATTCATAACAAGTACGATATGGCTCTTACAAGGCTAAAATATGGAATGATATGGGAGAACAACCAATTTACATTAGTTTAGTCTATACACTATATGTCCACAAAATTGTATGAAAAATATTCAAAAATGTCCAACACTACCATTTACACTACACAAAACCAGTAGAGGAAACAATAGCATGAATATTGGAGGTAATATGTGAAGTTAGGTTAAAGCTAAAAATAATAAGCTGATCAGCTTTAATGTAATCAGTGATATTATTATTTCATGTTAAAGCCCATGTGCATGCCTGTGTTTCTTTATGACAGAACTCTCTGCATAACTTATTAATACAATTAAATAAAATTACATTTAAAATAGAATTGAAAGGTTGAGTATCCTACACCTTCTACACACTGTACAGTACTGTATACTCCATGTTCGGTAATTGGAGAGTGAAACATAGATGTGAAATCTAAAAAGTATATTAGATTAAGATTACGTTTTGTCTTAAAACGACTCCAGCATGTTAAAATTCACTTATACCACTTCAGAAGTGGTGAAAATAATAACTAATCCCAGTAAAAGTATTCAGTGTAGATGACTAGTTTAGTTTTTTTAATTAATATCGCTTGGTGCAAGTGTTTATGCAAGTAGATTTTAAATTAAGTTAAATTATCAAATCTTCCACATAACTGTTCATAACATCGCTTTTACTCAACATTTTTATTTCATTTATGGTGCAGATTAAACTTCAGGCTGATCTACTGTAAGTACCTTAAATGTTCAATAAAATTCTGTGCAGCCATTTTTATGTTATAATACAGTATATCTTTTTATAGTGTATATATATAAGCGGGCAATTTGTGCCGAGGGGATATTTTAGCACATAACACTGGGCTGTCCGTTCGGGTATTATCGCGTTGATTGGCTCTGTTGAGTGATCTGTATAGCCACGCCCACCTCTAGGAAAACAATGCTTAATTGGGAAAAAAGCACTAGATGCTGAGACATATTCTGGCACATCATTCCTCATAATTTCACCTTTGCTCAACATATTGATTTCCTTTATTGCACAGGTTTAACTTTACAGTAGATACCTACATTCTAACAAAGTTTCATAAAATTCTTGTCAGACAGAGAAAGACAGACAGAACATTTTCTAAGACTGGTTTTGGGTGAGTGAGTTTTTACCAATGTACAGACAAAACTTTTATTTATATGGATCAGTTAATCTTTTTTCTTAATTTTTTTTCTAGAATATCTATCGAGGTAAACAAAAAACAAACATACAAAAACCCAGTCAATTCTAATCACACAACAGCTCTGTTACGTGTCGTGGTTATAAGAGCCCTGACGCAGGGCTTTAGAGGGGATCAGTGGCTTTGAGAGTGCTTGTGATACGCACGGGAAGACCTTCCCGTTGGGAGATGGCGTGGCATTATTAATTAAGGAAACTTAAAAGAAAACAAATGAAAACTAATAACACAAAATGAACAGAGCTCCGCCCTCTCCGTAAGAACGGACGGGGCTCTGGAAAACAAAGCAAAAACTTATATCCTCTCGGGGCGTTTGCCCTTACCGAGGATTTATTGAGAGAGAGGGGTTTGTGTTTTTATGTACAATTTATACTTCACCTGAGAGCGCACGCTGCGTGACGCGCTCTCTCTCTCTCTCACTCACTCGCTCGCTTGCCGGCGTCTTAAGCAGGCAGAGGCTGGGGCTTCGCCTCTGTCTTTTCTTTTCTCTTTTCTTCTTTCTTTCTGTCTGTCTTTCTTGTCTCTGTCTTGGCCCTGATACCTTACCGGTGTTACCTAAATGATCGCACTAAGTGCGGAGGTATCAGGACCCTTATATAGACGCGCTGCCAGGTGTGGCTCGTTCAGGCCGATTGCCTGATGGCGGCGTTGCCTGGCAACTGCGTGTCTATAAATGGCCGCGCCTTTGCCTGTTTAGGACGTTCAGAACAGTGCAAAGTATTTTTGCGCGGCTCTGCCCCTGTGAGACCCGCATCGTTACAAGCACATGACCTGGAAAAACACCTAAATGTAATCCTGACCCTAAGCAATAAACATGTATTTATTTATTATTTTTTGTTAAGAAAAGCTGCAAAAAACAAAGCAGTAGTAGTATAAATCCTCATCTCCTGTGTGTTGCTTTCATACATGGCCGCTGAACATCGATGTCTTGATTATTTAGTCACTTTGCATGTCAGTGCTCACAAGCTACACTTGCATTATTAATTCACTTAACCTCCAACTGTTTCACTTCCTCTCCTTAATACCAATGGAGGTGAATTCAACTCATTTTCTTCTCAGCAGTCTACTGTGTTTGCATGTTAACTCCAACATCTTAAGAGGTGTCAGGATCCATAGGACACAGAGTAGATGTAAAAAGAACTGACAGTGTGTGTCTCATCTAATAGTTTTTGCATTTCTGAGTTTTCTGCTCATGGGTGCAGTCCAGTCTCACTGTGTGGTAATGTGCCAATGAATATTCCTCAAGAACTGTTTGGGCAAAAAAACATGGCAGAGACAGATGTTGCTATTAGAGGAAAGAGATGCTGTTTGGAATGTTTTGGAATGGCATTTGAGGATAAGGGTTAGGGGGTAGAATGTGAAAGAGGTTAATCAGTGACAGAAGCTGTAATGTAATGTAATGCGGCCAGATACAAAGCACTGCAGCCAATGATTAAAATTTTCCAATAACAACATCTTTTATTCTGACTAAACCACAGCAATTTGTAAGCGATTATGACAATGGTGATAATGATCATGATGATTATTATAATTATGTTTAAAAAAAGATATACGCTTCATTTATTGTATCCTTTAATCATTGCAGATGTTTCATAAGTAGAATTCTAAGAGTAAATTATGTTAACAATGTTATGCTATCACTTACAATATAGCAGCTATAAATATTTTCTCATCCATCTTTTTTTCCTTGAACTTAATTATACTGTACAGAAATCAGATTGCCATAAACTGCGAAGCATCTCTAAAAGACTTAAATGAACAGATTTATGTCTTTGACTAAACTCTTCCATGAATGTTAAATGAACATCTACAGACTACACATCATCATATATTGAATGTTCTTCATAACAAGATTTTTTAAAATTATTATTAACAGCACACATACAGTCGTGTGAAAAACTATTTGCCCCCTTCCTGATTTCTTATTCTTTTGCATGTTTGTCACACTTAAATGTTTCTGCTCATCAAAAACCGTTAACTATTAGTCAAAGATAACATAATTGAACACAAAATGCAGTTTGTAAATGAAGGTTTACGTTATTAAGGGAGAAAAAAAACTCCAAATCTACATGGCCCTGTGTGAAAAAGTGATTGCCCCCCTTGTTAAAAAATAACTTAACTGTGGTTTATCACACCTGAGTTAAATTTCTGTAGTCACCCCCAGGCCTGATTACTGCCACACCTGTTTCAATCAAGAAATCATTTAAATAGGAGCTACCTGACACAGAGAAGTAGACCAAAAGCATCTCAAAAGCTAGACATCATGCCAAGATCCAAAGAAATTCAGGAACAAATGAGAACAAAAGTAATTGAGATCTATCAGTCTGGTAAAGGTTATAAAGCCGTTTCTAAAGCTTTGGGACTCCACGAACCACAGTGAGAGCCATTATCCACAAATGGCAAAAATATGGAACAGTGGTGAACCTTCCCAGGAGTGGCCGGCCGACCAAAATTACCCCAAGAGCGCAGAGACAACTCATCCGAGAGGCCACAAAAGATCCCAGGACAACATCTAAAGAACTGCAGGCCTCACTTGCCTCAACTAAGGTCAGTGTTCACGACTCCACCATAAGAAAGAGACTGGGCAAAAACGGCCTGCATGGCAGATTTCCAAGGCGCAAACCACTTTTAAGCAAAAAGAACATTAAGGCTCGTCTCAATTTTGCTAAAAAAAACATCTCAATGATTGCCAAGACTTTTGGGAAAATACCTTGTGGACCGACGAGACAAAAGTTGAACTTTTTGGAAGGTGCGTGTCCCGTTATATCTGGCGTAAAAGTAACACAGCATTTCAGAAAAAGAACATCATACCAACAGTAAAATATGGTGGTGGTAGTGTGATGGTCTGGGGTTGTTTTGCTGCTTCAGGACCGGGAAGGCTTGCTGTGATAGATAGAACCATGAATTCTACTGTCTACCAAAAAATCATGAAGTAGAATGTCCGGCCATCTGTTTGTCAACTCAAGCTGAAGCGATCTTGGGTGCTGCAGCAGGACAATGACCCAAAACACATCAGCAAATCCACGTCTGAATGGCTGAAGAAAAACAAAATGAAGACTTTGGAGTGGCCTAGTCAAAGTCCTGACCTGAATCCTATTGAGATGTTGTGGCATGACCTTAAAAAGGCGGTTCATGCTAAAAAACCCTCAAATAAAGCTGAATTACAACAATTCTGCAAAGATGAGTGGGTAAAAATTCCTCCAGAGTGCTGTAAAAGACTCGTTGCAAGTTATCGCAAACGCTTGATTGCAGTTATTGCTGCTAAGGGTGGCCCAAACAGTTAATAGGTTCAGGGGGCAATTACTTTTTCACACAGGGCCATGTAGGTTTGGATATTTTTTCTCCCTAAATAATAAAACCCCTCATTTAAAAACTGCATTTTGTGTTTACTTGTGTTATCTTTGACTAATAGTTAAATGTGTTTGATGATCAGAAACATTTTGTGTGACAAACATGCAAAAGAATAATAAATCAGGAGGGGGCAAATAGTTTTTCACACCACTGTACAGTGATTTGGTATGCAGCTCATATCCTGAAAATAAGGGGAGTTAAAAAAAATAACAAGAAATGAAAAACAAAGTTATGCTTTGTTGCTATTAGCGGCTTTAAACAACCTTTTAACTGGTAGTCCCTGCTATTCATTAATGTTACTTTAGCAGCTATCTGCCTCGGGTAAGTTTCTTCCTGCTCAATGTCTCTGTTGTTTTGCATGCATTTGCTACAGTAGCTCACACTGCTTCCCACTGTGCAATCCCTTGCATGAAAGAGATCACTTAAATATGGACTATATACTCAGGTTGAGTGAAATAGAGAAAGCTGGCATGCAGGCTTAAAAAATTATACATTTTTTTTTTTTTAATTATCAAATGTTCGAGTTAGCTAGCGCCCTTCTCGTGACATGATACGAATGTGCAACATTTTATGTAAAGCATAATGTATTGATGATGATGATTATAAAAGTTAGTCCTGACCATGCAATTTGACTGGACAAGGAGCATTCCAATATCATTCCACTGAGTAGTGATAATAGAGCATAACAGCACCAACATGTTTACCTATATGTATCACTCCGCTTTACAGATGTTCTAATAATCGTTGACCCCTGAACAAGGGAACTACTTAGTGTGTGGAACAAGGGATTCCACACTATATCTTCATACTCACTCATCTTCTATACCGCTTTATCCTGTATTCAGGGGCACCTCCTATCCCAGGAGGTTTAGGGCACAAGGCATGGCACACAGACATACACACACACGCCAATTAGCCTAAGCTGCATATCTTTGAACTGTGGGAGGAAGCATGGGAAGAACATGCAAACTCCATGCACACAGAGGCGGGAATCGAACCCGGACCCTAGAGGTGCAAGGCGACAGTGCTAACCACTACACCACCGTGCCGCCCTTCCACACAATATGTAACTCAATATTTTATGCTATTTGGGATTCAGCCTCTTAACAGTCATTTGTCTCAGAAAATTCTAAAGCAAAATAAGTGCCGTAGAGAGAAATTTATTTATGATTTTTAAAACTGTCCACCACCTCTGGTTTACTCTTCTCACCATTTGGCTACAGTATATAGTACAGGTAAGAATTGAAACTCCTGAACTTTCACTCCCCATTAATACACTATCTGTCAGTCACCAGATTAATACTTGTGCAAAGAACAGTATGTGATAATCTGTTGATAGTTGTGGAAATATTGTGTGAAAGGCCATGCTGATATTCAGTACAACAGCAATCTCTCTCTAGTGGTTTAAATGTATAATAGCTTAATATTTACTGGAACTGCTGGTAAAATAGGTAGTTGATAATGTTAAATGCTTAAATGTAAAATCAAATGCTTCTACATCTTTGAATAAAAAATAATGAAGGCTCTTTTTCTGTCAAGACACACACACATACACACACAGAGAGAGCAAGAGAGAGAGAGAGAGAGAAATAACTAACGTTTCCTATTTAGCTGGCAGAGTTAAAAGCTGTTGACATATTTGCATATTTCCTGTTGACTTTTGATTTTGCATATTTACTGTTGACCCGTGTGTCAGAACACTTCCTCTGTGATTCATTAAAATGCACACACGCACAAACACACAGAAAGACAGACACACATACACACACACAAATATTGCCAGTGCATATACTGTATTGTATTCTATTCTATATATTCATTTATGCAGCTTACAAACCACTTGCAAACCGGACATGGTAACAGGTTAACAACAATAACCAACCACATTCTGCACAAATCAAATCTTGCACCTGCATTTTTAAACAATTGAGATATTTACCACTAGGTAATCAATTCCTGAGCTGATGCATGGGCAGAATACCTTAGCAGGATTACAGCCTCAGTTCAATGCAGTCCCAATGTCAAATTTGATGCCACAAAATTGGAGCTCCTTTGTATCTAAGCCACAAAGAAATCAGACATACAGTATCAAAGAGCATACACACAACACACACAAAGCAGCTACTACCATAATATCCTGTTTCAGTGCTTCAGTGCTTTTACATGCATAATTGCTCAATAATGCATTAAAATATAATACAATATGATGCATTGGAAAATATACAATTAACCTCTTTCTTTCTAAAAGAGAATTGATGTGTAGGATGCATCATGACATGAATGGATCAATTAGTCATGTGTTGAAAATATAATGTTAATCGCCCAATGTTTTATATATTAAGTATCATCACAATAAACGTTAAAACACTGGTATACTGACTGTAATGATCACTGGGGAATATGCAATATATTTAGCTCTCTATATTATTTTATACAGTACAATCACACAGAAGTGCCTTCCTTTCATGCCACAGCAAACATAATCTGCTGTAAACTCATATTAAGTAAACTCATATTATTGAGTTTAGATGTGTTTGAATGGAACAGCCAGATTGAATTGGCTGTTCCATTCAGACACATCTAAACTCAATAATATGTCATCACAAAAATATTTAAAAATACCACATCAATACGCGTGAGACCTTATTTAGCATACCCGATAGACTTTTCCTCACGAATCGCTCAATGTTGAGTGTTTTCTTTTTCATTTTTTATTTTGATCTTGCAGTTTAAAGAACAATACATTATTTCCAAATTACAAAAGTAATTATATTATTCTCCGCCAATCAATTTCCTTTTTTAACACAATGGAGTGCTTTCACCTTAGCAGCGCATATTTTAGAATAGCTAAACCGAATGCATATAGCTACTGTATAACAAGATCTGTTAGTTTTCTCCAAATACAATACACAAAGGGATGAAAGGAAAAGAAATGAAAGAAAAATATGAAAATATTTAATTGTGCTGTGTCATATTAATTAGAATTATATGGGTTTGAAATAACATCTTGAATTGTGACCTTTATTTTTTTTTAAATCAGTAATCTAAACAGATTAGTGACAAAATACTAATGTGGCACTCTGCCACAAGAATTTATCAGGGAATGGGTTGAAATAATTAACACAAATGTTGATGTTGAGGCAGGGTGTTGTATCCACTTTTGTCCACTATTATCCACTATTGTTTGGAATATTTAGGCCTACAGGGGATTGCTTGATTTTAGCTGTTCTGGGTGGATCAATAGTGTGAGGTTTGAGCTGTATAAAAGTATGCATATAAGATTATATAAGAATACATTGTATTAGTGTATCCTAATTTGTAAAATTATTTTCACTGATCAGAAATGTGGAAATGCAGTTTGAGCGGCATAACCATAACCATGAGCATGCACAAGTCAGAGTTTGACCTTTCAAGTCTTAAGTGAACAAAAACATAATCTGAGCAAAATAAAAGTTTCATGCTCATTTTTTGCAAAAAATATAAACTCTACTCCAACCAATCAACCCCCAAAGGAAGCTGAAAATGCTGTTTGGGTCTGCCTCCTTGTTACGCGTCATTTGAGTGACAGTGGAAATGTGAAAGGGCAATGAGAAGCGAGTTGTGTGACTGAATCATTCGCTAATCTCTGGCCTAATTGGTGAATTAATTGTGTTTTGTTTTACACTGTGTGAGTGTGACTGATACAGGAGTCTGAGGATTGTTGTCAAATAAAGAAGTAAAGAATGCAGCATGATCTGAATGCAGTGAAATATGTGCAAGTGAATCACCATAATTCAGAAATGAGATTGCGTGTATATGTATGTATTTATTTATCTATTTAGTGCCTAAGCAACCCTAGTCAGTCATCATAAAGTTATAGCTGATCAGTGTTAGTATATAGTGAAACATGCTTAGACATTGATGGAAACTCAAAGCGGCAAAACAATTGGGCCAGCATCAAACATATACTGTAGCACATTAAGGTTCAATGTTTTTATTTCCTTCTGGTTGTTTGTAGTAGTTGTTAGCTACAGATGATCAGCTATGGCTTTGTGTACATGCGGAGTATCATTTAAGTACATTTCCAGTGATTTATAAAGTGTCATTATACTGTATATAAAGTGTTGTTTGGTAGCTTGAAGTTATGCTGAAAGGTGGTAGCCAGTCCTGAAAAATATTAATTTGAAACATGCTACAAATTAAAGCAAAAATGAAAATTTTATTATTACTGTTTGTGTATAACTGTTAATCATGTAATGTCTCTATATCATTGGCACATTTGCTATGGCCTTCCCACACTAGTTCTGTGTTCTAGCTTCTGCCACCCTAGTCAAAATGTTCTTTAAATGTGGTGTCATTTTATCAGCCCACTCAAAATCACCCAAATAAATACACTACTAAAAGACTATTCATACTGAAGCTAGTGTTTCAAACCATAGCAGATATCAGACATGGTGTAAAAACATGCACCTGTTTATTTTCCCACAAATGGAAGTAAAGTATGAACGGCAAAAAATCCATCCAAATCCATTACTGCACATGTCTAAAATAGCCTTAACAAATAAAAATTTAAAAAAAGCTATTTTATTAATATGAATACACTGTGAATAACATTTTCAACTTCCAGGAGACTGCTCAGTAACATCTGTATGAATGTTGAGACTATTATAGATACAGTACCATACAGTGGCTTGCAAAAGTATTCGGCCCTCTTGAACTTTTCCACATTTTGTCACATTACAGCCACAAACATGAATCAATTGCATTGGAATTCCACGTGAAAGACCAATACAAAGTGGTGTACACGTGAGAAGTGGAACGAAAATCATACATGATTCCAAACATTTTTTACAAATAAATAACTGCAAAGTGGGGTGTGCGTAATTATTCAGTCCCCTTTGATCTGAGTGCAGTCAGTTGCCCATAGACATTGCCTGATAAGTGCTAATGACTAAATAGAGTGCACCTGTGTGTAATCTAATGTCAGTACAAATACAGCTGCTCTGTGACGGCATCAGAGGAAGAGAATATTGGGAGCAACAACACCATGAAGTCCAAAGAACACATCAGACAGGTCAAGGATAAAGTTATTGAGAAATTTAAAGCAGGCTTAGGCTACAAAAAGATTTCCAAAGCCTTGAACATCCCACGGAGCACTGTTCAAGCGATCATTCAGAAATGGAAGGAGTATGGCACAACTGTAAACCTACCAAGACAAAGCCGCCCACCTAAACTCACAGGCCGAACAAGGAGAGCGCTGATCAGAAATGCAGCCAAGAGGCCCATGGTGACTCTAGACGAGCTGCAGAGATCTACAGTTCAGGTGGGGGAATCTGTCCATAGGACAACTATTAGTTGTGCACTGCACAAAGTTGGCCTTTATGGAAGAGTGGCAAGAAGAAAGACATTGTTAACAGAAAACCATAAGAAGTCCCTTTTGCAATTTGCCACAAGCAAACTGGGGGACACAGCAAATGTGGAAGAAGGTGCTCTGGTCAGATGAGACCAAAATTGAACTTTTTGGCCAAAATGCAAAACGCTATGTGTGGCGGAAAACGAACACTGCACATCACTATGAACACACCATCCCCACTATGGTGGTGGCAGCATCATGCTCTGGGGGTGCTTCTCTTCAGCAGGGACAGCCAAATACAGGGCAATCTTGTAAGAAGAATGGGCAAGGATTTCAGTCTCTAGATGTGCAAAGCTGGTAGAGACATACTCTAAAAGACTGGCAGCTGTAATTGCAGCAAAAGGTGGTTCTACAAAGTATTGACTCAGGGGGCTGAATAATTACGCACACCCGACTTTTCAGTTATTTATTTGTAAAAAAAAAAAAAAATTGGAATCATGTGTGATTTTCGTTCCACTTCTCACGTGTACACCACTTTGTATTGGTCTTTCACGTGGAATTCCAATAAAATTGATTCATGTTTGTGGCTGTAATGTGACAAAATGTGGAAAAGTTCAAGGGGGCCGAATACTTTTGCAAGCCACTTATAAAAACCATGATGGTGTGTCATGTAGTTTTAAGATCAGCCATAACATTACAACACAAAATTTTGGCCTGTATTTGTCACGGGCTGACTAGGGTGATGATGAATCCAAGCGCGAGTGATGACGGCAGGCGGAGGGGGCGTGGTCGAGGGGCTTAGAACTTAATGGGCATGGGACGAGGCGGCGCAGCTGGGATACATGGAACGTGGGGTTAACTCGCCGCATTGTAGAAGGGAGCAAAAGTTTGACGGCGCATGGATTGACGATCTTGGTGATGGTGAAAGGCCCAATGTATCGGGGAGAGAGCTTACGAGAGGCGGCCTTTAAGTGAATGTCTCGGGTGGATAACATGACTCTCTGCCCTATTCTGAACTTGGGGGCCTGAGAGCGCCTGCGGTCTGCTTGGTCCTTATACCTCTTGTTGACTCGCAGCAAGGTCTTCCTTGCTTGCTGCCACATCCTTTTACAGCGTCGGATGAAGGCTTGAACAGAGGGAACGTTGACCTCCTCTTCCTGAGAAGGGAACAGGGGCGGCTGATAACCTAAGCAGCATTGGAACGGAGACAGACCAGTTGATGACGAGATCTGGGAGTTGTGAGCGTATTCTACCCAGGGGAGAAATTTGCTCCACGAGGTAGCGTCCCGGGAGGTCATGCACCTCAGGGCGACCTCGAGGGACTGCTTCTTCCTCTCAGTCTGACCATTAGATTGGGGATGAAATCCTGATGATAGACTGGGAGTGGCCCCGATCAGTTTGCAGAAACCCTTCCAAAATTGAGAGGTAAACTGTGGACCTCGATCCGAGACAACGTCTGTTGGAAGGCCATGTAGCTTGAAAACGTGGTTGACCATGAGTTCTGTGGTTTCCTTGGCGGAGGGCAGTCGTGGTAGGGGAATGAAGTGGGCGGCCTTAGAAAATCGGTCCACCACCGTCATGATGCAGGTGTGGCTGTTCGATGTGGGTAGCCCCGTGACGAAGTCTAAGGCTATGTGGGACCATGGGCGGTGTGGGATGGGTAGAGGCCTGAGAAGGCCCGCTGGGGCTGTGTTGGTGTGTTTAGCCCTCACACAGGTGTCACATGCCGCAACAAAGCTGGAGACATCCTCCTTAACTGTGGGCCACCAAAGTCGTTGCTGAGTCTGTGCCAAGGTGCAGGTTATGCCCGGGTGACAGGAAAGTTTAGAGCTATGGGCCCACTCCAGGACCTGGGAACGCAGGTGGAGAGGGACGAAAAGGTGATTAGGGGGAACGTTGCTGGGCCCAGGTTCGTGGGTCGAAGCCTGCTTCACCTTGGTCTCGATGTCGAGTTCTGCGGCGGCGAGTAAGGAGGTCGGAGGCAGGATAGTGTCGTTGACATGGATGTCGTGAGTGGCAGCGAATTGTCTCGAGAGTGCATCCGGCTTGCCGTTCTTGGATCCTGGGCGGAAGGAGAGGGTAAAATTGAATCGGCTAAAGAACAGGGCCCATCGGGCTTGGCGGGTGTTGAGTCTCTTGGCGCTCCGAAGGTATTCTAGGTTCTTATGATCAGTCCATACCATGAAGGGGACCTCCGTCCCCTCTAACCAATGTCTCCACTCTTCCAGAGCGAGCTTAATGGCCAGGAGCTCACGATCGCCGATGCCATAGTTCCTTTCAGCAGGCATTAGGCGGTGTGAGAAGAAGGAGCAGGGGTGCAGTTTGTTGTCGTGTGGGGCTCTCTGGGACAAAATGCCCCCTACCCCCGTGCTGGAGGCGTCGACCTCCAAGGTGAACTGGCGTGAAGGGTCTGGAATGGTTAGGATTGGGGCGGACGTGAACCGTTGTTTTAGTTCCGTAAAGGCCTTCTCTGCTTCCGGGGCCCAGTGAAAGTGGTTCTTGGGAGAGGTGAGTATTGTTAGGGGGGCAGCAATGGAGCTGTAGTTCCGGATAAAGCGTCGGTAGAAGTTGGCGAATCCCAGGAATCTCTGGAGTGCCTGTCGTGAGGAGGGAGTGGGCCAGCTGGCCACGGCTTGGAGCTTGGTTGGTTCCATCCTGATGCCTTCGGAACCAATAACGAACCCAAGGAATGTGGTGGTCATGGAGTGGAACTCGCATTTCTCAGCCTTGACAAATAGGTTGTTTTCTAGTATTCTCTGAAGCACCTGTCGGACGTGGTGTTGGTGTTCCTCCAGGTCTCGGGAGAAGATCAGGATATCGTCAAGGTAAACGAATACGAAGGAGTTGAGGAAGTCTCTGAGAACGTCGTTGATAAGGGCCTGGAAGACTGCGGGGGCATTGGTCAGGCCGAAGGGGACCACCAGGTATTCATAGTGCCCCGTTGGGGTGTTGAAGGCAGTCTTCCATTCGTCTCCCTCCCGAATGCGGACGAGGTGGTAAGCATTACGTAAATCCAGCTTGGTAAATATCTTGGCTCCCTGGAGAAGTTCAAAGGCGGTAGCCATTAGCGGCAGAGGGTAGCGGTTCTTGACAGTGATGTCGTTTAGGCCCCTGTAATCAATGCACGGGCGAAGAGACCCGTCCTTTTTGCCCACGAAGAAGAAACCTGCTCCTGCTGGGGAGGAGGAAGGGCGGATGATTCCTGCGGCGAGGGATTCCGTGATGTATTGGTTCATAGCCTCACGTTCCTTTGGTGACAGCGAGTATAGGCGACCCTTGGGTGGTGTGGTGCCCGGGAGAAGGTCGATGCCGCAGTCGTATGGACAGTGAGGGGGCAGAGAGTTGGCGCGATATTTACTGAAGACCTCTCTAAGGTCATGGTATTCTGATGGGACCTGGATGAGATCAGGTAGTTCCCCCGCGGGGGCGGGGCTGAGGCATGGTGTGGTAGCAGCTCGTAAGCATGATGGACTCCAGGCCAAAATTGCGTTCCTCTCCCAATCCATTTGTGGGTTGTGCCGGATTAGCCAGGGCAGACCCAGAACGATCGTGGCGTGAGATCCTTCCATGACAAACAGTGACGTCCGTTCTGTGTGGTTGCCTGAGATCCTGAGGTTGATGAGAGGGGTCTTGTGGGTGATGGATGGGAGCGGACTCCCGTCGAGGGCCTGGACCTTTAGGTGGGTCTCCAAAGGCAGTGCGGGGATACCCAGAGCCTTGGCCGCGGCTGCGTTGATGAGGTTGCGGTCTGATCCTGAGTCAACCAGCGCCTGTACCACGTGGGTGTGTCATTCATAGAGGAGAAAGACGGGGAGCAGGCGACGTTGGTCTGGGAGTCTTTTTGTAATCACGCCCTCTAGTGCTCCCAGCTGGACTAGAGGGCACTTCCTTTTGCTGGGCAGTTCCTAAGCTGGTGACCCGATTTCCCGCAGTAAAAACAGGCCCTCTCCACTTGGCGTCGTCGTCTCTCCTCTGGGGAGATGTGCGTTCTGTCCAGTTGCATTGCTTCTTCCTGGAAGTCGACTCGTGGAGGAGAGGGTTGGGGGGGAAACCTGAGTGGGGAGCCCCGAGTAGCTCTACGGAGGCGGAGACGTGAGTCCACTCGTCCGGCCAAGTCTATGAGCCCCTGGAGTGAGGAGGGTAGCTCTTGAGAAGCCAGCTCATCTTTGAGTGTCTCTGTCAGGCCCTCCAAAAACACGTCACATAGGGCTCGTTCATTCCATCCACTGGGGAGCGCCAGGGTTTGGAATTCGATGGCGTAATTGTAGGCCGAACGCACGCCTTGTTTTAGTGTCAGCAGCTTACGTCCAGCCTCCCTTCCATGACATGAGCGATCAAACACTCTCTTCATCTCCTGCGCGAAACTCTCATACTCAGAGCAGCAAGGATCATGAGCATCCCAGAGCGCAGTACTCCATTCCCGGGCTCTTCCTGTGAGGAGTGTGATGACGTATGCCACCTTGGAGCGATCAGTGGTGAACGTGGAGGCCTGGAGCTCGAAGATCAGCGAGCACTGGGAGAGGAACGAGCGACAGGTACCTGGATCTCCTTCGTAAGTGGGGGGGGCGGGGAGGCGTGGCTCTCGTCGCTCACTGGAAAATCCATCTGGCGCTGGAGAGAGTCGAAGTCTTTGGATCTGGCTTGTGACATCGGCGAGTGACTGCTTCGTAGTGAGCAGCTCCTGCTGATGTGCTCCAAGCAGTGCGCCCTGGCTTTCCAGTGCTGTCTTCATGCGGTCAAAACTCGCTGGATCCATTTCGTGGCTGGATTATTCTGTCACGGGTTGACTAGGGTGATGATGAATCCAAGCGCGAGTGATGACGGCAGGCGGAGGGGGCGTGGTCGAGGGGCGAAAGTGGAGTCGGCAACAGATGATCAGGCAGCGGAACGTCGAGGCAAAAACGTGAGGCGGGCGGCGTAGTCAAAAGGGAAGCGAGAGTTCGGAAACCGGGAGATCTAAGGGCGAGGCAAACAAAACCAAATCGAGAACCAAAAGGCACCAAAAGAAACGAGGGACAAAACGAGTTCGGCAACGTGAAGATCGGAGAGAAAGAAAAACGCGAGAACATTGAGACATGAAAACACACACAATAATCCAGCGATCTGAGCAGCGCGCCGCGCATGCTTAAATCGCTGGAGTAATCAGTCAGGGAATGAGAAACAGGTGAGCAGACTGGGCGGAAACGGGGGCGTGAGAGTGCACGTGACGGCTAGACAAAAACATGAGCGCGTGGGGGAGTGACAGCGTGGGAAAAAGACGGCAGACAGGGCGTGGAACATGACAGTATTTTTATAGGTTCCCCTTGTGCTGCTGGGGCAACTCTGCCCTACAGTGGTTACTCATGGGGAATGTCTATGACTGCCGCGCAATGCCGGTCAAACGGCAACTGCCAAAATAAATCAGTCGCAATTCAAAGTAATTTGTGCAATGGCTGCCAGGTGGCGCAAAGGGACATTTTGCAAAATGGCTGTAGTTAATTTTGTTTAGACAAACTCTCTGTTTCTATCTGTTTATTTATTATTAATAAAGAAAACAGCACAAACAACAGCTCAAGGGCTTGTAAAAACATTTTTATTTTTAACGGTAAAAATGTAAATTTTGGAGTCAGTGGTCCGAGCACCATGTCTCCTTGTCGTAATAATCTTTGTATGATAAAATGACTTACATGAATTGCATAAATTTACATAAAGCGCTTCAGTTTCAAATAATCAATTAACGCTGAACCCAAACAGCAAAAGAACATGATCATAATAATCTAAATAATAATAATAATCTTGATTTTTTTTTTGCTGTTTATGTCCAGTATTGAATAATTATTTAATTATTAATAATTAAAGCTGCTCACATCTCGCGCGCTTTCACTTAAAAAAGAAGCAGTGTTTAATCAGCAACTATATGTCGCCTCTCTTTATGGTAGAGGAATATTCTGACTGAAACAAAGCTGCTCGTTTCGGCTCATATCGAGAGCATTTTGATCAAAGGGGAGATGAAAAGTGAAAGTGTGTACCAACAACTTAGCACAATGCATGTGTGTGAATGGCTGAAATGTGGTTGTGAATAAGCCTTTTAGTGAATGTAAAATTTTCGCGTGAACCCGCGGCGCGTGTGTGCGCTCTTTCACTTTCAAGAACATGATATTAATAATCAAAAGTAGAATAATATTGTTTTTTTTGCTGTTTATGTACACCACTGAATAATTATTTAATTATCAATAATTAAAGCTGCTCACATCGTGCGCGCTTTCACTTTGTAAAAAAAAAAAGTGGTTGTGAATAAGCCTTTTAGTGAATGAGACTATATACAAACATACAGGCCTCTGAGTGGCACAGTGGTAAAGTACTCGCTCGCCCTATCATCCGGAGATCGCTGGTTAGATCCCCGGGTGATGCTGTTACCCCTCACAGCCGAAGCTCTAGAGAACTCAAGTTTTATTTTAATTTTGCTCAGCATACTATAAAAAAAACAGCAAACAAACAAAAAAAAATGTCAAATGATTGAAGACATAACAACAGACCATGTACTGTATTATTAAATGCACGATATACAACCATAATGAGTCCCGTAACCAGAGGTGGAAAGTAACGAATTACATTTACTCGCGTTACTGTAATTGAGTAGCTTTTTTGTGTATTTCTACTTTTTTAAGTAGTTTTAAAAATCTGTAATTTTACTTTTACTTAAGTACGTTTTGTTTGAAGTATTGTAATTCGCTACATTTTAAATCATATTCGCTACTGAGTAAAAAATAAATGAATGAAAATGCTAAAATAATAAAAAATGTTATGCTTTGTATAAATGCTCCGTTGCGCCGCTTGTGTGTATCATGTCCTGGTCGCGCCGCTCCAGACTCCACTCCAGGTTTTCTGACATCGGCATCACCTGACCTTCCACACGGTCGCTTCCGCCCTGAGTGACGTCATCGACTAGCGCGACCATTTATTAACCGGAGAGAGACGCGGGAAAGATGAAAGAGGTTGTGATTTTGGCGTTTTGGTATTTGGTTGTGTATTCTGGTTTTGACTTTTTGCCTCCAATTGACTTTGATTATTGCCCTTTGGTTTGGTTGGTCTTTGTATATATTTATAGATAATTTCACTGTTTTTGGTTTAGGGAGTCCGGGAAGGTACTTGTATTTTTGTTTTTTTTATTTTTTGCAGGTAATCTGCAAAAAATAAAAAATATAACTAAATAACTAAATATAAATACCATTTTGTTTATTATTTTGGCCTGGGTCCACGCTGAATCTGATCCTCCTCCTCCTTGTGTGTGTGTGTATATATATACAGTGGTGTGAAAAACTATTTGCCCCCCTCATCATTTCTTACTCTTTTGCATGTTTGTCACACAAAATGTTTCTGATCATCAAACACATTTAACTATTAGTCAAAGATAACACAAGTAAACACAAAATGCAGTTTTTAAATGAGGGTTTTTATTATTTAGGGAGAAAAAAAATCCAAACCTACATGGCCCTGTGTGAAAAAGTAATTGCCCCCTGAACCTAATAACTGGTTGGGCCACCCTTAGCAGCAATAACTGCAATCAAGTGTTTGCGATAACTTGCAACGAGTCTTTTACAGCGCTCTGGGGGAATTTTGGCCCACTCATCTTTGCAGAATTGTTGTAATTCAGCTTTATTTGAGGGTTTTCTAGCATGAACCGCCTTTTTAAGGTCATGTCACAACATCTCAATAGGATTCAGGTCAGGACTTTGACTAGGCCACTCCAAAGTCTTCATTTTGCTTTTCTTCAGCCATTCAGAGGTGGATTTGCTGGTGTGTTTTGGGTCATTGTCCTGCGGCAGCACCCAAGATCGCTTCAGCTTGAGTTGACGAAAAGATGGCCGGACATTCTCCTTCAGGATTTTTTGGTAGACAGTAGAATTCATGGTTCCATCTATCACAGCAAGCCTTCCAGGTCCTGAAGCAGCAAAACAACCCCAGACCATCACACTACCACCACCATATTTTACTGTTGGTATGATGTTCTTTTTCTGAAATGCTGTGTTACTTTTACGCCAGATGTAACGGGACACGCACCTTCCAAAAAGTTCAACTTTTGTCTCGTCGGTCCACAAGCTATTTTCCCAAAAGTCTTGGCAATCATTGAGATGTTTTTTTAGCAAAATTGAGACGAGCCTTAATGTTCTTTTTGCTTAAAAGTGGTTTGCGCATTGGAAATCTGCCATGCAGGCCGTTTTTGCCCAGTGTCTTTCTTATGGTGGAGTCGTGAACACTGACCTTAATTGAGGCAAGTGAGGCCTGCAGTTCTTTAGATGTTGTCCTGGGGTCTTTTGTGGCCTCTCGGATGAGTTGTCTCTGCGCTCTTGGGGTAATTTTGGTCGGCCGGCCACTCCTGGGAAGGTTCACCACTGTTCCATGTTTTTGCCATTTGTGGATAATGGCTCTCACTGTGGTTCGCTGCAGTCCCAAAGCTTTAGAAATGGCTTTATAACCTTTACCAGACTGATAGATCTCAATTACTTTTGTTCTCATTTGTTCCTGAATTTCTTTGGATCTTGGCATGATGTCTAGCTTTTGAGGTGCTTTTGGTCTACTTCTCTGTGTCAGGTAGCTCCTATTTAAGTGATTTCTTGATTGAAACAGGTGTGGCAGTAATCAGGCCTGGGGGTGACTACAGAAATTGAACTCAGGTGTGATAAACCACAGTTAAGTTATTTTTTAACAAGGGGGGCAATCACTTTTTCACACAGGGCCATGTAGATTTGGAGTTTTTTTTCTCCCTTAATAACGTAAACCTTCATTTAAAAGCTGCATTTTGTGTTCAATTATGTTATCTTTGACTAATAGTTAACGGTTTTTGATGATCAGAAACATTTAAGTGTGACAAACATGCAAAAGAATAAGAAATCAGGAAGGGGGCAAATAGTTTTTCACACCACTGTATATATATATATATATATATATATATATATATATATATAAAAACATTATTTCATCAGTTAATGATTGGATCTAGTTCTTTCTGCCATATACCACCATTTCCATACAGTTTAAAATAGAACCCTGAACCATTCTTTTGCTCTATGACCCTAGACTGGGACGTAACACCATATTTAAGTGACCACTTTGATTTTCAAGCACAAGAAAGACAACAGCTTTATTATGCAAAGGTGTTCCTTCAGTTAAAAACAACTAGTTTGAGATTTATCTGCTCATCTTTTTTTGAACTATGCTAGAATGCCTCATCCCACCCCCGCTGTTAAAAAAAAATTAAAATAAAAAAGTAACTCTGTAACTTTTACTCTGAGTAAATTTTTTAATGAGCTACTTTTTACTTTTATTTGAGTAGATTTTTATAATGGTAACTTTACTTGTACTTAAGTAAAATTTCACTGAAGTAACAGTACTTGTACTTGAGTACAAAATTTTATTACTCTTTCCACCTCTGCCCGTAACCGACTTTACAGCTGTCATGTGACCAATGTATTTAACCGTGAGGAGTCCAGTGGCATATACAAACGTGTATAGTCGCGTTGAGACTGATGACAGACGGACATATCAGTGGCAGCTGCTGTACTGGTAGCGTGCGAGTGGCAGCTGCCAGTGCCATGCGCGCACAGTGGTGACATGTGGAGTGGCATATGCCCGTGTCACAGAAAGATTTTACGCCCTCTCATAAGCGCTGTCTTTGTGGCGCTGTGCGAAATGCACGCCGATGTTCAGTCATAACCTTTATTTGAGTCATAATATACTAACATGTTTTTGCTGTGTAGTGCACAGCCTCTTGCGGGCGAGCCTCTGAATACGCCGTTTTAACTGGGTTGGGGATAAGAAAACAGCAAGGAAACTGACTGGCCATTTTAATAATTCATTCATAATATGAAGGTAAAACAGTAGCAAAACCCGAGAGCTTGCAAATTTGAATGTGAGAACTTGAAAAATTAACAGTTGTATTTGTAAGTTTAAATTTATAATCACAGCTCTGATGTGAACACCTGTGTTTTGAATTCGAAGTTGCAGATTAATAGTGACAAATGTGTAAAGTGTCACTCACATGAACAAAATGACAGGCACAATTGTGTACTACACATTTATCTTTGCGCTTTACTTCAGTTTCGCTGTACAACCATAAGTCGGCACTCACAACCTCTCAGATCTGGCAGTACAACCTCAAATCCCAGCGCTCTGACTTTTGCTACTCATTTTGCGATATTCCTGTAGCAAAACTCACTTGTGCACTTGTAAATGCGAACTTGAGAGAGCAGAGCCGGGGGCGGGGCTGGAAATGAAGTCATGTTATTGGTCGATGCCTCACCAATGAACTACTCCACCGAAACTGCGCGAGCTGCTCTGCGTAGTCTGTGACGTCATCGTGCACAAAACGTCCCACTTCATTGGCTGGCGTTGTTCATTGTTCAACATTTAACGTCCACACTGTAGTTGTAGTGATGCGGTAGCATAAATCGATAGGCTCTGCTATCGATTTGTGCTACGATAGCATTTTTCGACACGGCAAGAAAAATCGACAGAACACCGGCGGTGGTACAGCGCAACGGGGGTGCTGGGATGTAAAAATGTAATTTGTTAAAATGTTTTCATTATTTATTAAAGAACATTATGATGATCATAACAGCTTACTGCATTTAATTCTTATAATAACGCAAAAACACATCGACATCTACTAACGCAGTAGCACGTCCTGACAATGTTAGAATTTTTATGGTAATTTATTTTCGTTTATTTCAGTTAATACATCTACTACAAATTTAAAGAACACAAAATATACGATGACAAAAAAAACATACATGCTTTTCTAATTACATAAAATCTAAAGGCTCACTGTGTTGACATTTACTTTGCTTAAATTCGATCCTAATAAGATTTAATTTAATTTAAATTCTACATTTGTACTGTAATTTTAATACTGTGATTATGAATTCGTTTAACTACAATGTTTCACTTGATTTTATCCGCTACTACGTGCAGCTCTAAAGGAGCGCGTCTCATTAATCCTTGAGAGAATGAACTGATGCTCGAGGCGTCAGTCTGTAGTTATATAGCGCCACTCAGCGGTAGAAGCTAGCAAACACACAAACCCAAATTTCACCACCATGAGGCGTGGCAGTAAAACCAGTCTACTGCATGAGTAACTACTGTATCTTCTGGCATTTCCTTTGGATGATGTGGGTTATTGTTTGGACCACCTACTGTATCTGGCTCATCCTGTGGGTGCTCTATTGGATTGGGATCTAATTTTAGAGTTAGAAGCCATAGATTTTAGCCTGCTGGGCCTCATCTGTGGGGGCTGTGGTACACTGGGTGTTCTGGTGCCTTTCTCTCGTGGTCAGCCTTAACATTTTTGAAGAGTTGCTGCATTGACTTTTTTGTAGGATTGGACCAGACAGCTGGGCTTACTCTTATGGTAATTAATCCAAACAGGATCAAGGATAACTGCAAATATCTGAAATCATTATCTTCCTTCCTATTTTTCAGATATGTTGCTTTCACAGTCACATTCAGGAACTATAGAGTGAGAGAGAGAGAATTCAGAGCATGCAGAATTGTAAAAGATGCATCTGGTTAGTCATGAATTACAGCTAATACATTAGCCATCTCAAGGGGTGATTTTACTTAAAGTGTATTCACTTGCTTAATGAGAACTTAATGGGAAACACATTAGGTGAACACTCGGTCCAGTGGATGCATTTGCTTGCAGTCAAAGAGAAAATAAATGCAAAGAAAATGCACAGTATCTCGTATAATATTCATTTAATATTTCAGTGAGGATATGATAATAGTTGCAAGTATACCACTGATCTAGAGTTTCTTTAATCAAATTACATTCAAATTCACTTTAAGAACATACAGATCTTGATTGGAATTTCAATGTCTATATCAAATGGCACCACACAATACCTCAGAAACATATCTCAGATTTTTAAAAGTGCAGTCTTTCAAACATAAATCGAATAAGTCAAAATGCAGCCCATTTGTAACATGGAGCTGCAGTGGAAGCTCTTTTTATTATAGGCGATTACATGTCCTCAGAAATGTCTTGCTATAAAATCCCAAGCTTTTACTCCCATATGAATACAATACTGTAAGACCAGATGATTTATGAGGTCTGTGGTTGAGGAGACTTGTGACCTGCAAGCTCTCTCAGGGTGCCATTTAATTGGTCAGGTCGAATCCTGTTCTACTGTTCTTGCTTTCCACTGCATCTCCTAAGCTTACAGCAAATTGGCCTGAGAGGATCTGAAAAAACCTTTGTATCTTTCTTTATGTATATGTATGTACAGTACTGTATGTGTGCATATATATTTTATATATAGTGTGGGAAATAAGTATTTGACCCCCTACAGATTTTTCTAAGTTTGCCCACTTACAAAGAAATGAAGGGTCTATACTTTTTATCATAGGTTTATGGTAAAGGATTGAGACAGAATATCAACCAAAAATCCAGAAAAAGCACATTATACAAATTTTATGAATTCAGTTGAATTTCAATGAAGGAAATAAGTATTTGATCCCCAACCAACCAACAATAATTCTGCCTCTCACAGACTAGTTATGTGCTCTTGTGGTAGAAATATGAATTTAAGAACGTGCTCCTAACAACAATTGCAGTTCAATTCGATTTACTTGTATAGCGCTTTTAACAATTGTCATTGTCTCAAAGCAGCTTTACACAATCAAAAGAATTATTTAAGTTTGTATGGCATGTGAATGTGTATGAATCAAAATGGTCAGATTGCAATGTGGTATGTGGATAAAAGCCATCTGTCCACAAAATCTCTATCTTCCATTCAAACTTCACCACCATCGGCAAGACCAAAGAGCTGTCAAAGCATGTCAGGAACAAGATTTTAGACCTGCACAAGGCTGGAATTGGCTACATGAGCTAGAAGCTTGGTGAGAGGGAGACAACTGCTGGATCGATTATTTACAAATGGAAGATATACAAAATAACCATTAATGGCCCCATATGCAAGATTTCACCTCATGGAGTAAGAATAATCATGAGAAAAATGAGGGACCAGCCTAGGACTACACAGGAGGAGCTTGTGAATGATCTCAAAGCAGTTGGGAGCACAGTCACCAAACAACCCATTGGTAACACAATACGCCTGTATGGATTGAAATACTTCAGCACAGCAAGGCTTCCCCTCCTCAAAAAGACACATGTACAGACCTGTCTGAGGTTTGCCAATGAACAGAGAAAGATTGGCATAAACTGCTGTGGTCAGATTAGGGTTGGGTACCGAAACCCGGTGCCAATACGGCACCGGTACCTATAGAACCGGTATGTACCGGACCGAAACAAAATGAGAATTTCGGTGCCTCATTTCGGTGCCACTTAAATGCCTGAACTGTCGATTGAAATATTTGTTCTGTAGATTCATATATTTTTGTAGATTAATCGTTTATTAGATTAAATAAAAAAATTAAAAGCACAAATCATCCGGAAATGAGAGACCATCCGACATGCGCGTGAATGCAGCCACTAACGTTACATTCGCTCTGACGGCAGCAGGCGGTCTACCGATAGCTTAGCATGCTAAAGTAAACAACTCTCGTTAAAATGCCTAAAACTAAACAGTCGAAAGTGTGGCTGCATTTCACAAGAAAGGATTCCGGCACCGCGACGTGCAGCGAATGTTTTACAGCAGTTGCGTGTAAAGGCGGAAACACGTCAAATCTACTGAAACATTCGAGGGCAGACGGAATAAAGTTAAAAGCAGAGGGAGACACCGTGTTTAACAGCTTGTGGACAACAGCTGGCGCTATCAGTGTGGACGACCCTCAGTCCCAGTCACACCAACTGTAGCAAAAAGGGAGTCACCGATTATGATGACGTCAGCAGCCTTTCCGCAGGTTAGTAGTAGGATAATGTTATGTTAATAGCAAAATGCAAATCTTGCATTCATGCTAACAAATAGTCAAACGATTTGTAAAAAACTAATGTAACATGGATTCTGTTTATAATTATGGCTTTCCAGCCTGTACTAGTAGCACTACAACAGTGACCCCATTTACCATTGTAAAGAAGGCTATGTATGTCCTGTGCAGGGCAATAAGTCAGGAAAGGTGTCATATTTTGACAGAAAAGGCAAATATGGTGAAATTTCTGCAAAAGAATTGCTAAAATATGAAGCTTACATATTCATATATACTTTAAACTTTTAATATATTGTTCAATTTTAAGCATAAAATTTTTTGTTCAATAAAAATTCATTCTTGAGTCATCCACTATAATTTTTTGGCTTAAAAGTATCGGTTCAGGCACCGTTTTGGCACCTGTACCGTTTTCAAAGTATCGATTTGGCACCGGTATCGAAAAAAACCCAAACGATACCCAACCCTAGGTCAGATGAGACCAAAATTGAGCTCCTTGTCATCAACTTGACTTGCTGTTTTCAGAGGAAGAAAAATGCTGACTATGACACTAAGAACACCACAGTCCCTACAGTCAAGCACTGAGGTGGAAACAATATGCTTTGGGGCTGTTTCTCTGCTAAAGGTACAGATCTGGGCTCGGTTTCTCGATAACGCACACTATTCGTGCGCTAAGAAGACTCTTAAGATATATCTTACGTTAAGTGATAAAAAAGTGTGATTTTGTAAGTGTATTTCTCGAACTGTCTCTTAGGATTCTTCTTAAGTCGCTGCCTCTTACGTCCGATGTTACAAGGCGCTGTCTACAGTGAAGGTCCTGAATTAGCAGACATCGGTTGCTCAGGAATCGATTTTTGACTCCTTTTTAATGACAGCGTTAAGAAAGACAGCACTTTCTATGCAAAGTAAACATTGCACTAAATTCTTTTAATAGCATTTATTTCGACATGGGTTAACTTAAGAATAGCATGCCATAATAGGCAAATATATAAATTAAATCACCAAACTGTCGCTAATATTTTCATGTAACATGTGGCCGTGAAACGAACCAGGTATACAATCATAGTTGATTGACAAACAGCTGATAACACTCTTCACCAGCTTCAGAAACAATGTGAAACATGTCAGTTGTTGGGGTTGTATAGCGCACTTATGGAATGAATACGATGAGATGACAGAGTGGAGGTTTAATACTATCCCTATCTCACCTACGCGGGGCCGTAAGTGCGGTTCATTATGATTCGGCGTGAGTTTTGGTGCTGTTATTACGTTTCCATCTTACCACGCAAAAAAAATAAACATGTGGAAGCTCGTGGACCTTGCAGATCTTCGCGGACCGTCGGGCGGCCACTCGAGGCGGATCACGGTGCCTAATACCCCTATCTCACCTGTGTGGCCTGACTCATCTCCGTGAGCTGCCGCGATTGCCCACGATGTTCCTTTAACGTTCCGCGAAGTTCTGCAAGGTCTGCAAGCTTCCGTGAGGACCAGCAAAAAATTAAACGTTTAATTTTTCACGTGGAAAGATGGAAACGTAATCACAGCGCAAAACCTTGGGGTGAATCATGATCAAGCCTACGGCCACAGCGCGAGACCGTGCAGGTGAGATAGGGGCATAACACCGCATCTCATAGCGAATCAAACCGCATAGGGGAATAGGGGTATTACACATTATAATCACCCAGAAAAATGAATGGATGCGCTGTCTGAAACTCCCAAGGTTATTTTCTCATTTAACTAAATCAAATTTCATAAAAATAAAACATGTCAAAAGAAAAACCCATAAAGTTATGGATAATGGCTAATGATCAATGAAACATATTTTAAACAAAAAGCATTGAGCAGCTGGACATCGGGACGGGGAGCGTAAGTACGACGCGTTGGCCTGGCACGCGCAGGTCTGAGCAGGTCAAGAAGCTCCATAATTTGTTGCCTTGGAAGGCAAAACTTTTATTAATTTTTTTTTTAAATAACGACCACGGGGAAAATATGAAAAGGGCTGAAGTTTTGTCTAAAGGAAAAATTTACATGACCCACACGGCTCCACAGACAGCGCCGTCTTCAGTTTAACACAACACCACGCTGCCAAATTGTTCGCCACCTGTTTAATATTTATGGAGCGATATCGCGGACAATATTCAAATGCAATTGCAAATTGCATTTGCAATTGCGTTTCCCATATGTGGACGCACAAACTGTGCCATAATTCAAATGCAATTGCAAACTTTGCATTACCATTTATCTCCAACACGAGAGATGTCAGTTGAAACAAAGGAGAGAATTATCAAATTTCTTGAAGAAGGTAAATCTTCATGGAATGTTGCAAAAGATGTTGGTTGTTCCCAGTCAGCTGTGTCTAAAATCTGGACCAAGTACAAATCAAATGGAAAGGTTGTAAAAGGGAAGCGTACTGGTAGACCAAGAAAGACATCAAAGCGCCAAGACAGAAAACTTAAAGCAATATGCCTTGAAAACAGAAAATGCACAACAAAACAAATGAGGAACAAGTGGGCAGAAAGTGGAGTCAATGTCTGTGACCGGACAGTAAGAAATCGCGTAAAAGAAATGGGATTTACATACAGAAAAGCCAAAAGAAAACCATCATTAACATCTAAACAGAAAAAAACAAGGTTTCAGTGGGCTAAAGAAAGACAATCTTGGACTGCGGATGACTGGATGAGAGTTAGATTCAGTGATGAATCACGAATCTGCATTGCGCAGGGTGATGATGCTGGAACTTTTGTTTGGTGCCGTTCCAATGAAATTTATAAAGACAACTGCCTGAAGAAAACATGCAAATTTCCACAATCATTATTGATATGGGGTTGTATGTCAGGTAAAGGTATGGGAGACATGACAGTCATTACATCTTCTATAAATGCACAAGTTTATGTTGAGATTTTGGACACTTTTCTTATTCCATCAATTGAAAGGATGTTTGGTGATGGTAGCATCATTTTTCAGGATGATAATGCATCGTGCCATAGGGCAAAATCTGTGAAAACATTCCTACAGGAAATACATATAATGTCAATGGCATGGCCTGCAAATAGTCCGGACCTTAATCCAATTGAAAATCTGTGGTGGAAATTAAAGAAAATGGTCCACGACAAGGCTCCAACCTGTAAAGCTGATCTGGCAACTGCAATAAGACAAAGCTGGAGACAGACTGATGAAGTATACTGTTTGATATTAGTTAAATCCAGGCCTCAGAGAATTCAAGCTGTTATAAAAGCCAGAGGTGGTGCAACAAAGTACAAGTAGTGTTTTTATTTGGTGATTCCATATTTTTTTCCTCTGTTTGAGTTGTTAAAACAGTTGTCGTTGACTATAGTTATCTTTCTTTGTTTTTTTTTAAGTGTTTTATATAGCCAGAAGTTTGGATTGTTGAGTGAAAATAGTTTTGTGGCATGTATGTGCTTGTTTTTTTTTCTACACAATTAAACATTTGAATGAACATCTGAGAGTTGTGATTCCAGAATTTTTGCCAGGGGTTGTATATGAAAATAATATATAATTAATATATTTTCCCCCTATACTACATGTGTTTTTTTTTTATATAGATTTTTTTATAATCAAATTCGTTTGGTGCAATTTGTAAATCATAAACCTATTAATTTATGTTGTAATATAATATTTGATAGAGGTTATGTTGGGGGGGGGGGCAATCAGTGGCAGGGAGGCATTTTAGCACATTACACCGGTACGCAGCGTTTCTGAAAGATTTAGCTCCAGCAGGCTGTAACAGGAGAAGATCTAAAAATATTTTTATTTGTAAAAACTTCTCTGTCCACTCCGGAGCAAGAAAATATGCGATTTGTCATTTTTGTGTGTTTATTTCTTGATAAACAAATGAGATAATCTCGGTTCACCTCCAGTGCTCAAATATCCCCCTCTTGGTCGGCGACTGCGAGTGACGTCACTCCCCATACAATCCCGCCCCACAGTATAGATCCGCCCCTGACACTGATTGACAGGTTTCTGTGTAACGTGTTCGAAATGCAATTGCAAATGGATTAGCGATTGCGTTTGAATTTTGGCCGGCTTGACGCGCGGCGCAGAGAAAGTGAAAAAGCAAATGTGGTAATTGATTTTGATATTTAAATATGACAGGTTCATGACGTGTAAGACCTAGGAAATACAAATGCAAATGGACTTTGTTTTTTCATTTGAAATTTGGCAGTCAGTGTGCGCTCGCAAAGGCGAATCAGCAAACGGTAATTCAAAGTTTGCAATTGCATTTGAATTATGGCACAGTTTGTGCATCCACATATGGGAAACGCAATTGCAAATGCAATTTGCAATTGCATTTGAATATTGTCCGCAATATCGCTCCATAAATATTGATTGCCAATTGTAATGCATTAGTCACATTATGAAATAGGCTAATTAAAAGTCACTCTATTAGTATATCAAATAAAATAACATTCTTAAACAGGTCTACAGTATATTCCATCATTAATACAACTTTGATAACGTGCCATAATGTGTTTGCAAACACCACTGGTTTATAAAGACTGCTGCTCAGTAGCGGCGACTAGTGTCTTGAGCTGAAACTACGCTAAGAATGAGTTAAGGTTGGTCCAGACCAACCTTACGAACATGTGACTTACAGTGGGTGCACAGGCAGTATGCGACTTCTACCGTCGCAGCGTATGGCGTCAGCATTTGGGTTTGTGCGTTTGCTGGCTTTTACCACTGAGTGGCGCTATATAACTATAGACTGACGCCTCAGGCATCAGTTCGTTCTCTCCAGGCTTAATGAGGCAGCTGCACGTCGTTGCAGATAAAATAAAGTGAAACATTGTAAATAAACGAATTCATAATCACAGTAGTAACATTACAGTACAAATTTATAATTAAAATTAAATTCAGTTTTTTAGGATCGAATTTAAGCAACGTAAACATTGTAAACTGTTTAATTACAGTAGAAAGGCTACACGTGTAGGGTCTTGTGTCATCTTATATTTTGTGTTCTTTAAATTTGTAGCTTTTATAAGACTCTACTTTTATTTAGGTGCACACACAATGACGAAAAAACTTCATGATTTTGTTAAATAAATAAAGTAAACGGGGTTCTGTATTGATTTTGGTGAACTTGAGCGCGTCAGAAAATGAACCCAAACTCCGTGTATACTCGCGACACAGACGTGAAAAATATATACTTATAGAAAGAGAAATATCTGCTTTAATATAAACTAATGAAAAAAAATATTAGATTATGTAATTCGTATGAGAAGTGAATTACTGTATAGGCGCGCTCACTGACGACGAGATGACATGATCAGCACAGCCGTAGGAATCACTAACTTATCAATGAATTATTAAAATGTTCAGAGTGAGTTTCCTGGCTGTTTTAACAAATATTTGAAGTAGATAACAGTAGCCCACATTTATAAAAGCATTTTTATTTATATAAAACTATAAATAAAAAAAATAATAATAATCCGGCATTTATTATTAGGTGTGCCCGCTGCCAAAGTTCTTCAGTAACAAACCTATAAAACATGTACATCTGTATGAATAAATTGTTTAAATGTGATCAGTGATTTATGTAAATGACTCAGTTTAGATGTAAGTAAATGCTCCTTGCTATAGGGACTGACATCGGCGTGCTGAAAGATCTAATCTCTCATATCGGCGCGCGCGTTCATCTGACTTTAGATCAAAGTTAAAGGCGCACACGCGGGATCATGCAAACGTTTCCCCTCCTCTTTCATAAAAAATTAACAATCCGACACGAGCAGATTTGTTTCAGTCAGAATATTTATCAATCATAAAGAGAGGCGACATATACTTGCTGATTAAACACTGCATTTTTAAAGTGAAAGCGCGCGATGTGAGCAGCTTTAATTATTGATAATTAAATCATTATTAAATGGTGGACATAAAAAGCAAAAAGAATAATAATATTATTTTGATTATTATTATCATGTTCTTTTGCTGTTTGAGCATCTGTGGATTCCAAAATTGACATTTTTACCATTTTTTAATCACTGAAATGGAAGAGATACTGTACTGTAGAAAGGTTCCTTATCATAACGTGCCTTGTATTGTTTTTTAATCACTCGATACACGACCCATCATTTTTAATGCTATTTTACAAAGGGTAAATACACATGGAATAATTTTATTTGGTTTGTTTATTTATAAATAAAATTAAAAGTAATTAAAAACAGTGTAGAGTGATTAATAACACTACATGTTATGGTAAGAAAAATCTCATTCTTGCTCATTCTAGTTTCTCCGAGTGTATACTGTAGGTGAGAACAGCTATTCACCCTTAGGGGGGTGTATCATTTGTATGTGTCTGACTTTGCAAAGCACACCTGTAAAACCTGTTTAAATGTAAATGCTCCTCGCTGCGCTGTTTGGGGGAGGGGCACGCTAATGACGATTTGGTCAGCTGTGTGAACGCTCGCCCTTTAGATGTTGCGCGCACTACACGGCAAAAAATATGTTAGTATATCATGACTGAAATCATGACTGAAATATATGTTAGTATATCATGACTGAAAAAAGGTTATGTAATTTGTATAAAACGTGGATTACTACAGCGCATCCACTCACAGCCGAAACCAAAGACATCAACGGCTCTGCCTATTCAGAGGCTCTGCCTATTCAGTAAAGAAAAACACTACTGTTATTATTTCAATTCATACTGTACAGCTGTGAGAATTGGGGCAGGGATATTATGCCAATATTAAATATTATATACGATATTAAATTTCAAGTGAGTTGGGAGTTTGCAAGGCAGAGAAGGATGCTCTTCGGAGTGAGTTGCGAGTTTGATGAGACGGCATAAATATTTAATACAGCAAATTAAATATTTTGGTTTATATTTTGGTTTATATTATATGGTTAATGTATTTTGGTTTATATTGCAAACGAATAACGAATCAAGAGCCTGTGATTATATTGCATAAATATAATTTTGTACAGACAAATATCTGAATTTTTATTTTTTTTTTTTTTTGATTTTTTTTTTAAACAAATCTCTCAAAAATAGTAAGATGTATTTTGGTTTTATACTGCAAACGAAAAACGAATCCAGGGTCTTGTGTCATCTTATATTTTGTGTTCTTTAAATTTGTAGTAGATTTATTAAATGAAATAAATTACACTAAACGGGGTTCTGTATTGTTTTCGGTGAACTTGAGCGCGTCAGAAAATGAACCCAAACTCCGTGTAATATAATTAAAATAAAAAAATATAAGTACTGAAGTACTGTAGATAACAGCCCACATTTATAAAAGCATTTTTTATTTATATAAAACTATAAAAAAAAATAATCCTGCGTTTATTTTTAGGTGTGCCCGCTGCCACAGTTCTTCAGTAACAAACCTATAAAACATGTACATCTGTATGAATAAATTGTTTAAATGTGATCAGTAAATGCTCCTTGCTAGTGACTGACATCGGCGTGCTGAAAGATCTAATCTCTCATATCGGCGCGCGCGTTCATCTGACTTAACGTTTCAGCCATTCACACATGCATTGTGCTGTTGTTTGTACACACTTACACACTTACACACTGGTTGTATAGCGCACTTATGGAATGAATACGATGAGATGACAGAGTGGAGGTTTAATACCCCTATCTCACACGCGGGGCCGTAAGTGCGGTTCATTATGATTCGGCGCGAGTTTTGGTGCTGTTATTACGTTTCCATCTTACCACGCAAAAAAAATAAACATGTTTAACATGCGGAAGATCTTCGCGGACCGTCGGGCGCCGGTCACTCGAGGCAAATCACGGTGCCTAATACCCCTCTCTCACCTGTGTGGCCTGACTCATCTCCGTGAGCTGCCGTGATTGCCCACCACGTTCCTTTAACGTTCCGCGAAGTTCTGCAAGCTTCCGCGAGGACCAGCAAAAAATTAAACGTTGAATTTTTCACGCGGAAACATGGAAACGTAATCACAGCGCAAAGACTCGAGGTGAATCATGATCAAGCCTACGGTCACAGCGCGAGACCGAGCAGGTGAGATAGGGGTATAACACACCGCATCTCACAGCGAGTCAAACCGCATACAGTAAGTGAATACTGTAGGGGTATTAAACATTACAATCACACAGAAACATGAATGGATGCGGGGTTTGAAACTCCCATGGTTATTTTCT
Organism: Channallabes apus; assembly: GCA_030522415.1. Classification (NCBI taxonomy): domain Eukaryota; kingdom Metazoa; phylum Chordata; class Actinopteri; order Siluriformes; family Clariidae; genus Channallabes; species Channallabes apus. The sequence goes on along the minus strand of CM060121.1, from coordinate 14,119,993 downwards.
CATTTAACTAAATCAAATTTCATAAAAATAAAACGTGTCAAAACCCATAAAGTCATGGATAATGGCTAATGATGAATGAAACATATTTTAAACAAAAAGCAGCGAGCAGCTGGACATCGGGACGGAAAACCGGGCCCAGATAAAAACAGAGAGTCTGTCTAAACAAAATAAAACCAATGTGTTTTGCTCTATTTGTTTTAGTTATTTCTATATTTAAATCTTGATGTCTTAAACTCTAACAACTGGAAGTATTGTCGAAATAATTTTTTTTTAAAGCCCTAGTGCTGTTGTTTGCGCTGTTTTCTTTAATAATAACACTAAACAGATAAAAACAGAGAGTCTGTCTAAACAAAATAAAACCAATGTTTTCTAACTCATATTTTTTTAATATAAACATACAGTAAAACATCATTCAGTACAACTGAATAGCAGAAAAAAATCAGCAGAAATATTATTTAGTACAACGCAATCTTTGGATCCTTGATGAGACGGCATAAATATTTAATACAGCAAATTAAATATTTTGGTTTATATTTTGGTTTGTATTATATGGTTAATGTATTTTGGTTTATATTGCAAACGAATAACGAATCAAGAGTCCGTGATTATATTGCATAAATATTATTTTGTACAGACAAATATCTGAAAAAAAAAAAAAAAGTTTTCTTTTTACGACGAATCTCTCAAAAATAGTAAGATGTATTTTGGTTTTATACTGCAAACGAAAAACGAATCCAGAGCCTGTAATTATATTGCATAGCTATTATTTTGCACAAATACTGTAAATCTCTGAATAAAACAATGATATTTTATTCACAAATGTAAGATTGATGTCTTGATGTCTTAAACTCTAAGTATTGTCGAAATAATTTTTTTAAAGCCCTAGTGCTGTTGTTTGCGCTGTTTTCTTTAATAATAACACGGGTCCTGAATTAGCGGACATCGGTGGCTCAGGAATCGATTTTTCACTCCTTTTGCATGACAGCGTTAAGAAAGACGGCACTTTCTATACAAATTAAACATTGCACTAAATTATTTTAATAGCGTTTATTTCGACATGGGTTAACTTAACAATAACATGCCATAACAGACAAATATATAAATTCATATAAAATTAATATAAATTAATTAATTAATATCGCTAATATTTTCATGTAACATGTGGCCGTGAAACGAACCGGGTTTACAATCATAGTTGATGGACAAACAGCTGATAACACTCTTCACCAGCTTCAGAAACAATGTGAAGTGTCAGTTGTTGGGGTTGTATAGCACACTTATGGAATGAATACGATGAGATGACAGAGTGGAGGTTTAATACCTCTATCTCACACGCGGGGCCGTAAGTGCGGTTCATTATGATTCAGCGCGAGTTTTGATGCTGTTATTACGTTTCCATCTTACCACGCAAAAAAAATAAACATGTTTAACATGTGGAAGCTCGCGGACCTTGCAGATCTTCGCGGACCGTCGGGCGGCCACTCGAGGCGGATCACGATGCCTAATACCCCTCTCTCACCTGTGTGGCCGGACTCATCTCCGTGAGCTGCCGCGATTGCCCACGACGTTCCTTTAACGTTCCGCGAAAAACTAAACGTGGAATTTTTCACGCGGAAAGATGGAAACGTAATCACAGCGCAAAAACTCGGGGTGAATCATGATCAAGCCTGCGGCCACAGCGCGAGCCCGTGCAGGTGAGATAGGGGTATAACACACCGCATCTCACAGCGAACCAAACCGCATAAGTGAATACTGTAGGGGTATTAAACATTACAATCACCCAGAAACATGAATGGATGCGGGGTTTGAAACTCCCAAGGTTATTTTCTCATTTAACTAAATCAAATTTCATAAAAATAAAACGTGTCAAAAGAAAAACCCATAAAGTCATGGATAATGGCTAATGATCAATGAAACATATTTTAAACAGAAAGCAGAGAGCAGCTGGACATCGGGATGGGGAGTGTACAGTAAGTACGACGCGTTGGTCTGGCACGTGCAGGTCTGAGCAGCTCAAGAAGCTCCATAATCTGTTGCCTTGGAAGGCAAAACTTTTATTTAAATATATTTATTAATAACGACCACGGGGAAAATATGAAAAGGGCTGAAGTTTTGTCTAAAGGAAAAATGTACATGACCCACACGGCTCCACGGACCGCGCCGTCTTCAGTTTAACACAACACCACGCTGTATCGCTGCCTAATTGTTCGCCACCTGTTTAATATTAATAGTGATTGGCAATTTTAATGCATTAGTCACATTATGAAATAGGCTAATTAAAAGTCACTCTATTAGTTCTGATATCAAATAAAATAACAGGTCTTAAACAGGTCTAATGTAATGAGAGGCCCCGATTATACTGCATACATCTTTTTTATTGATTTATTTTTTTATTATCTATTCTGGAAGTTTGCTCTATTTGTTTTAGTTATTTCTATATTTAAATCTTGATGTCTTAAACTCTAACAACTGTAAGTATTGTCGAAATAATTTTTTTTAAAAGCCCTAGTGCTGTTGTTTGCGCTGTTTTCTTTAATAATAACACTAAACAGATAAAAACAGAGAGTCTGTCTAAACAAAATAAAACCAATGTTTTCTAACTCATATATTTTTTAATATACAGTAAACATACAGTAAAACATCATTCATCATTAAAACATCACACAACTGAATCGCAGAAAAAAATCAGCAAAAATATTATTTAGTACAACGCAATCTTTGGATCCTTGATGAGACGGCATAAATATTTAATACAGCAAATTAAATATTTTGGTTTATATTTTGGTTTATATTATATGGTTAATGTATTTTGGTTTATATTGCAAACGAATAACGAATCAAGAGTCCGTGCATATATTGCATAAATATTATTTTGTACAGACAAATATCTGAAAAAAAAAAAACAGTTTTCTTTTTACGACGAATCTCTCAAAAATAGTAAGATGTATTTTGGTTTTATACTGCAAACGAAAAACGAATCCAGAGCCTGTAATTATATTGCATAACTATTATTTTGCACAAATACTGTAAATCTCTGAATAAAACAATGATATTTTATTCACAAATGTAAGACAATATTTGCTCGCACTTCGTCTGGCACTGAACCAAAATATAATGTAATGAGAGGCCCCGATTATACTGCATACATCTTTTTTATTGATTTATTTTTTTATTATCTATTCTGGAAGTTTGCTCTATTTGTTTTAGTTATTTCTATATTTAAATCTTGATGTCTTAAACTCTAACAACTGTAAGTATTGTCGAAATAATTTTTTTGAAAGCCCTAGTGCTGTTGTTTGCGCTGTTTTCTTTAATAATAACACTAAACAGATAAAAACAGAGAGTCTGTCTAAACAAAATAAAACCAATGTTTTCTAACTCATATTTTTTATATTTACAGTTTTACATGTTTGTTGGATGTGTAAATTATCATAATTGTAGTATTACTTCGCTACAACATATTGTTTTGACTTTATTATGACTTAAGCTCTGAATATATTTAAAAACCGATACGACGGAAAATGTCAATTTGCGCCACCTGGCGGTCATTTCACGAATTATTTTGAAATGCTCCTGGTTTATTTTGGCCGCTGCCGCGTTTCCACGGCGGTGAGTGCGACGGTAATGAGCAGTCTGGTTGTCACACCACTGTAGCTAAGAGATACTTAGAGTAAGAATGTTTCGGGAAATGCGCCTAACGTTAAGAGAGAGGTTAAGGTACAACTTAAGAACTACTTAGCGATAAGAAGCTTTCGAGAAACCGGGCCCTGGCCATTAAGAACGCACATTTCAAGAAAAGGGATCTCTCGACTTGCTGCGGCAAGCTGTGAAAATGCCTTTCATTACCTGTAGGGGGCAGTTGTGTTTCAGTCTGAAGTATCGTGTGTCTACTGAAGCCGAAAATGTGTTATCTCTCTTAGGCGCCCATTGACAGCAAGCGACAGAGCTCATAAACGTGTCAAGCTCAAACTGTAAATCTTCTTTGTCTTTCGGCTGTTCCCTTTCAGGGGTCGCCACAGCGAATCATCTGCCTCCATCTAACCCTATCCTCTGCATCCTCTTCTCTCACACCAACTAACTTCATGTCCTCTCTCACTGCATCCATGAATCTCCTCTTTGGTCTTCCTCTAGACGTCCTGCCTGGCAGTTCCAACCTCAGCATCCTTCTACCGATATATTCACAATCTCTCCTCTGAACATGTCCAAACCACCTCAATCTGGCCTCTCTGACTTTATCTCCAAAACATCTCACATGGGTTGTCCCTCTGATGAACTGATTCTTGATCCTATCCATCCTTGTCACTCCCAAAGAGAACCTCAACATCTTCAGCTCTGCTACCTCTAGCTCTGCCTCCTGTCTTTTCTTCAGTGCCACTGTCTCTAAGCCGTAGAGCATTGCTGGTCTCACCACTGTCCTGTACACCTTTCCTTTCATTCTCGCTGATGCTCTTTTATCGCACAACACACCTGACACTTTTCTCCACCCATTCCAACCTGCCTGTACTCGTCTCTTCACCTCCTTTGAACACTCTCCGTTGCTCTCGACCGTTGACCCTAAGTACTTAAAATCCTGCACCTTCTTTACCTCTGCTCCCTGTAGCCTCACTGTTCCTCTTGGGTCCCTCTCATTCACACACATGTATTCCGTCTTGCTGCGGCTAACCTTCATTCCTCTGCTTTCCAGAGCGTACCTCCACCTCTCCAAATTTTCCTCTACCTGTTCTCTGCTCTCGCTACAAAGCACAATGTCATCTGCAAACATCATAGACCATGGAGACTCCTGTCTAACTTCATCTGTCATCCTGTCCATCACTAGAGCAAACAAAAAGGGGCTTAGAGCCGATCCTTGATGCAGACCCACCTCCAACTCTTCTGTCACACCTGCAGCACATCTCACCACTGTCTTACAACTCTCATACATGTCCTGCACCACTCTAACATACTTCTCTGCCACTCCAGACTTCCTCATACAACACCACAGCTCCTCTCTCGGCACCCTGTCGTACGCTTTCTCTAAATCTACAAAGACACAATGCAACTCTTTATTACCTTCTCTGTACTTCTCCATCAGCATCCTCAAAGCAAATACTGCATCTGATGTACTCTTTCTAGGCATAAAACCATATTGCTGCTCACAAATTCTCACCTCTGCCTTTAACCTAGCTTCCACTACTCTTTCCCACAGCTTCATTGTATGGCTCATTAGCTTTATACCTCTGTAATTGCCACAGCTCTGCACATCTCCCTTGTTCTTAAAAATCGGCACCAATACACGTCTCCTCCATTCCTCTGGAATCCTCTCACTCTCCAAGATCTCGTTAAACAAACTAGTCAGAAACTCTACTGCCATCTCTCCTAAGCACTTCCATATCTCCACAGGTATGTCATCAGGAGCAACAGCCTTTCCACTCTTCATCCTCTTCAACGCCCTTCTCACCTCACTTTTACTAATATTTGCTACTTCCTGCTCCACAACAGTCACCTCTTCTACTCTTTGTTCTCTTTCGTTTTCCTCATTCATCAACTCCTCAAAGTACTCCTTCCATCTTCCCCTCACCCTCCTGGCATCTGTCAGTACATTTCCATCTCTATCTTTAATCACTCTAACCTGCTGCACATCCTTCCCATCTCTATCTCTTTGCCTCGCCAACCTGTACAGATCCACCTCTCCCTCCTTACTGTCCAGCCTAGCATACAAGCCCTCATATGCTCTTTGTTTGGCCTTTGCCACTTCTACCTTCAACTTACGGTGTATCTCCCTGTACTCCTGTCTACTCTCTTCAGTCCTCTCAGAGTCCCACTTCTTCCTAGCTAGCCTCTTTCCCTGTATACACTCCTGGACTTCCTCATTCCACCACCAAGTCTCCTTGTCTCCTTTTCCCTTACCTGATGATACACCAAGTATCCTCTTACCTGTCTCCCTGATCACATTGGCTGTATTTGTCCAGTCAACTGAAAGCACCTCCTGACCACCCATAGCTTGTCTCAACTCCTCCCTAAAGACTACACAACATTCTTCCTTTCTCAGCTTCCACCACTTTGTCCTCTGCTCTGCCTTTGTCCTCTTCACCTTCCTCAACACCAGGGTTATTTTACACACCACCATTCTGTGTTGTCTTGCTACACTCTCCCCTACCAACATTTTGCAGTCACTAATCTCTTTCAGATTACAACGTCGACTCAAGATGTAGTCCACCTGAGTGCTTCTGCCTCCGCTCTTATATGTCACCCTATGTTCCTGCCTCTTCTGGAAGAAAGTATTTACTACTGCCATTTCCATCCTCTTTGCAAAGTCCACCACCATCTGTCCTTCTACATTCCTGTCCTGAAGACCAAACCTGCCCATCACATTTTCATCACCTCTGTTCCCTTCCCCAACATGTCCATTGAAGTCTGCACCAATCACCACTCTTTCACCTCTGGGGATGCTCTGCATCACTTCATCTAACTCACTCCAGAATTTCTCCTTCTCTTCTAACACACATCCTACCTGTGGAGCATAACCACTAACAACATTGAACATCACACCATCAATTTCCAGCTTCAGACGCCCTATCACCCTATCTGATACTCTCTTCACCTCTAGGACATTCCTTACAAACTCCTCTTTCAGAATAACTCCTACTCCATTTCTTTTCCTATCCACACCATGGTAAAACAACTTGAACCCTGATCCTAAGCTTCTAGCTTTGCTACCTTTCCACCTGGTCTCCTGGACACACAGTATATCTACCTTCCTCCTCTGCATCATATCAACCAACTCTGTTCCCTTCCCTGTCATGGTCCCAACATTCAAGGTCCCTACTTTCACTCCTAAACTCTTGCCTTTCCTCTTCTCTCTCTGCTTTCGAACACGCCTTCCTCCTCTCCTTCTTCAACCAACAGTAGCCCAATTTCCACCGGCACCCTGTAAGTCAACAGCACCAGTGGCGGTCGTTGTTAACCTGGGCCGCGACCGATCCGGTATGGAAATTATATTTCTGATTCGCATCATTGATTTGGCAAATGTTTTATGTCGGATGCCCTTCCTGACACAACCCTCTGCATTTATCCAGACTTGGGACTGGCACAAGAAGACACTGGATTGCGCCCCCCCATGGTTGCATTAAGCTCAAACTGTAAATATTGATATGTATTTGTTTTTCATTTTCTTCTCTCCTTCAATGATGATACTTATTTGACTACGCTTTCTCCATTCTGTATTATTATTATTATTAGTAGTAGTGCTCCGAATTTATTATTATTATTATTATTATTATTATTATTATTATTGTAACGCACCCACGCATGTGTGCAAAAAGACTACAAAGATGTATGATATGTTAGCCTAAAACATTATTGTTTTATTGTGTTTATGCACTTTAAATATACACTAAACAATAGTTTAGACTGCCTTGTGCAAAGTGAAAGTGAGTTGCGCGTACGGCTTTTTGATCAAAAGGCTGATAAACGCGTACACAGATATGAGCATATTTATCGATAAAACTACAGACATGAAATGCAACAAACACAAAAATATGTGCTACTAAAAATATGTGTACAGCACGTAGAATCCCCGGCCTTTGACTGCGCCTTCTCCATTCATTAGTACTGTAGTAGTACAATAAAAAAAATGCTGGGTTTCTGTAAACGCATCGTTGGGTCGTTTATGCTAGGTCAAAATTCTGTGTTATTTCGGGTACTTTAATCACAAATGTTGGGTTGCTTTTGCTATGAAAGATTAAACTCAATGCAAAAAAACGGAAAAAGAAATGTCAGTTTCCTCCCTTTTGTTCCGGTGTTTATGCAGTAAACCCATGGGTGAACGCAGTGATTTAGATTTAAGAATTGAATTAAACACGAATATGTACATACAGTATATAAGTGGCAATTTTATTCAAATGCTGCATTTTATTGGTTAGTGATTGGTGCATGGGCGTCAACTCGCACGTTCTGTAATATTCCATTGTCATTCATAATGCCGTTGTTTTAGACCCTTTACTAAAGCATTCGCTAGTTAGTAAGTAAGTAAGCAAATAAAAGATAAATGAATAAATAGCTTTAAATGGTACTTCAGCGTAGTAAAAGTAACCTAGCATGAGTTTCTATAGAAACTCATGCTAGGGTACTTTTACATATATATAATGAAAATATTATGTATAAAGAAAATATAATTTATATCTTCGTGTTTAATTAAATTCTTAACATTTTAATGGTTAGTGATTGTTGCAGACATTCACACTATTTTGTGAGGGAAGGGATTGGCTTGTACAGGCTACTATACACTGACCAGCAGGTGGCACCCCACTGTAACCAGCAGATCAAAGGAGCAGTTATCGGCTATGACACGTAGCCTTCTGCGTTTGGAGGCCAGGGTTGCTTAGTTGGAAGCACGTTTGAAGGAGAAGATAACGTCACAAACACACACACAAACTCTCCGTGCACACACACACAATCTCTCCATGCAGATAGACCATGCAGGGAACAACTGAACAACAGGTCTACACTTCGTAATACACCTGGCCATAAATAAAAATAAATATTTAGGCCTAAAACGATGCTTCATCTGCGTGTATAAACCCGCAGCCTTAACAAAAGGCAGCGTTTTGATCAAAAGCATGATAGACGCGTGCTAAAAAATGTAGACATGAAGGACTATACTCGACAAGAATAAGAATCATTAATAAATGATAAAATTGTATCAAATAAGAACTTTATCTAAAAGCCAGGCCGACCAAATTTCTCATTCACTGCTGAAGTAGTTAAATATGCTTATACTGTAGATACGTAGGTTACATTTTAAAAGTACTGTACAATCGCAAGTAAATTACAAACTGCATGTATTGTCGTAAAAATATGAATAATATTATATGATATAGTAGTATATGCAATGAAAAATCTATTTACACATGAGTGCTCAAATGTAAAGCAAACGCAATTATTAATTTATTGTGTATATTTAACTTCATTCAGCCGTTTAAGTTATATGAAAAATAAACGTTCCTGTTAAAATGTAAAGATTCCTGCGCGTGTGCAAAAAGATGAAGTACAACAAAAATACAAAAGTGAATAATCTTTAATAAAGTAAGCCTAATACAATATTGTTTCCAATGCTGAAGCAAACATTATTTTGTTTTAGTCTATTCTCTGAATAAAACGCGACAGCGCACTCCGAGGTGAACACCCACAGAACCCCAGTTACAGTAATCCCCCTTCTCACCTTTAATTCACGATGGGTGTGAAGTTATCAAACCAGTTTCGCTGATGGGTAATTCGCAGAATTGGGTGTTTTAAAACAAATTAACAAGACCGAGCAGACGTCTCTGCCTAAAATGTATTTCGCCAGCAAAAAAAGACTTCATAGTTGGATTTGATACTTTGAGTGTAATTCATAAATTTTGCATAGTAAAAGTACCCTAGCATGAATTAATATATACCTACAGGTCCTTCTCAAAAAATTAGCATATTGTGATAAAGTTAATTATTTTCTGTAATGTACTGATAAACATTAGACTTTCATATATTTTAGATTCATTACACACAACTGAAGTAGTTCAAGCATTTTATTGTTTTAATATTGATGATTGTGGCATACAGCTCATGAAAACCCATCAAATCTAAAAAAATTTGCATATCATGAAAAGGTTCTCTAAACGAGCTATTAACCTAATCATCTGAATCAACTAATTAACTCTAAACACCTGCAAAAGATTCCTGAGGCTTTTAAAAACTCCCAGCCTGGTTCATTACTCAAACCCGCAATCATGGGTAAGACTGCCGACCTGACTGCTGTCCAGAAGGCCATCATTGACACCCTCAAGCAAGAGGGTAAGACACAGAAAGAAATTTCTGAACGAATAAGCTGTTCCCAGAGTGCTGTATCAAGGCACCTCAGTGGGAAGTCTGTGGGAAGGAAAAACTGTGGCACAAAACGCTGCACAACGAGAAGAGGTGACCGGGCCCTGAGGAAGATTGTGGAGAAGGACCGATTTCAGACCTTTGGGGACCTGCGGAAGCAGTGGACTGAGTCTGGAGTAGAAACATCCAGAACCACCGTGTACAGGCGTGTGCAGGAAATGGGATACAGGTTGCAAATTTTGCATGTCATTCGGAAATCAAGGTGCCAGAGTCTGGAGGAAGACTGGGGAGAGGGAAATGCCAAAATGCCTGATGTCCAGTGTCAAGTACCCACAGTCAGTGATGGTCTGGGGTGCCATGTCAGCTGCTGGTGTTGGTCCACTGTGTTTTATCAAGGGCAGGGTGTCATGCACACTCAATCTGCGCCCGGCACTAGGACCCAGAAGTAAGACGGGCGCCAAACCGACAAACGATGGCTTACCGCTCAGTCATTGAGTTCGGCCCATGTCGGTTACAGTTGTCGTTTCAGCAAACCGTGAGTACTCACCAGTTGGTTCATCTGTCTTTTGCTATTGTGTGTGTATTTATAGGACGCGGGTTAAATTTGTGTTTTTCCCTTGCTCCGCTTTTGTGAGAGTCCTTAGACTAAATCGCGTGGTTATCCTGCCTACTCGCTTCTTTCCGCGTTTGGGTTTACCATCCATGCTACATTGGGCTAACCGCTAAAGCTACGTCTTCTGGTCACCTCAGGTTAGTTCATCTTTGACAGAATGACTGAGCTTTCCGCGGTGAACCCAGTGGATTATGCGAGCCTTTGCAACGTTGTGGATCAGCATGCCGCGCTAATCAATCAGCTAACCGGGGATCTCGCTTCTCTCCGCCGTGAGGTCGCTGAGCTCCGGCGGGAGAATGCGGATCCTCACGGCTGTTGATGGCGTCACTGCTCGATCGCACCATCACCCCCCCCCCCTTCTGACGTTTTTCTTTCTCTACCAGAAAAATGGAATGGCACGGACGGGAAATACAGTGTGTTTTTAACAGCGCTTGAGTTGGTGTTTGAGTTTAATTCCACCACGTACTCCACCAACCGACTACGCATTGCACTCCTCGTTTCGTTGCTCAAAGGGCAGGCAGCTGAGTGGGCCACGGCAGTTCTCCAAGCAGATACGGACACCGCCCACTCATACAATGAGTTCACCCACCAGCTCAGACTCACCTTCGAGCACCCAGCGGGCGAGGTGGAGACCGACACCAGACTCTACCACCTGAGGCAGGGAGGATCGCCCGTGAGCTGCTACACAGCTGAGTTTCGCACCCTCGCCATACAGACCACGTGGGGCGATGCAGCGCTCCGGACGTCCTACTACGAGGGTTTGGCATCTCGGATCAAGGACGAACTAGCCGGACGAGAGCTTCCTGCCACCTTGGAGGGTCTGATCCAACTCGCACTCCGGATCGACCAGCGCCTTCTCTCTCGTCCGAGGCCAGCCCCTCGCACCCTGCCGCCTGCACCTACCTTCACCGTCACCGCTCCACGACCCACAGACTCCGTCACCTACTCCACCCCTGGACATGTCGGTTCTCCACCTCCTGCCGTGGTTGAAACAGGAGCCGGGGAACCCATGCAATTAGGACGCGCCTCCTTGACCGCTGCAGAACGGGAGAGACGCTTCCGCGAGGGACTCTGCGCCTATTGCGGGTCAGCCACACACCACCGGGCAGCCTGTCCGCTCAGACCGGGAAACGCACAGGCCCGGTGAGAAGGGAGAGACACTCGCCGGGTCACCTTCGTCTCTCCGCCATCACCACCAACTCCTCCCGTCTCACGGTTCAGGTACACCTCCAGGTTGGCCACAAATGAGTCCGAAGTGCTGCGTTCATTGACTCCGGGGCAGCAGGTAACTTCATTGACTCCTCATACGCCAAAAAACTGGGGGTAAAACTCGAGGCGTTATCCCAACCCGTTCGTATTACATCTGTCGACAGTCGCCCCCTATCCACCAGCCCCATCAGTACCCGAACCGGATTCATCACCATCTCCATCGACCAACATCATGAACAATTAAAATTCTTCGTCACCTCCATCTCGTCACCTCCCATCATCCTTGGGCATCCCTGGCTCCTCCAACATGACCCTCTGATTTCCTGGACCCAGAATCGGATCCTCCAATGGGGCGCGACCTGCAACGAACTATGCCTACGGGCAGCGGCAGGGATGTGTTCTAGGGAGTACGAGGCCCCCGACGTCGACACCAACTCCATCCCCGAACCATATCGGGACCTGCCGGAGGTCTTCTGCAAATGGCGAGCCACCCATCTTCCTCCACATCGTCCCTACGACCTCGCCATTGACCTCCAACCTGGTACGGTCCCACCCCGCGGCCACCTCTATTCGCTCACCTCCACCGAGACTCAGGTGATGGAGGAATATGTGAACAACGCCCTGCGCCAAGGCACCATCAGGCCATCCTCCTCACCTGCCGCCACGGGGTTCTTCTTCGTAAAAGAGGCGGTGAACTTCGCCCTTGTGTCGACTATCGGGGGCTCAACAACATCACCATCAAAAACCGACATCCACTGCCTCTTACCAACTCAGCCCTGGACGCTCCCTCTGGCACCACCGTCTTTACGAAGTTGGACCTCCGGAGCGCCTACAACTTGGTGCGCATCAGAGAGGGCGATGAGTGGAAGACGGCATTCATCACACCCACCGGACACTACGAAACCCTCGTCATTCCGTTCGGACTGTGCAATGCCCCCGCCGCATTTCAACACCTTATCAACGATGTCCTTCGTGACATGCTCGGTCGGTGGGCATTCGCTTACCTAGATGACATCCTAATATATTCACGCACCATGGAAGAACACACCCAGCACATCAGGGCGGTTCTCAAGAGATTACTCGCCCACCAACTGTACTGTAAGTTGGAAAAGTGCGCTTTTCACGAGCGCTCCACCACGTTCCTGGGTTTTGTCATCTCGCCCCAGGGTGTGGCCATGGACCCGCAGAAACTAGAGGTTGTGTGTCATTGGCCCCTACCCAAGACCCTCAAGCAGCTTCAACGGTTTCTCGGGTTTGCGAACTTCTATCGTCGCTTTATCCGGGACTACAGTACAGTTGCCGCCCCCCTAACCGCTCTGACCCGTCCTTCACCTCTCCCCTTTCACCTCAACCCGGCAGCCATCTCCGCCTTCCGGTCACTTTGTCACCGTTTCACCACTGCACCGATTCTCCACCATCCAGATGCCAGTAAACCATTCGTTGTAGAGGTGGATGCTTCAGATGTGGGCGCTGGAGCTATCCTCTCACAACGAGGTCCAGATCAAAGGCTACACCCATGTAGCTTTTTCTCCAGAAAATTTGATTCCACTCAGCAGCGATACGGGGTAGGGGACCGCAAACTGCTGGCCATAAAGTGGGCTCTGGAGGAATGGCGTCACTGGCTCCAGGGCGTCAGCGAGCCATTCATAATCTGGACAGACCATCAGAATCTCATCACAATCAAGACCATCAAGCAGCTAAACCCACGACAGGCGCGGTGGGCTCTCTTTTTTGAGAATTACAACTTTCACCTCTCATACCGCCCGGGGTCCAAGAACACCAAAGCGGATGCCCTCTCACGACAGCTAGAGGTGGACCTTCCCCGGGCGGACCCCGCGTCTGTCCTTCCATCTTCCAGCATCATCGCCCCCCTTCAACTAAACCTGGAAATGAGAGTTCGCCAGGCACAAGGTACAGAGACCGAACCGGCAGGTGTGCCACCTGGACGACTCTTCGTGCCCGAGGTGATGAGACTCGAGGTCCTCCAATGGGGACATTCATCACCAATTTCAGGACATCCGGGCACCCGACGATCCCTCCAATTTCTGCAGCGTGATTTCTGGTGGCCATCCATGACGAGGGACGTCCAAGAGTTCGTCCAGGCATGCCCAGTGTGCGCCATGGCCAAAAGCACCAACCAACCAACCCCAGGAGAACTGCAACCACTCCCAGTTCCTCGACGGCCCTGGACTCACATTGCCGTCGACTTCATCACGGGCCTGCCGGCCTCCGAAGGAAAGGACACCATCCTCACAATCGTGGATCGGTTCTCTAAAACCGTGCATCTGGTGGCTCTCGCCGGACTCCCGTCAGCAAAGGAGACAGCAGAGCTGATATTAGAGCACGTAGTCCGTCTGCATGGGTTCCCCAAGGACATCGTCTCGGACAGAGGGCCCCAGTTCACAGCCCGGTTCTGGAAGGCCTTCTGCCGTCTGATCGACTCCACCTGCAGTCTGTCCTCCGGATACCACCCACAGACTAACGGTCAGACGGAGCGGACCAACCATCAACTGGAGCACTATCTGAGATGTTTCGTAGCAGACCGCCAGCGCTCCTGGGCACACTACCTCATCTGGGCTGAACTATCACATAACCTCCACGTCTCCTCTGCCACCAACCTAAGCCCATTTGAGGTATGTCACGGTTTCCAACCTTCCGTGTTCAACCACCCAGAACCGGAGGTTGATGTACCATCGGCCCAACAGTTGGTCCGCAGATGTCGGCGGCTCTGGATCACGACCAACCGGGCCATCCAACGTGCCAATGCCCGCTATACTCACCAACATCGCCGCCGACATCCCCCGGGACGACTGTACCATGTAGGTGACAAGGTATGGCTTTCCACGAAAAACCTCCACCTCCACACCGAATCAAAGAAGCTTTCACCCAGGTTCATCGGACCATACCGCATCACCCACAGAATTAATCCTGTCACCTACCGGCTCCAGCTGCCTGCGACGCTCCGGATCCACCCAGTGTTTCACCTATCCCAGTTCAAGCCCTTCATCACCTCACCCATGATTCCACCCACCCCCCCAGCTCCTCCTCCTCGGATCATCGACGGCGGTCCCGCCTACACCGTGCGCCGAATCCTCGACTCGCGCCCTCCCGGCCCGGTTCATTCTCGACCCCGAGCTAATTCGGGACTACCGTCACAGGGTATCCTCCACCTCAGGACCGTCATGCACACTCAATCTGCGCCCGGCACTAGGACCCGGAAGTAAGACGGGCGCCAAACCAGGAAGTATAAAAGAGGTAAACAAACGATGGCTTACCGTTCAGTCATTGAGTTCGGCCCATGTCGGTTACAGTTGTCGTTTCAGCAAACTGTGAGTACTCACCAGTTGGTTCATCTGTCTTTTGCTATTGTGTGTGTATTTATAGGACGCGGGTTAAATTTGTGTTTTTCCCTTGCTCCGCTTTTGTGAGAATCCTTAGACTAAATCGCGTGTCCTGCCTACTCGCTTCTTTCCGCGTTTGGGTTTACCATCCACGCTACATTGGGCTAACCGCTAAAGCTACGTCTTCTGGTCACCTCAGGTTAGTTCATCTTTGACACAGGGTCAATTCAGCTAGCTATCAGGAGATTTTGGAGCACTTCATGCTTACATCTGTAATGCTCAGATTTAATATTAGAGCTAATTACACTCAATCGGGGTCTTAAATATATATACTGGCTGATAACACTTACTTCCGGTATTGCGCAACCTTCGCGGAGCAAGGAAAGACGCACAACAACTAAACCAAACCACAGTGTATTATGTACAAATGAAAATATATACAAACAAACAAATAAGGTGCACCAACAAAACAATATATACAAAATATATGCAACTATAAACAAGGTCAGTAGTGTATGCTTGTGTGTGTGTGCATATGTATGGATGTCCAAGTCCAGGTTATGGTGAGAGTGGAATGGTAATGGTGGAATGGAGAGATGGCTCGATCTCACCAGTAAAAGATGTCCGGGAGACCGAGAAAAAGTCCGGGAGACCGGGAAACGGAATGAGAGGGGTATAGTTGAAGTCCAGGAAAAGAATAATCCACTGGTTACCGCAAACTAGCTCACTCTCTCTTTCAAAACGCAGCGCTGCAACCTTCATCTCTCCGTCCCGAGTACTTCGCCGGTTCCGGCTATATACCGGGACACGTGACACGTGACCTGACAGGTCATCGGGGTTCCCCCGCGGCACACCTGCGCATGTGCGCGAGAGCTTAACCCCGGAACCAATGCACAGTAGTCATGGGAACAAAATAGCCGTCTAGGGTCGTTTAAAAAGACCTGGTGGTTTTACTTTTTACTTCCCACTTTATTTGTGGCCTATAAAAAAACAACCCCTTATGTGGCTGCGCTACACATCTGCTGAAAAGCTTTATGGAGATGAAGATTTAATTTTTCAACACGACCTGGCACCTGCTCACAGTGCCAAAACCACTGGTAAATGGTTTACTGACCATGGTATTACTGTGCTCAATTGGCCTGCCAACTCTCCTGACCTGAACCCAATAGAGAATCTATGGGATGTTGTGAAGAGGAAGTTGAGAGACACAAGACTCAACACTTTAGATGAGCTTAAGGCCGCTATCGAAGCATCCTGTTTACTTGCACGGTGACGTTGGTTAATGATATTTCCTGTCGTGTATCTAATCCACCAGAGTGCCATTATCAGTCAGTTCTTCCCAACTTTGCTCCTGTGGTCCTTCTCTTCTCTGTTGCCCACCATAGTCTACTATTCTACTCTGCTGGAGCCACACTGGACTAAGTGCGCACATATACACACACACACTCTCATACACCCCATGCTCATGTTTAAACATACAGACATTAATATGAGATCTGTGTGTGTAGATCGGGTGAGAATACAAGTATGATGTACAAGCTTCCAGCTCTTCATGGTGCTCATCCTGCCATCACTCGGCTTCACCAGGTTAGTCTTCCATTTCAGTTATGTTACACCTATTACACACACCCTTCTATTCTATTCTATTCTATTCTATTCTATTCTATACATTAGCATAACCAGACTATTTCATTGCATTCATCCATCCATCTAGGAACCTCTGTAGTCCAACTAGGGACCATGGAGGCCAGTTGTAATGACGATTGTATTCATTTCCATTTTATGTAACATTCCAACATACCAACATTCACACTCATTCACAGCTTATTGACACAATACGGGCAATTTCGGAACACGAGTTAGCCTAGTTTGCATGTCTTTGGACTGTGGGAAGGAACTAAAGTACCTTCTCCATACACACAGACACATTACACTATATTACAATAAGCAAAGCATTCTTTTCTGTCTTATTACATTACAACAACCTACTTAAAAATGTTTTATTCTATTCTATTGCAGTTTTATTACAGTTATTTATTTAGTTCAGTTCTTTATTTTAATGACTACATGATTTTGTGCTGTCACCGGATTTTAATCTATGCTATTCCATTTGTTGCATTATAATACACTATTTTATTATTCTATTCTATTCTATTCTATTCTATTCTATTCTATTCCACTCCATTCCGTGCTGCACAATTAATCACATAAAAATTTTAATCACAGTATGGATCTGTGATTTACTCATGAATGCCTGCAATTTATAACAGGTATTTGTATATTAGAAAATTTTTCCAATAACTTAAGTATTTTTATTATTATTATTTTGAGGCAATAAATACAGTTTCTAACATTTTCTTGATGAGATAATTCCTGCAGTTATTTGGTGTTAGCCTAGTTAAATTTGATATGAATACAAAATGGTACATTTATTAGTTTAATGTCTATTCTATTCTATTCAGTTCTGTACTATTAATTGCATATATATATAATTTTTATTTCCACCTGTGCAATGATTTAATCACGAAAGACTGCAATTTATTACAGGTAGTATACTGTAAATAAAGCTGGGAATTCATGTAGAGCTCTAATTGGATCTTTTTCAAATAATTTAAAAACACAAAACACATTCTATTCTATTTCAGTGAGCATTCTTTTCTTTTAGAAAAATAGATACTTTATTGATCCTGAAGGAAATTTCCAAACATTTTACATTACAGTCACCAGTCCCATTCTATTCTATTCTATTTTTTTCCCTCTCTTTTTCTGTTCTCTAATGACCACATGATTCTGTTCTTGTCACGGTCCGTGCAGGCGCGGTGGATCCAAGCGCAGAGCGCGTGTGGAAAACAGCGCCGGTTATCCTGTGGTGAACTATGCGCTGATAGTTTTATGAATGAAAGGAGGCGTGGCGCGAGCTTAGAGCAGAGCGTGCGGGAGGGAAGAGCCGGCGTACACTGAATGCAAGCCTGATCCGTGCAGAGTAATCGAGAGCATGAGCGTGCGTGGTTCAAAGCCGAGAATTCAAATACAGTCCGTGATCCTGAATCGTGGTCATGAAACGTGAGCGAGAGTCGATAACCGGAAATCCGAAAAGGCAGTAGTCCAAAACGTGAGACGTGAGCAAGGTCCGTGAAACAGAGCATGGGTCGATATCCAAATGTCAAGGCAGAGAAGAACGCTGGAAAATTGGGCATGAAGGCACACAATAATCTGGCGAGGGGTGGTGGTTTTAGAAAGAGTTATATAGAACCAGGTAATGAATGAAATGAAGAACAGGTGTGTTGAGCCGGTGAATGAGGCGGCAAAATGAAAGCAGGGGGCTGGAGTGTGGAACGGAGTCGCAGGTAATCATGGCTTGGCTTGAGGCGGGGGCGTGACCTGGCGTATCGTGACAGTACCCCCCCCCCTACGGACGCCACCTGGCGTTCTAGAAGATGCTTCCGGGTGAAGGTTATGGAAATCCGTGATGAGGGAGCGGTCCAGGATGAATCTGGCAGGGACCCAGCTTCTCTCCTCAGGCCCGTAGCCTTCCCAGACCACGAGGTACTGAAGGCCACGGCCTCTGCGGCGAGACTTAAGAAGTCTTCTGACAGTAAAGGCTTCACCGCCATCTATGAGCCGAGGTGGTGGGGGAGGGTGGGGCTGTGGTGCCAGAGGGCAAGGTACCAATCTGCGGATCTGGGAGACGTGGAAAGTGGGGTTGACTCGACGCATGGACAAAGGGAGGGCCAGTCTGACAGAACACGGGTTGATAATGCGTGAGATGGTGAATGGGCCAACGAACCTTGGCGAGAGTTTTCTGGACGTTGTCTTGAGAGGCAGGTCCCGTGTGGACAGCATGACTCTTTGGCCGATCCGGTATTTGGGGGCCGCAGAACGATGGCGGTTAGCCTTACGCTGGAAGGTACTCACGGTTCGTCTCAGCTGAGCCCGAGCCCGTCGCCATGTGTTTTTACAGCGGCGGACGAAGGCTTGGGCTGACGGGACTGCAGTTTCCTCCTCCTGAGTGGGGAACAGTGGTGGTTGGTAACCAAGGCAGCATTGGAAAGGTGACATTCCGGTGGAGGAAGTGGTGAGTGTGTTATGGGCATATTCCACCCAAGGAAGATAACGGCTCCATGAAGCTGCATCACGTGAGACCATGCATCTCAGGGATTTCTCAAGCTCTTGGTTGATGCGTTCAGTCTGACCGTTACTCTGGGGGTGAAAACCTGAAGAAAGGCTGGGTGTGGCGCCAATAAGGGTGCAAAAGGCCTTCCAGAATTGCGCTGAGAATTGGGGTCCCCTGTCTGAGACTATGTCTACGGGTAATCCATGGAGCCGAAACACGTGGTGAATCATAAGTTCAGCTGTTTCTTTGGCCGACGGGAGTTTGGGTAACGGAATGAAGTGAGCTGATTTGGAGAAGCGGTCAACAACAGTGAGTATGCAGGTGTTATTGTTTGAGGAGGGTAATCCAGTGACGAAATCGAGGGCGATGTGAGACCAAGGGCGGTGGGGGATGGGGAGGGGTTTTAAAAGACCCTCAGGAGGACGGTTTAGAGTCTTGTTCCTGGTGCATGTGTCACAAGAGGCCACGAAGTTCTTGACATCCTCCATGATTGATGGCCACCAGAAGCGTTGCTGTAGTAGGGATAGGGTGCGGGTTGCTCCTGGGTGGCAGGCTAATCTTGAGCTGTGGCCCCAGTCCAGTACTTGTGGGCGGATGGCAGCTGGGACAAAGAGCCGTCCCAGAGGAACGTTACTAGGGCCTGGCTCCTGTTCGAGGGACTGCAAGACCTGGTTCTCCACTTCCAGACGGGTGGTGGCCACGAGGCATTGAGGTGGTAGGATGGTGTCCAGGGTTGGGGTTTCCCGAGGAGTGGGGAACTGTCGCGAGAGAGCGTCAGGTTTAGCGTTCTTGGAACCTGGGCGATAGGATAATGTGAAATTAAATCTAGAGAAAAATAGTGACCAGCGTGCCTGACGTGAGTTGAGCCTTTTGGCTGACTTGAGATATTCTAGGTTTCTGTGGTCTGTCCATATGAGGAATGGGAGGTCAGCTCCATCCAGCCAGTGTCTCCACTCCTCGAGGGCAAGTTTGACTGCAAGAAGTTCACGGTCTCCAATGTCATAGTTGCGCTCCGGGGGCGTGAGTCGACGAGAAAAGAAGGCACAGGGATGAAGCTTGTTATCCGTTAGGGACCTTTGAGAGAGAACAGCTCCGACTCCGGTTTCAGACGCGTCCACCTCTACGATGAATTGAAGGGAGGAGTCTGGAAAGACAAGAATGGGTGCTGTGGTGAAACGATGCTTGAGGTCATTGAATGCTTTCTCCGCTGCGGTGCTCCACTGGAAGGGAGTCTTTGTGGAGGTGAGTGATGTAAGCGGAGTTGCCACTGTGCTATAACTTCTAATGAAGCGCCTGTAGAAGTTAGCAAAGCCCAGAAAGCGTTGGAGTTCTCGTCTAGATGATGGTGGTGGCCAGTCAGTGACCGCTTTTACTTTAGTTGGATCCATCTGAATGCCTGATGGGGAGATGAGGTAGCCTAAGAATGATGTGGATTCTTGGTGAAATTCACATTTTTCGGCTTTGACATACAGTTTGTTCTCCAGCAGGCGTTGCAGGACTTGACGTACATGTGCTCTGTGTTCCTTTAGTGAACGGGAGAAAATCAGGATGTCATCAAGGTAGGCAAAAACAAAGATGTTTAGGAAGTCTCGAAGGACATCGTTGATCAGAGTTTGAAAAACTGCTGGGGCGTTGGTTAGGCCAAAAGGAACTACCAGATACTCATAGTGGCCAGTGGGAGTGTTGAAGGCTGTCTTCCACTCGTCACCTTCCCTGATCCGGACTAAATGGTAAGCATTCCTCAGGTCCAGTTTCGTAAAAAGGCGGGCATCTTGCAGTAGCTCAAAGGCTGTGGACATCAAGGGGAGCGGGTATCGATTCTTGATCGTGATTTCATTGAGTCCTCTGTAATCTATGCAGGGCCTAAGGGACTTGTCTTTTTTCTCTACAAAAAAAAATCCAGCACCGGCTGGGGAAGAGGAGGGGCGAATGATGCCCGCGGCTAGGGATTCAGAAATGTAGAGTTCCATTGCCTCTCTTTCAGGGCGTGATAGGGCATAGAGGCGTCCCTTTGGGGGCGAGGTGCCGGGGAGGAGGTCAATGGTGCAATCGTAGTGGCGGTGGGGAGGGAGCGAGATGGCACGTGATTTACTAAAGACCTGTTTCAGATCATGATATTCAGCCGGGACCTTGGACAAGCTGGGGATCTATTCTTGAGACGTGGTTAGTTCATTTCTTGGAGATGCAGAATGAAGACAGGAAGACAAACAGGCAGGGCTCCATTCAAGGACATTTTTCCTTGTCCAGTCAATGTGAGGGTTATGTTGCTTTAACCATGGGAGGCCAAGGACGACTGGTGCATGGGGGCTCTTGATAATTAAGAGGGAGATATTTTCGGCATGGTTCCCTGAGAATTGAAGTGTGAGTGGGGCTGAGCGGTGTGTAATTGGGGGAAGTTTGCTGCCATCTAGTGCCTGGACATGGAAGGGTCGACTAAGTGGAACAGAAGGAATCTTGAGCTTAGCGATCGTGGAGGCAGCTATCAGGTTTTGATCTGCCCCGGAGTCTACGAGGGCGTTCAGGACATAGGGCTGGTTATCGTAGGTCAGAGTTACAGAGAACAATGGTCGTCGGTCTGGGAATGAGCTGAGTGCTGGGGTCCCCTGTACTCCCAGAATTACTGGGGGCCCTGAAACTTTTAATGGGCAGGTTCGTACTAGATGGCCTGCTTGGCCACAGTAGAAGCAAGAGCCCTCGTCGCGACGTCGCTGACGTTCCTTTAACGAGATACGAGTACGACCAATCTGCATGGGCTCATGTGGGGTTTCAAGTGTTGGCATGGTGACGATTGAGGCTGGTGGTTGGTTACGAGCTGGGGATCTGGACCACTGATGGTCCACCTGATAGTGGGCATGTTTGCGAACGTCGATACGTGTTGCAAGGTCCATGAGCTCTTGGATCGTGGAGGGAAGCTCTCGAGCTGCCAATTCATCCATAATCGAATCAGCCAGTCCATGGAGAAAAGCGTCGAAGAGCGCCTGATCATCCCAGCCACAAGAGGGGGCTAGGGTCCTGAAATCTATGGTGTAATCATGTACAGAGCGGGATCCTTGGCTTAACTTGAGTAATTGGCCTGCCGCCTGGCGTCCTGAAAATGAGCGGTCAAACACCCTCCTCATTTCAGAGGTGAATGCCCAGTAGGTGGCGCAGCAGGGGACCTGGGCTTCCCATAGCGATGTCCCCCACTCCCTTGCTCTTCCAGTAAGGAGGGTTATAATGTACGCTACCTTAGACCGTTCTGTGGGGAAGGACGAAGCTTGCAATTCCAGTACAAGAGAGCATTGAGACAGGAATGAACGGCAGGTGAGTGGATCACCGTCATACGTGGGCGGCGCAGGGAGGCGTGGCTCTTGGCGTGTGGTGGGCGCTAGTGGTACTTCAGAAGCGGGAGATGGAATAAGATGCAGCTGTTTAATCTGATCAGTGAGAGATGTCAGCGTTTGCGTGACAGTGCTAAGCGTAGTCATGATGTGTTGAATATCATGCTGATGAGAGCCTAAAAGCGTGCCTTGGTTACGTAGCGCCGTTTCCAGGCGTGCGATATCTGCTGGATCCATAAATGGCCAGATTATACTGTCACGGTCCGTGCAGGCGCGGTGGATCCAAGCGCAGAGCGCGTGTGGAAAACAGCGCCGGTTATCCTGTGGTGAACTATGCGCTGATAGTTTTATGAATGAAAGGAGGCGTGGCGCGAGCTTAGAGCAGAGCGTGCGGGAGGGAAGAGCCGGCGTACACTGAATGCAAGCCTGATCCGTGCAGAGTAATCGAGAGCATGAGCGTGCGTGGTTCAAAGCCGAGAATTCAAATACAGTCCGTGATCCTGAATCGTGGTCATGAAACGTGAGCGAGAGTCGATAACCGGAAATCCGAAAAGGCAGTAGTCCAAAACGTGAGACGTGAGCAAGGTCCGTGAAACAGAGCATGGGTCGATATCCAAATGTCAAGGCAGAGAAGAACGCTGGAAAATTGGGCATGAAGGCACACAATAATCTGGCGAGGGGTGGTGGTTTTAGAAAGAGTTACAGTGGGAGCCACGTCAAACAGCCGCCTGGAGCATGACTGCTCCGTGGCAGATCCATGAAGGGTTAATGCAGGCTTCGTGCATGGAATGTGATCCCCCGCGATGACGCAGTTAACGATGCCCCGCCCCATAAACGCCCCCATGCGCTTTCTAAAAAGATGGTTGCAATGCCGTATAATTCCGCCAGATGGAGCATTGACTGGCACAGTTAACTGCAGTGTCCAGGAAGCCCAATACCGTATCTTTAATATACAGGCAGTTCTTGCATTGTCAACATAGTTTCATAAATAGATGAAAAAACAACAACAACAAACCGATTAATAAAACAGATTTGTTAAATCACTCAATACACAACCCATGATGATTATGCTATTTATTATTTAATAATGAATTAATAAAATTAGTTAGTGAAATATTTTTTAAGACATCCTGAAATGATCCTTAAAGACACGGTAGCGGCTGTAATTTGTCTATACCGATCATTGTAGGTACGGAATAAAAACGCGGGCTATGTACAGTATTTTACATTACGGTGTATTTTACCCCGTTCCATTTAATATACTGATAGATAATATTTTGCTGCAAAGTAAAGCTCAAAATGTAACGTCTGCTTGGGTTTGTTTTCGTTATATTTTTGATGATGTTTTCGCTGATTTTTTCACTGATAGTCTACAAGTGGCATAAGAAAGGCAATTAATGCCGCATGCAACCTGGAATAAATATCTGCCCATATGGAATCATGCATAATGCTCCCCCGTCAAAAGATCTGATGGGGCATTAATCACTTATCACAACTGTGAATGGATGCGGCAGCAGAGACACATTAAATCCCCATAAACACTTGGAAACAATAGTAAAAAAAAAAGTTCCAGAGGGTTAGCGCCTGTTATACTAATGTATTTTTACTGATTTTTTTTATACTGCTTATATTTCGTTGGGTTTTACGCAATTTCATGTGTGTGTGTTTGTGTGTGTGTGTGTGTGTGTGTGCGCGCGCACGAGAGAGAGGATACTCTGACAAGACCAACTTCCGTGTGGCTCCAGTGGCGCATTCGGTTAGCGCGTGACACTTATAAAGCGGTCCAGGTGAAGCAATGTCGAGTTCGAGTCTCACCCAAAGCATTTTACTGCATATCGCGCTGTGTATGTGACAAATCAAATTTGAATTTGAAAGTAAAGCTTAAAATGTAACTTCTGCTTTGGTTTGTTTTCGTTATATTTTTGATGTTTTCGCTGAAAGTCAAATTGGCATAACAAATTGATTAATGGCGCATAATATCTGGAACAAATATCTGTCCATACGGATCAGTGTGTCTTTAGTCATTTAACCAGCATAATGTCCCACATTAAGGATCTGATGAGGCACAAATCACTTATCACAACGGTGTATAGATGCAGCAGCAGAGACAGATTTACTCCCCATAAACATTCACACTTGAAAACAAAACTAACAGAAGTAAACAGTTCTAGAGTGTTAGTGCCTGTTATCACAGGACAGGAATCACCTACAGGATACTACTGTATTTTTACTGCTCATATTTTTTACCCTAGTTTCATTTGGTTTTACGCGATTTCATGTATTATTTGTGTGTGTCTGTGTGTGCACAGTGTGTGTGTGTGAGTGCGAGAGATAGCGTGAGAGCGCGTGCGCGAGAGAGGGCTTTCATGCTGATTGATCCAAGGTTACTAAAACCTGGCTTACTACCTATAAAAAATATTTCAATTTAACTCATGGGTCTCAATCACAGACACGACAAATTATATACTCTGAAACGTTCATTTGAACATTTAAAAATATATACAAAAACATGAATACTAATGTTATCATGGTGTAAATTATTAACATTAGGTTAGGTCCTGCCCTTAATTAATTCATATTATAAATTCTTTTGTCTTGTAAATGAGTATTCTCCCTCACCTTCCAATCCCCCCAGCGCACACACTCTGTTTGTACTGTAAACTGTACTGTAACTGTGTTTGCTAGGGCACTTGGTTATACACAGTACTTTAATGTATGGAACACTTACTTAACTTACTGGTTTGGTTTAAACATCGCTTATTATCTTATTCAGCAAAATAAATTCATTATTAACGTATTGAAGTATTTTAGTTAAGGACAAAAACTGTACTTGTGTTTAGAACTGCTGAACAGCCGAAAACACACACACACCCATCCCCCCGCCAAAAACACACACGCACACACACACAGAGCAATTAACACCATGTCATACTCAGGAGTGGAAGGTGAGAAACCTCAATGGAGAATACCAAGTTTGTCGTTGCTCTTTTGGAGTTCTTAAAACCCAAAACATTTATTTATACTGAGAAAAAATTATTATGGGTCACAATCACAAACACAAATACATATAATCAAGTGTTTAACTGGTTTCATTTGTTTCTATGATCAATAATAATTATTATTATTTTCAGCCCAACTCTTTGACTATTTAAAACAAAGTTGTGTCCCATTTTTTGCCCATTGAAGTTGTTGGTTCAACTAAACAATTTTTAAATACCCAAACAATCCCCCAAAATTAAAACACGCAAAACATCACTTTAACAATTCAATTTATTCTTCCAAAACTAGTTAAAGTTAAAACAGTAATTTATATAAAACAGATGAATACATGTTGTCTTTTTGCTTAAAGTTCATTAAACATCCCGTATACACCAGCTGCTTATAAGTCTCTATCTATAGTCCTTTTACATTAAAATATTAATTTTTCAAATATCAAAACTATTACATATTTGTTATTAATAATGTTATTACTTAACAGTTTAAGTCTTTGTTTCCCCCAAAGTACTGTATCAGACATTTTGCAGTTCTATGTTCAGAATATACAGTAGACCTGATCAAACATCATTCTAAAGCTGTCGAACTGTGACGTCATCCCTCCTACAGCTCCGTCAACAGCTTGTTCAGGCTCCTCCAGTCCTGTAGCTCCAAAGTCCAGCCGTCAGCCGTCTGACCCCCCAATCCTCCACAGCGGAGCTCTGCTTAAAGACAACAGGAGAATTTAGTCAAGACAAAGATAAATAAACTTTACAGAACATAGGTTTATTAATATATTTTATTTTTATTAGAACTATATTTACCACAGAGTGTGTAAAGTACTGTTTTGGGGATTCTGTAATGTAAATAAACTGCCTGTGCTAATGTTAACCAGTGAACAGTGTTAGTGTTAACCAGTGAACAGTGTTAGTGTTAACCAGTGAACAGTGTTAGTGTTAACCAGGTCTGTCTGTATTATCGTCTGCATTAAATTAACCGGGAATTTACTTAATGCGCTTCTCATACAAATAAGTTAAGCGATATAACACTCGTATATGAGCATTAGTTCATCCCTGAAGCCAAACTATAACTTACTGAAGCCCCTCACACACACACACACACACACACACACCTCCCCCCTCCTCCTCCTCCTAACTGATAAACACTTCTGTGTTGTTATTCAGCTCGTTAACTAAGCGCTCGCGCTACCGCGGAAAGTGTATAAAATATAAACCGGGTTATGAGCGTTACTATCTCCTGTACAGCTCCCCTCAGTCTGTGTCCCTCATCAACTGCATCACATTATATTACAGTCACAGAAATAACCTGCAGATTAACTCTTAACCAGAGAATAAATAAGCGCTGAATTTATCCAGACAACACGCGGTGAGATTCTCTCAGTATTTACAGAGAACACAAACACTCTTCATCGGGTAGTGCAGCTCTTGTAATAGGGACATTAATAGTATTGTCGAAGCTTGAGCATGTTTTTGAGTTAAAGTGGAGTGACATTGTGAGTGTGTGACACTGACAGTAAGCTGTAATATTAACTCCAGACTTGGTAAACAGATCATTAAGTTCTCTAAAGTCACATCTGACCGCTGCTGGTGCTGCCAGTGATATTTAAAACGGCCAATAAAAACTAAACTGGGAAATAAACTGTAAACTACCCCAAACACATTTTATAAAATAAAACATCACTTACCACGAATAGTCCGTTAAGCCATCATCTTCATCTCTGTAGTTTGGCAGCGTCAGTTCGGCGGGGGTGGAGGCGGGTTGTTAAAATCACGTGATTGCAACTCAGCGCAGCTGGCTTGTTTTAACGTGTTCTTGAGAACGAAGCGCCATCTAGTGGTGGCACCAGGTAAATGAATAAATAGGGCTTGAATGGGCGTGTTTACTGTGAAATCTTGACACGCCTTTCGGCCAGAAAAGGGAGGGGGGATTACGGCGTGCAAAGGCCATTCACACACCATTCACACTTCAGCCACACTGTCGCGGCTATTTGGCGTGGCTCCCACTGTATATAGAACCAGGTAATGAATGAAATGAAGAACAGGTGTGTTGAGCGGCCTGTGAATGAGGCGGCAAAATGAAAGCAGGGGGCTGGAGTGTGGAACGGAGTCGCAGGTAATCATGGCTTGGCTTGAGGCGGGGGCGTGACCTGGCGTATCGTGACAGTTCTGTTTTGGGTAATTATTGGATTCTATTCTATATATACCGGTGGCTTAGTGGTAGGTGTTTCGCCTGCCATGCGTAAGGCCCGGGTTCGATTCCCAGCCAGTGCCCAAACCAGTGGATGCAGTGCCGGTCCCAAGCCCGGATAAAATGGGAGGGTTGCGTCAGGAAGGGCATCCGGCGTAAAACCTGTGCCAAGTTGTAGTGCGGACTGAATACTCCGATGTGGCGACCCCTTGTCAGGAGCAGCCTAAAGACCAACAACAACAACATGCAAAACGTAAACAACGTAGCACCATTTTGGCTCCGGAGTGGCCGCTGCATGCTACTGCCGCGTTGCCATCTTGGATCGTTCTGCCAAGAACGTTCTGCCTGTCATTGTCGCAAAGAATGTAAACGTGTATGAATCAGAATGATCAGATTGTCCCTGGTGAGCAAGCCGAGGGCGACAATCGCAAAGAAAAACTCCCTGAGATGGTAATAGGAAGAAACCTTGAGAGGAACCGGACTCAACAGGGAACCCATCCTCATTTGGGTGAAACAGGAAGCAGGAGTTGATCTGCATTCATAATATAACAGTTGATGTTAATTGATGTTAATATGGAGTCCAGGTAGTTTGTTGGAGACTCAGGTAGACTTGTAGGAAATTCCAGTCTTGAACTATCGAGCAACTGCAGCCAAGTCAAGTCCTCAGAGAAACAGCTGTCAACACCAGTCGAGGCCAGAACACCAGACGCATCCCAAAGAAACATCCATGTGACGAGATCTCAACCAGAAGCGGGGCACCAGGATCGGTCAGACAGGTCCGGAGGGCAGAGTGAGTCTGGACGCTGGCAGCTCAGGAACGACATGTGTAGCTCGACTCCAAACATTCAGTTTGGAGTTCGGAAGATTGTCTTGACCAGGACCACACCCCTAAATGCATTGAAGCAACTGCCATGTGATTGGTTGATTAGATAATTACATTAATGAGAAATTGAACAGGTGTTCCTAATAATCCTTTCATGTTTTATTAAATTCTTAAATCCTCGAGCTAAACATTTGTGGTATTTAATAGCATTCACTGTTTTTAATAATATATAGTATTTATTCAGTTACAGATTTTTCTTCTTTAGAGAAAATCTTTAAAAAATAGTGGATCGAAATGCTTCCCAAGATGTGTGCAAATCTGGCAAACAACTACAAGTCTTCGCATTGTGCTTTCCAACAAGGGTTTCTCTACCAAGTACCAAGTCATGTTTTGCTTGGGGATCAAATACTTATTTCCCTCATTGAAATGCAACTTAAAATTCATAACATTTGTATCAGGTGTTTTTTCTGGATTTTTGGTTGATATTCTGTCTCAATCCTTAAACCATAAACCTATAAAATTATAGACCCTTCATTTCTTTGTAAGTGGGCAAAATTAGAAAATCTGTAGGGAATCAAATACTTATTTCCCCCACTATGTATGTGTGTGTGTGTGTGTGTGTGTGTGTTTGAATCATTCATTTGTTTATTTTATGTATTACTTTATTTCTGTTTATGTTGATTATGCATGCTTCCTTGTGAGATTCTATGCTTAGTTTGTGCTTCACATTTTTGTATTAAATTCAACTTTGTATTGAATGTATTTACTATTTTCAGATCTTTACAACCTATAAAATGTTTTTACTGTGTTGTGCATAATAATTTGTAACAGTGCATTTTAATTTTTTTATAAAAAAAATATATATTATCATTAGGAGGTTTGTTCAATAAAATTCTAATTCTAATTATACTGACTGTCATTTGCAGTTAATAATTATGAAAATCAGAGAAAGATATTATTTGCGTAATAATTTGGAACACAGTGTATGCCCAGGCTGACTAAGGGTGCGGTGTCTACATCTGAGGTGCGAATCCACTCGCCCTGCGAGGTCCATCAGCCCGTTCAGATCTTCAGAAAGCTGCTGAGACACCAGCTGGTCCATGACCGGCTCAGAGAACCCATTCAGGAAAGTATCGTAAAGCACCTGAGTGTCCCACTGAGCAGTGGCTGCCAGGGTTCGGAACTCAATAGCGTAGTCATAAGCAGATCGGGAACCCTGATGGAGTTCCAAAAGCAGGCTGGCGGCCTCCCTTCCCACTTGGGAGTGGTCGAAAACTCTCTTCATGTCCTCTGTGAAGGTGCTGAAGGTGGTGCAGGAAGGGTCATTAGCGTCCCAGACGGCCGAACACACGGGAGGGCTGAACACACCTGCTGAAACTGTATTGACAGCTGTGACAAACTTTGGGATATCTGTTGGAGACTTTGCTGCTGGGAATTAATAAGAGCACCCTGTTGGGTGACAGTCTGGCGAAGCCTAGCCTCGGATCGGTTACTAGCCCTGAGTTGGTGCTTGGTCCGAAGACCCAGCCAATAGCAGACACAGATTCTCTTAAAGGAATTTATTAGGGGACTAATGGGATAAATAAACAACGACTGGAGGAGTGTTTGTGTATATGAGTGAGAGAGAGAGAGAGTTGGCACGCAGCAGCGCGTGTGCGCGAGTGAGAGAGAAAGTCAATGCGTGCACAGGATAGTTTAGGGAATACCTTGTGACATAACGAGTGGACTGGATGAAGACATCAGAGAGTCCTCCGTGAACCCAGAAGTGGAAGCGCACGAATTATCCTCGGTTGTAACGAGGAGCGCGTGTGGTGCAACCAAACGCTATGCTGGTTCCTGACGTGGGTCCGCTTCCCGATCGAGGAGAGAAGGGCAGAGAGCTTCGACTCACTTCCTTGAGGAGTACGAGCAAGGTGCGCGTCGTGGGAGGTCCCGCAAAGGCGGATGTGTTCTAATGCAGTGACGGGAGCTCGTGACGGGAGCTGCTCTTCCCTACTGGGATAGGGATTTTGGGTTTTCATGAGCTGTATGCCACAATCATCAATATTAAAACAATAAAAGGCTTGAACTACTTCAGTTGTGTGTAATGAATCTAAAATATATGAAAGTCTAATGTTTATCAGTACATTACAGAAAATAATGAACTTTATCACAATATGCAAATTTTTTTAGAAGGACCTGTATATCCATATATTATTATTTTTCATTCTACACAGAATACACCAAAATGACAAAATAAAAACAGGTGTTTGGAGTGTTTTGTTAGCTCATAAAAAAATAAAGATTTTTTTTCCCCATTTACATAACTATTCTGACCATCAGTTACTATTTGGTTAAAGCACCTCTGGCAGCAAAGGCAGCATCACATCTGCTTTCATTTAGATTGAGATTTCTTGCCAGAATCATTCAAGCTTGACCAGGTTGCTTGGGCAGCTCAGTGCACAGCCATTTTCAGGTCATTCCAGATGGTAGGTAGGTTTCAGGTCTGGTCTGGACTCTGGGTGGACCACTCCAGGACTTTCACAGTTGTTTTGAAGTCACTCCTGTTTTTTTTTTTTTTTTGCAGTATGTTGTCATTGTCTTTGTTGAAATGTGAACTGTTGTTCCAGCCTGTCCAGGGTGTACCCCGCCTAGTGCCCGAAGGCTCCAGGTCCCCCGCGACCCTGAACACAGGATTAAGCGGTATAGAAAATGAATGAATGAATGAATGTTCCAGCGTGAGATCCTGAGCACTCCTGAAAACATTTTCACTTGGGCCTGCTATATGTTCCCTTTCAAAAGCTACACTCAATGCTGCGTGAAAGCTCTATGGGAAACGATTCCTCGTGACCGGTTGTGAAGCACGTGTGTCAAACACGCAAAATATTTTGGCATGTATAACCTCAGGCAGGTGACGTCAACCGATGAGGTGCACATGGAGGTTATAAAGATGCATGAACCGGAAACACCCTCAGATTTTCTCTTCCGGATCCGTCTTGTGGTGTGTGCGATGTGCAAGCTTTTTAGGGAAGTAATAATTTATTCATTTATTGACTTCTGATTCTAGCAGGAAATGCGTTTATCCGTGTGAGAGGAGTCTCCCGGATGGCGATTTCCACACATATTGTGTCGAGTGTTTGGGGAAAGAGCACGTTATCCTCGGGCTTCAGGGAGCAGGTAAGTATTGTGGTTTTCTCCCTATTAAAGTTCCTCGCGCTCGGGTTCGGTGTCTTAAAGCGAAACCGCGACCCGCAGGGCTTTTCTCGCGTGTAAATCTGGCGGAAGCGCACGAGACAGAATTTTTCTTTTCTCTCGCCGGATCATGAGTCTTTTACCTTCCACTTCTCAAGCGCGCGTCGGCGCTCCTTGTGAAGCGGGGAAGAACTTTCTCTCTCGCTTCCGCGGCGATGGAAACTATCACCTCAGAGGACTCCTCTATTGATGAGCCAGTGTGTTAGTTGTTGTTAGAGGTGGCAACGCGCGGTCTAACGTATACACCTCGATTCGCCGTAAAAATAAATAAATAAAATAAATCCCCCAAACGCTCAAGGTCAGACGACAGGTGCCTGTCGGGTGGCCGGAGGAGGGGCCTCAATGATGGCCCCTCCCCCTCCTGGCGACCTCCATGAGTTAACTCTTCATGGAATAAGCCGTATTTATCCCGTGTTTTTGTGCTATTGACATTTGATTTGTTCCAATGTCATGGATGAAAGTGCGGTCCTTATGATGATGCCCCAGATCAGAGAGACGGTCGCTGGCTATCTTTCTCCTGGGAGCTCATCTTCATAGGAAAACCTACTGCCAGCTATGTCTCTTAGGTACGAAACACTGTGGAGGACCAGCATCCTTAGTAGGCCGTGGATCAATCTCCGCAATCACTGGTGTTTCGGAGAGCAGCGGTCTCCAGTGAAACGTTAGGTGTTCGGCATCCTGAACATAGGAGGAGGGGACCGAACACCTAACACACCCATCTAGCCGAGGTGTCAAAGTTCGTGCACCTTTAGAGAGGCTGGCAGCGTGGAACCTACTGCCAGCTATGTCTCCTTAAGCACGAAGCACTGTGGAAAACCTCAGTTTCCGCCGCCACTTCGTACACGAGGTATGAAGCTGAGTGTCATGCGGAATCCGTGTGCAATACGGGCACAGCTGTCTCCTGCGCGCACCGAATTCATTATAGCACTCTAAAGGAGTATAAGCTAGGCCAGGTGGTAACGTCACCGCTCCCAGAGTGATTTCAGTGGTGGCTAAGTGCCGGGGGATTTCATCCAAGGGCCAATCCCCAGAGGCAATAAGGGTTACGTGCCGGGAGATTCGTACCCTTTCTATGTGGTTCAGACCCTCGTCCTTGACTCTGGGTCCCACTCTGGGTCTGTGCTGTCATCGCAAGTTGCTAACGGCAGACGTTTTTCCCTTAGGGGCCAGAGCATGGCCTTAGATGGTCACCCAACCCAAGGGATCTGGAGAGGTCATATTCTCGTGTGGCACATCAGTTGCCCCGAAACGATGACTCTATTTCTGGCCCTGAAATACTCCCTCCAGCAGTCAAGAGGTTAACATGTCCTAGCACTATGGCAGTCTTGTAAATATTGCCTGGGCAGACTAAGCTCGCGCCTCTAAGGAGTCTAGCGTACTAGGTTCTGCTTTGAGGACAGGACAAATTCTGTCCCTCAAGATCATTTACATTCTAGGACATGGTGAAACATGCAGACCCAGTGCACTGCCAAACTGCTTCAATGCTGGAAGTTTCTGCAGGAAAAACTAACCTCGGGCTTGTGCCCTAGTACACTCGGAACGTATGCAGCCGCTATTTCGTCCTGACTGATGGGGGTTTATGGAAAACGCCCTTAGTTGCCGGCTTATTCGCGGACCTCATCAGCCTTCCCACCGTCCTTAGGCTTTCCAATTGGCTAGGAAAAGCTGTTCTGCATTCTTACCCAACTATCTTCCACAGTCGAAGCCTTCTGTCCTCCGCCGTTAGCTCCGGAGAAATAAGATTTCATTCGCTATGTCCAGCACATGCTCTTCAATTTACAGCGCACCTCTGCATTAAGCCGGGTTAGGGTTAGCACTGGCAAGAGGGGCTTCCCAGTATGTCATGCGGCAGGCTGCCTTTCCGCAAGACATCTGTCAGGTTTCATAGTTGGATGCCAGGCTCGCGGGTCCTCGAGTCAGCATCCCAGAATTATGTACGTACACTACACCACCCTGTGGGTCCAGACACTTGCAGTGCGTCGGAGTTGGTATTCTTGTTCCCATAGTGCTTTCACGCAGCATCGAGTGTAGCTTTTGAAAGGGAACGTCTCGGGTTACTTTACTGTAACCCTGTTCCCTGAAAAAGCGGGAACGAGATGCTGCGCTCCAATGCCGCACTGCATGCGTGACTGGACAACCTTCAGACAAAATTGACCTGAGGGTGTTTCCGGTTCATGCATATTTATAACCTCCAGGTGCACCTCATCAGTTGACGTCACCTGCCTGAGGTTATACATGCCAAAATATTTGGCGTGTTTGACACACACGTGCTTCACAATCGGTCACGAGGAATCATTTCCCATAGGTCTTTTGTGCAGCATCTCGATCCCACTTTTTCAGGGAACAAGTTACAGTAAAGTATCCCGAGACATTTTTCTGCATCTGGTCTCCAAATTGTCATATGTTTCCAATTATTTTTTACAAATTCCCAGTAGGTTTTCATTTGCCCTTTAGTGAGGAATAGTCTCTATTTGGCTATTCGACCATAGAGGCCAAATTGGTCGAGTGCTGCCATGATGGTTGTCTTTCTGTAAGGCTGTCCCATTTCCAAAAGGGAACTCGGATCTCATTTACTGTATGTTGACGCTTGGGTTGTTCCACATCTTGCATTTGATAATGATGGACTCTACCATGCTCTTGCACTCTTTCAATGCTGCAGAAATTTTGTTTATCCTTCCTTATCAACATCTGGGATGTTGATTTTTACTTTGGGCCACTGAGCAATGGTCCAGTTGCTTTTCTCCTTAGCCCAGGTATAATCCTTCTGATGTTGTCTCTGGTTTAGTAGTAGCTTGATTCAAGGAATGCAGCAGTTGTGGCCCATTTCCTAAGGATGTTTGTGTTTGGTGGATCTTGCTACACTGACTACAGCCTCCTCCCACTCCCACGCTTTGTTTGATTTCTTCTTAAGGTCAACCCCGTTGCTTATGTATCTTTTGCTAAAACACATTTCCCTTCCAGTCAAATTTCAATTAATGCTTTGGTACAGCACTTTGTTACAGAACATCCAGCCGTTTCAGCAATGACTTTCTATGACTTGTCACATCCGAGCCACCTCAGCCCTGGGGAGTAAGATCGGGCTCACCAGACTACTGAGCCGTCGCTTTGTCTCCCCCTAGTGTGTCTGCGTGCATATTGTTCCCCGTTTAACTATGCCTAGCACTAAATCAAGTTCACCTGTGTCTACCCCGTGTGCGTCACTATTTATTCCAGTTGAACCCGTAGCACCTCGTCTGCTCACTGTTGTGCACCGTCTTGTGTCTAGCACTAACTCTTTGTTTATCTGTCTCCCAGGACTGAGCTGTATCTGCAGGCGAGGCACTTCTGCGTGGAAGGCCTTCTCAAAGGTCAAGGTTGGGCTGAGTGAATAGCAGCCCCGATTTCATCTCAAGGTTATGGACAAGTCCTGTTTGTTTTGCTTTCTTTGGTTTTGATAGCCCGCCTGCAGACCCAGCCTGGCGAAGTAGCAAACCAGTAACATTCTCAGTTGGGTGTATCGCTGTGTTATTTGGACTGGTTATCATTATTAAAATACATTTCATTCACCCTGCATCTGCGTTCACTCTCTCTCTCTCTCTCTCTCTCTCTCTCTCTCTCTCTCTCTAGTGAAGACATGACACTTGTCCTCCATGTGGAGATTGTCGATGATGGCTTCTGGACAACTGTCAAGTCAGCAGTCTTTCCCATGATTGTGCTTGCATGTATTACATCATAAAGATACATTGTATTTATATTATATGATTAGTAATTTACTCAAACCCGAAATATTCTAATATTTTTGAGATACTAGATTTTTTTTATCATCAAAATTAGAAAAAAGACTTTACATGTAAACTTTGTGTAATGAATCTAGAATATGAGCGTTTCACTTTTTGAAAAACTTTTCCACAATATTATACACATTTATTTGTGCAGTGCCGTGTATTTGTTACAGGCATCCACAATGCACAGTGAAAAGTTCTCTTTATCAGATTTCTTGTGCTACTTTGCATTACTCATGGAAATTCAATGGATTCTCTAATAGTGCAAAAAGTCTTTTAACTTAAGCTATCAGCAAATTTGTAAGACATATCATTTATAGTCTAATAATCATTTTGGCATTAACAAGTTAAGACAGAATAAAATTTATGTGGTAAATCACTACCATGAAACTGGACTTAAAAGACCTTCACATTGAAGTTGATCTCACAAGAAATGCTGTCATAAACTCAAAACTGAATGTAACACAGACAAACTCTCGCCTGCCACATCTCAAACCCATATACAGTTTGTATTTGGTTATAAAGTCCAAACTGCATAAGCGGCTTAACTCTGAATGTAGCCTAGTGTCCTCTGTACATATAATGTAAATCAAATGTAGTTTTTTCACAGTATTTTTATTGGTCTTTGTGATCTGATGGACAAAGTGTCCTTGTTAAAGTAAACATCCAAACAACATGCGCACAATTAAACAATGCCTAAACAAATTGTGTATGACAAAAGGATGTTTGCTGATTATGAAAACATTTGCACAGATGTTTCTGAAAATATGATGATGCATATAATCGCCCACGGCTTTACTAGTACAACGGGGGGTAACAAGGAGATACCACAGTGTGTCTGAAAATACAGTTCTTGCTTCTGACAGTTGAAACGGAACAAGTTAAGATGTCACTTGGAGAAAAACAAGCTACCTTATTTATTCTGAAGAAAACAAAACCTGTTGTGGACAACAAATGCTCAGATAAAAATTTTTCCCTCAGGGAGCTGGTTAAGTTTAAAGCCAGATTTGTGCAAAGGTTTGGGCAATTTTGAGAAAATATGTAACATCAATAAATGCTGTCACACAGTAAACATTTAAGACAGATGATAGGGGGTAGGTGTTTCGCCTGCCATGCGGAAGGCCCGGGTTCGATTCCCAGCCAGTGCTCGAACCCCCCAGCCACTGGATGCAGTGCCGGTCCCAAGCCCGGATAAAATGGGAGGGTTGCATCAGGAAGGGCATCCGGCGTAAAACCTGTGTCAAGTTGTTGTGCGGACTGGATATTCCGCTTTGGCGACCCCTTGCCGGGAGCGGACGAAAGACCACCAACAACAAGATGAGATTTAATAGATCATCGCCAAGAAGGGGTGATGTCTTACAACAGTCTTACAATCAGTCTTGACTGATTTAAGACGACTTCTTTGTGGTATTTTGGTGGCTATGGTTCATTTGGGTCATGAAATGATGAGGCTTGTGCAAATAGAGAGATATGGTTGTAAAAAGTGACCTCGTAATTAACTATCATTATCAGAATCAGAATCAGAATCAGAAAGAGTTTTATTGCCAAGTACGCTTGCACGTACAAGGAATTTGTTTTAGTGACGGAGCTTCCAGAACAAAAAATACAAATGACAAGACAAAAACAGCATGACGCAAAAAAAAAAAAAAGAAAAATTTTTTTTTAAATGGTTGACATCAAATGGAGTATGATGTGAGATACTTTAAAATAAGTTACATCAATATCTGAAGTCTGTGGTATTATACAGTATATTGCACAGTGGTATTGTACACAATATTGCACATATATTTATTGACCGTTTGAATGATGTT
Organism: Channallabes apus; assembly: GCA_030522415.1. Lineage (NCBI taxonomy): Eukaryota > Metazoa > Chordata > Actinopteri > Siluriformes > Clariidae > Channallabes > Channallabes apus. The sequence goes on along the minus strand of CM060121.1, from coordinate 14,082,752 downwards.
TATCTGTTAAGGAGGTAGATTGCCTGGGGGAAAAAACTGTTCTTATGCCTGACTGTCCTGGTGTTCGGTGCTCTGTAGCGTCGACCCGATGGCAAAAGTTCAAAAAGAAGGTGGCTTGGGTGTGAGGGGTCCAAAGTGATATTCCGTGCCCTTTTCTTCACTCTGGATATATACAGTTCTTGCAGCGTGGGCAGGGGAGTGCCAATAATTCTTTCAGCAGTCCGAACCGTCCTTTGTAGTCTTCTGATGTCTGCTTTCGTAGCTGAGCCAAACCAGACAGTTATTGAAGTGCACAGGACGGATTCAATGACGGCTGAGTAGAACTGTGTGAGCAGCTCCTGTGGCAGGTTGAATTTCTTCAGCTGGCGAAGGAAATACAACCTCTGGTGGGCCTTTTTAACAATGGAGTCAATGTGAATGTCCCACTTCAGGTCCTGAGAGATGGTCGTGCCCAGGAACCGGAATGACTCCACTGCCGTCACAGTGCTGTTCATGATGGTGAGTGGGGGAAGTGCAGGTGGGTTTCTCCTGAAGTCCACGATCATCTCCACTGTTTTGAGCGTGTTTAGCTCCAGGTTGTTGTGACTGCACCAGACAGCCAACTGCTTGACCTCCCTTCTGTATGCAGACTCGTCACCGTCCTGGATGAGGCCGATGATTGTAGTGTCATCTGCAAATTTCAGGAGCTTGACAGTGGGGTCTGTGGAGGTGCAGTCGTTGGTGTAGATGGAGAAGAGCAGTGGGGAGAGAACGCATCCCTGAGGGGCTCCAGTATTGGTGGTGTGACTGTTGGATATGAATTTTCCCAGTTTCACTAGCTGCTGCCTGTCTGTCAGAAAGCTGGTGATCCAGTGACAGATAGAGCTAGGAACAGAGAGCTGGTTTAATTTGGTCTGAAGCAGTGCTGGGATGATCGTATTAAAAGCTGATGAAAAGTCTATGAACAAGACCCTTGCATAAGCCCCTGGTTTGTCCAGATGTTGAAGGATGAAGTGCAGTCCCATATTAACTGCATCATCAACAGACCTGTTTGCTCTATAAGCAAACTGCAGGGGGTCCAGTAAGGGTCCTGTGATGTCCCTCAGATAGGCCAACACCAGTCTTTCAAATGACTTCATGACCACAGATGTTAGGGCGACTGGTCTGTAGTCATTAAGTCCTGTGATTTTAGGTTTTTTTGGAATGGGGATGATTGTGGAACGTTTAAAGCACAAAGGCACTTCACATTGTTCCAGTGATCTGTTGAAGATCTGTGTGAAAATGGGCGCCAGCTGGTCAGCACAGGATTTCAGACAGGCTGGTGTCACGCCGTCAGGGCCTGGAGCTTTCCTTCTCTTTTGTTTCAGAAAGATCTGGCGAACATCCTTTTCACAGACCTGGAGTGCAGGGGGGGAAGAGAGGGTGGTTGTCAGAGGTGATAATGGTGGTGTAGAAAGAGGGTTAGGACAGGAGTGTGGTGTGAGACTGGGAGTTTCAAATCTACAATAGAACTCATTCAGGTCATCAACCAGTTGTTGATTCCCTACAGAGTTGGGGGATGGCGTCTTGTAGTTAGTGATGGTTTTCAGGCCTTTCCACACTGAAGCAGGGTCGTTTGCCGAAAACTGGTTTTCCAGTTTTTTAGAGTAGCTCCTCTTAGCTGCTCTGATCGCCCTTGTTAGTGTGTTCCTGGCCTGGTTGTACAAGATCCTGTCCCCACTCCTGTAGGCATCCTCTTTGGCCTGACGAAGCTGTCTGAGCTTTGCTGTAAACCATGGTTTGTCATTGTTATATGTTAAAAGTGTCCTGGTAGGGATGCACATGTCCTCACAGAAACTGATGTAGGATGTTACAGAATCTGTGAGCTCGTCCAGATTGGTGGCAGCAGCTTCAAAAACACTCCAATCAGTGCAGTCAAAACAGGCCTGTAATTCCTGTTCTGCTTCACTGGTCCATCTCTTTACTGTCCTTACTACAGGCTTAGCAGATTTAAGTTTTTGCCTATAGGTTGGGAGAAGATGAACCAGGCAGTGGTCAGAAAGTCCTAAAGCTGCTCTGGGGACGGAGCGATATGCATCCTTTATTGTGGTGTAGCAGTGATCCAAAGTATTTTTGTCTCTGGTGGGGCATGTGATGTGCTGTTTGTATTTAGGCAGTTCACGTTTGAGGTTTGCTTTGTTAAAATCCCCAAGTATAATTATAAGAGAGTCCGGGTGTTGTTGCTCCGTGTCTGTGATCTGAGCAGCCAGCTGTTGCAATGCTGCGTTCACACACGCTTGTGGAGGGATGTACACACTCACAAGAATGAACGAGGTGAACTCGCGCGGCGAATAGAAAGGCTTGCAGTTGATGAAATATGCCTCTAGATCAGGACAGCACATCTTCTTCAATGGTGTCACATTTGTACACCAACTTTCGTTGATGTAAAAGCATGTCCCGCCGCCTCGCGATTTCCCCGTTGATTCTGTGTCGCGATCCGCTCTGAACAGCTGGAAGCCCGGCAGGTGTAGCGCGTTGTCTGGGATGGCTTCATTCAGCCAGGTTTCCGTGAAACACAGCGCGGCAGAGTTTGAAAAGTCCTTATTTTTCCTGGAGAGCAGGAAAAGTTCGTCCATTTTGTTGGGTAGAGAGCGGAGATTCGCCAGATGTATACTCGGCAGCGCAGTTCTAAAGCCGCGCTGTCGGAGCTTGACGAGCGCACCGGCTCTCTTCCCCCGCCTGCGCTTCTTAAAGCATTTAAACAGCGCAGCTGCTCCGCCGGTTACAATGTTCAGTAAAACGTTTGAAAAATCAAAAAGTGGTTGAAAATTGTGTGATGTGTCCTGCTGAACGTTCAGCAGTTCATCCCTGGTATAAGTTATTACGTTTGAGAAACAAAAAACAGGACAAACTAACAAAAACAGTAAGACTAATGGAGAGCTCCACACTGAGGCAGCCATCCGCGGCGCCAATACACAGTATCTCCAATGATTGTCCAATGAAGTATTGATACAATGTATCAATATTATACATTGAACATAAACACGTTCTACAACATGGCATATTTTAGGTTTATCTTGCTCTTGTTTCTGAGCAAATTCTTTGGATAAATTCTTGAGAATTATGTGTAATTCTATATAAATGTATCAATGGAAAACATAACCCTAGTCCGATGCATGAGCCTTAGTGTGGACTACAAATGAGTGCTTGATCAAGATGCTTCGGATCAAGTTGTCAAGATGAATAATGTGTTGTTTTTCTATCTCTCACTTCCACATTCTTCTCTTTATGCCCTGTGTGTGTGTGTGTGTGTGTGTGTGTGTGTGTGTGTCTGTGTGTGACAGTACTGGGAGGGCCAGAGTCTCGTGGAGTCCTAAGGAAAATCAGTGACATGTTGGAGATTATTTTGAAAAGAATTGACACTCTAGCAAAACTCAGCAACACCAGCAAAAGCCACAGCCTGGAGGAGCTCAGCTCTACTCTTGAAAGGTACACGGAATTTTGGTGTGTGGTGTGTGTGTGTGTGTGTGTGTGTGTGTGTGTGTGTGTGATAGAGAGAGAGAGAGCGAGAGATGTAAGTGTCTTATTTAAAATCTCTTCAGAATTATCATTTATGTTACCCATATTCTCCATGGTGACAGAAACCCTTGTACCGAGGTTTTTTCGTGTCATAAGCTCAGGACCGCAGTATGCGATGACTGGACAACAGTGCTGTTTTTATTTTGGTTACATTGCATCGCAGCTGAAATTCTAAAATATATAAAAAATACATTTATGTAAATCAATGCAATTTATGAATATTTGGCTTTTTAAGAACATAATGAATAGTTATAACACTTTACTTTTCTTTGTTGTCATTATTTACAACATTAGTTAAAGGGGTCATACGGTCCTACGTGCACTTTTTCAAGCTGTTTGGACTGAAATGTGTGTTAGGAGAGTGTGTACACAACCACTCTACAATGATAAAGAGCCGCCCAGTGATTTTCTCTCCATTTATTAAAATAAGATGCCCCTTCTGAAATCAGGCCAATCTCAAATGCCTGTCGGTGTGGCGTCACCCAGAGGCCGCTCCCACTATAGTTGATTGACATTGGTGTTTTAGCAAAGACCCGCCCCGAGTGAGAAGAAAGCTGTCGACCATTGTTTCGAAATTGGAGTAAAATGCCGCCTAACGAGTGAGGTGTACAGTTGTTGGGTGTAATAGCAAACACAGCAGTCATCATTCACTACCGACATCTGAGCCGCTGAGGATGCAGTGGCTGAATTTTGTTTTTGAAGCTAACATCCCCGCCGTTCTACCTAAATGCGTTCATGTTTGCGCTAATCATTTTTCACCAGACTGCTTTATAAACGAAGGTCAATATAAAGCAGGTTTTGCTAGATGGTAGCTGGTTTTTGATAGATGGTTTATAACGGTGTCTGTCAATGATTAAGAAGTCGTAAAATTATTTTAAATCGTTTTGGATCAGTTATAATTGCATTAAGAATGGAAACTTTGATGCAATACCTGCAATATAGGGTTAGGAAAAAAAAGTTATTCATGACCATTAACTGTAACATATAGACATAGCTGTCAATCAACTATACCTCAGTAAACACATCGTGTTCGTATCTCTCTCAGTACGCTACTTACCCTGCCATTACATACAAAGATAAATCAAAGTGACATTAAGTAAACTAATCATTCAGATACGTCCTGTCCAAGCCGTAATTGCCAAACTTCTTCGGGGGCACAGAACTGGGGGGCGGGCTCAGCATTAGCATTTAAAGGAGCATGTACTGAAATAGGTTGCTACTTAAAGAGTTATACAGAGCTACTTTTTACCAGGTAAAAGTAGTGTTTTTTTACACAACCATTGAGAATTTTTAATTAAAGTATATTACAAACGTTTCATTAGGACCCTAAAGAATCATATTAACTTAAATTTGGGACTGGATGACCCCTTTAACATTATTCAACAGTTAAATTTTCTTCACCAACTTGATTTGATAGTGCTACTATTTAGTAAACCACTACTTGTGAAGTGGTTTGGAAGTTGTTGCACATTGCCTCTGAATCATGTGTTGTTCTGTTTAAGAGATACTAAGGTAACCAGTAAGGTTGAGTCCCAAAACCTTCTCTATCTCCTGATCAAGGGCACTGAGGGATTGTACACCCTATACAGTGCACTACCTTTCTGTGTAGCACTATTTGTTTAGCACTAATTCTGTTTAGCACTATTTATTCAACCCAACAGTTACAGATGTTTGGTGATATTCCATAGTGATACTGATATTGATTGATGTGATTTTGCTTAATTATATATTAATATAATAAATATTAACACATCCTTTTAAAAGGTAAAGGTTTTTGTTATGTAAGAAATTAAACATGAAAATGATGATGCATTTATTTTGGTTTCGTTGTTTTACATTAAAGACCTGCAGTTTTAACAGGGGTGTATGCACGTTGTATATTCAATATCCATATACAGAAGCGTTCTCCTTCACCCCTCTTAACTGCCATGGGTAGTTCAAAACACCTGTGCAATATTATAAAGCAATGTTATAAAGAACAGGACTCATTTTAGACCTACTCTGAAAGCAAAGGATATTCATATTCATATAAAATATTCATATTCTCACTCTGGTTGAACTTCAATAGCTTAGTGAATCAAATGATCAAACACAGTACAGTGCTGATAGTTATTTTAATGCAATGTCTTTTTCAGTGGACAACACAGACTACATGGAACAATCCTTTGAATCCCCAGACACAGTGAAGATACAAACTCAGCAAAGCCCTAGCAAAAAGGCAGTTTTCAGAGATACCATTAATTCAAAGTTAACTTTCATTTGTTGCACAGAGCAAGCTTGGTCTCATTACTGAGCCCTGATGTTAATAAGACTGATCTCTTACTTTGTACTGAAGTCCACTATTAAATCCTTTGTCTTGTTGACATTCAGAAGGGAGTTGTTCTCCTGACACCAGTTCTTCAGCTAGTTAATCTACTCAAGCAGATTTAAAGTGGCCACACAGGTAAAGGTGTATAGCGAGTACAGCAGGGGCCTCAGGACACAACCCTGGGGGCTGATGGTGAGACATGCATACCATGCAATCCAAGATGGCTCCGGTGAGGTCGGCTGCCGTCACGACTGCTCCGACCATCTTTTCTTTGCTTTTGTTCTTTAAGTTAGTTTTCAGTGTTTTAAAATCTGCAAAATCAGCACCATTGAGTACATTAGGTATGATAGAGACACTCTTGTTTCTGTTGGTATACAATGTACTCACAATTCGACGTTTTTAACTCCGGATCCGAGCTGGCCGAGTGAGATCCTGAGGGAGAACAATGGACGCGACGCGAAGCGGCGGCCCCGAGGGAAACGAGCCGGTGTCAGGAATAGGCTCAGAGCCCGTGCACACCTCTGCCTAGCATCCTGCTGGCCAACGTCCAGTCACTGGAGAACAAACTCGATGCCAGGATAAAGTTCCAGAGAGACATTCGGGACTGCAATCTCCTCTGCTTCACCGAGACATGGCTGAACCCAGCGGTGCCAGACCACGCCATACGACCAGCCGAGTTCTTCTCAGTTCACCGCATGGACAGGACACGGGACTCGGGGAAGTCAAGAGGAGGCGGCGTGTGCTTAATGGTGAACAACAGCTGGTGCAACAGCGTGAGCGTTGTTCCTCTTACACGCTCCTGCACACCAAACCTGGAACTACTGTCCATCATGTGCCGTCCTTTTTATCTTCCACGGGAGTTCACATCGGTCATAATCAGTGCCGTTTACATTCCACCAAAAGCAGACACCGACACTGCCTTATGCGAGCTGCATGAGGCGCTCACACAACACCAGATACAACACCGGGACGCTGCGCTCATTGTAGCAGGGGACGTTAATAGTGCCAACCTCAAACGCGCAGCGCCGAACTTTCATCAGCACATCACGTGCCCCACCAGGGGTGATAGGACACTAGATCATTGTTATACAACGGTCAAGGACGGCTACAAGGCACAATCTCGTCCAGCGTTTGGTAAATCCGACCATGCCGCCATCTTCCTCATGCCAAAATATAAACAAAGGCTGAAACAGGATGTTCCGGTTCAGAGGGAGGTCGCGCGCTGGACGGACCAATCGGTGGCCGCGTTACAGGACGCACTCGATGACACAGACTGGGACATGTTCAGAAACAGCTCAGATGATGACGTCAGCGTGTTTACGGAAGCGGTTGTGGGATTTATTGGGAAGCTAGTGGACGATACCGTGGAGAAAAAAACTATCAGAACGTTTCCCAACCAGAAGCCGTGGGTGGATAAAACCATCCGCGACGCTCTGAGATCTCGCACAGCTGGCTACAACACGGGACTTGCGTCGGGGGACATGGAACCATACAAGGCATATAACGTGCGGAAAGTGGTGAAAGAGGCGAAGCAGCGCTACGGGAGAAAACTAGAGTCACAGCTTCAACAGAGTGACTCTAGGAGCTTGTAGCAGGGACTAAGGACAATAACGGACTATAAAGCACCAACATCCGGTATGACGAACGCAGACGCAACTCTGGCAGACGAGCTGAACACATTCTACCCTCGCTTCGAGGCTGCAGCTAAAGACGCTAGCGATGCTAATGGTAACGGCGCTAATGCTAACAGCTGCAGACAGGAAGACACTGCCAGCACCGGGAACGCGCTCATCATCTCCGAGCACGACGTGAGGAGAGCCTTCAAGAGAGTGAACACCAGGAAAGCAGCAGGACCAGACAGCATCTCAGGCCGTATTCTCAGATCCTGCGCAGACCAGCTAGCACCTGTGTTCACTGAGATATTCAACATCTCTTTATCTCAGTCGGTGATCCCCACGTGCTTCAAAGAGTCCATCATTGTTCCTGTCCTGAAGAAACCACATCCTGCTTCCCTCAACGATTATCGCCCGGTAGCCCTCACCTCAGTAGTGATGAAGTGCTTTGAACGCCTGGTCAGACTTCATCATTTCTTCACTACCCGACACACTGGACCCACTACAGTTTGCATACCGTCAGAACCGTTCCACAGACGATGCAATCTCTCATCTCCTCCACACATCACTTACTCACCTGGACACTAGGAAAGGGAATTATGTTAAAATGCTCTTCATCGACTACAGCTCTGCATTTAATACCATAATTCCCTCCATACTCACCACCAAGCTGGAGCACCTGGGACTCAGCTCATCTATATGTCAATGGATCTCCAATTTTCTAACTGGCAGACCACAGGCCTTAAGGATGGGCGGTCATGTCTCAGCTACACTCACTCTCAGCACTGGAGCCCCCCAGGGTTGTGTTCTGAGCCCCCTGCTGTACTCTTTGTACACCCACGACTGCGTGGCCACTACCAACTCCACCTCCATCATCAAGTTTGCTGACGACACCGTCGTGGTCGGACTGATCACCAACAATGATGAGTCGGACTACCTAGAGGAGATTGGAAATCTGGTGCCAGTGGAACAATCTCCTCCTGAACGTCAGCAAGACAAAGGAGCTGATAGTGGACTTTTGTACAAAGCAGGAAAGGAACTACCAGACCACCATCATCAACAGGAGCCCAGTGGAGAGAGTGGACAGCTTCAGATAACTCGGTGTTCACATCACTCAGGACCTGTCATGGTCCTGTCACATCAACACCGTGGTGAAAAAAGCCCGGCAGCGTCTGTACCACCTCAGACGCTTGAGAGACTTTAGACTGCCCTCCAAGGTGCTCAGGAACTTCTACTCCTGCACCATAGAGAGCATCCTGATGGAAAACATCACGACCTGGTTCGGGAACAGCACCATGCAGGACAGACGAGCTCTACAGAGGGTGGTGCGATCAGCTGAGCGCATCATCCGCACTGAGCTCCCTGACCTGCACTCGATCTACAGCAAGCGGTGCTGGACCAAGGCCAGGAAGATCGTGAAGGACCTCAGTCACTCCAGTAATGGACTGCTCTTTTTTGCGGTCTGGGAAGCGATTCCGCTCCCTAAAGGCCAACACAGAGAGACTGAGGAGGAGCTTCTTCCCGCAGGCGATAAGGTCTCTCAATCATCACTACACCACACAGGACTAATAACATCTTTTTAAGCTCACACCATTGACTGGATAATCATGGACACATTCATACACACTTCCACTAAATATTTATACATCTGGACAATTGCACGTCACTTTCACTAGTCACCTTTCATGCATATTTGCATAACCACGGTCACTTTAAATTTTATATATATATATATATATATATATATATATATATATATATATATATATATACTCCCCCCCCATATTTCTATATTTTATTATGCCCTTATTGTACAGTTTATTTTACTAGTCAAATTTATTTCTTTAGTATTTCCTTTTATTGATATTTATTTTACGTACAAGCTTTTATTTTCTTTTTAAGGTCACTGGCGGTTGTGTAAGCATTTCACTGCATACTGTAATATAATGTGTATGACTGTGTGTGTGACAAATAAAATTTTAATTTTAATTTAAGAATGCTTGTAGTCTGAATATTTAATTGAGATGGTAAGTTAGAGGGATTTTCCAGGTTTAAAAGATGTACTTTGGTCAAACAGAATTTTAATAGAATTTCTCTTCCTGGTGTCCAGATGGCTCAGGGCTGTGAGGAGGAGGTCTGAAAGGGTCATCAGTAGAGAGATGTGGTTGGTATGTAAACTGTTATAAGTCCAGAGGGTCGGTAATGAAAAACTATTGAAGTGTCTGACCTTTCAATGCCTTTCCTCACAACTAAAGTCAGGTCTACTGGGGGATAGTAATTGAGGCAGACAAGTTGGGGTTTCTTTGGGACAGGAACAAAAATGGACTGCTTAAAGGAAGTGGGAATTACAGACTGTGCAAAGAAAAAGTTGAATATCTCAGTGAACGCTGGTACTAGCTGGTGAGCACAGGCTCCAAGGACCAGACCTGAAATGCTATCTGGTCTTGCTGCTTTCAATTTCCTGAAAGCTTTTCTCATGTTGTGCTCTGAGATGATGAAATCACATTTGTCTTGTACTCTGTACAAGAAAGAGGTCATACATCAGTTAGGGCTAAGCTCAGAAGGGACTGGGGAGGGTGGAAAGCCTGTGCAATCCTAGTAAAGTGTCACTTGTGTTAATGTAATAAAGATGCTACTGAAGGAGGCCCTACTGCTTTTTGGCAAACCCTTTTCCTTGGATACAAACCCCACTGCCCTCACCATGTGTGCCACACCATTGTACAGACCACAATATCTGATACTGCTTGTGCAAACTACACTGAAACTCCAAGCAACTTGGATTCTGTGCTTCTTCTGTCTTCCTCCAGACTTTGGGACCCTGATTTAAAAAATGAAATGCAAAATTTGGTTTAATCTGAAAAGAGGACTTTGGCCCACTGAGCAACAGTCCAGTCCTTTTTGTCCTTAGCCCAGGTAAGACGCCTCTGTCTCTGGTTCAAGAGTGGCTTGACACAAGGAATGCAACATTTGTAGCCCATGTACTGGATATGTCTGTGTGGTCGTGGCTCTTGAAGCACTCACTTCAACTCCGTGTGAATCTCCTCCAAATTTTTGAATGGGCTTTGTTTCACAATCCTTTCAAGTCTGTAGTTTTCCCTGTTGCTTCCGCACATTTTCTACCACATTTCTCCCCCTCCATTCTCCCTTCCTCCTTTCTTTAGCAATGACCATTTGTTTCTTACCCTCTATGTGGAGGATGTCAATGATCAGCAGTCTTCACCATGATTGTGTAGCCTATTGAACCAGACTGAGAGACCATTTAAAGGCTTAGGAAACCTTTGCAGGTGTTTTGAGTTAATTAGCTGATTAAAATGTGTGACACCACAAGTCTTCAATATTTAACTTTTTTTTTTTTTTTTACAAAAGTTTTCATTAGTTGCCATAATCATTAAAATTAAAAGAATTAAACACTTGAAATATATCAGCCTGTGTGTAATCAATGTATATAATGAGTTTCACTTTTTAAATTGAATTACTGAAATTTTCTTTTTTATGTTCTAATTTATTAAGATGCCCCTGTACAGTGGTTTCTCAATCGGGATGTTGGTTTTACCATCGCGACGCTCAGCGGCAGCATTTGGATTTATGCGTTTACTGGCTTTTACCACTGAGTGGCACTATATAACTACAGACTGGCGCCTTGGGCATCAGTTCATTTTCTGCAGGATCCTTTAGAGCTGCACGTAGTAGCGGATAAAATCAAGTGAAACATTGTAGTTAAACGAATTCATAATCACAGTACTAAAATTACAGTACAAATGTAGAATTCAAATTTAATGAAATCTTTTTAGGATCAAATTTAAACAAAATAAATGTTAACACAGTGAGCCTTTAGATTTTTTACCTGTTATTAGAAAAGCTACGCGTGTAGGGTTTTGTCATCTTACAGTATATCTTGTGTTCTTTAAATTTGTAGTAGATTTCATTTATTCATTCATTCATTCATTTTCTATACCGCTTAATCCTGTGTTCAGGGTCGCGGGGGACCTGGAGCCTATCCCAGGAGACTTCGGGCACTAGGCGGGGTACACCCTGGACAGGGTGCCAATCCATCGCAGGGCACACACACATACACACACACACACACACACACACACCCAATCCCCCACTACGGGCAATTTGAGAACGCCAATTAGCCTAACCTGCATATCTTTGGACTGTGGGAGGAAACCGGAGTACCCGGAGGAAACCCACCAAGCACGGGGAGAACATGCAAACTCCATGCACACAGAGACGGGAATTGAGCCTGGCCAGGGAATCGAACCCAGACCCTGGAGGTGCAAGGCGACAGTGCTAACCACTACACCACCGCGCCGCCTTGTAGCAGATTTATTAACTGAAATAAATGACCAAAAAATTATAACATTGTCGGGACGTTCTACTGCATCAGCAAATGTCGGCCATTCAGCCCCGCTTGTGTTTTTGCATTATTATAAGAATGAAATGCAGTAGGCTGTTATGATCTGTAATGGGTTCGGCACCATAAAACACGGACACGAGGCGAGGTCTTATGGGGAAAAGGGTAATTTATTCAGGTAAAATGGGGAAAGAAAAGGTTAAATGAGGGAGAATGTAAAGAAAGGGATAAAGATTGTGCATTTGCAGTTCCGGGGCCTGCCACTCTGGCATGCGGGCACACAGTTGACGATAAGTGACGGTGGGCGGTGTGGCAGAACGGAGCACAAAGGCAGTGCTCCTGCACGCTCCCTCGTGACAGCGCTTCTCCCGTTGTCGATTCGCCAGCGCGAGTCCTCGCTGACGCAAAAGCAAATACTTAACACAAACGTCCTCACGGCCTTTTCCTCTTCGGCGGCGGGGCTGCGAAGCTGGGCTCTGTGCAGGAGTGAAGGTGCCGCTGGAGCTTGCACAGCTCTTTCTCGCGCTGTCCTCAGCGCGGTGATCAAAGGGCGGAATTCCAGTGTCTGTTTTTTAAAATCCCTGGGCGCGTCACATCGCCCCACTCACATGCCAGTCTCCTATTCTACACCACATCACGTACTTCCCGGACCTCGGACTAAACTCCATGCCGTGCTTTTATAATGCGAGCCAGCCGGCAGGGATATGCGGCTCCGTCCCTTTGCCGCCTATTCAGGGAGCCTATGGAGTGAGTGAGAGCGAGTAGATTTGGGCGCACACGCATCACAGGTGCACGCCGTAACAGATCATAATAATTTTCTTTAATAGTAAATTAGCTATCATTAGACTACAGTACATAGGAAAGTAAAGAGGCGAATCACGGAGCCTAAACCCGATTTAAATTTAATTTACAAATATTGTAAGTAAATAACAATAGCTCACGTTTAGAAAAACATTTTTATTTCGATTATAAAAAATAATCCTGCATCTGTTTTAGGTGTTCCATCTGCCACTGTTCTTAAGGCTCTGTCAGAGTAAATCATTCAGTAACAAGCCTGTAAATTTCCATGTAAAACAGGTACATCTGTATGAATAAATTGATATGATGAGCTATTGATCAGTGACTTATGTAAACGACTTATTGCTGCGCTGTTTGGGGGAGGGACGTGCTAATGACAATTTGGTGTGTGTGTGTGTGGTGTGTGTGTGTGAGAGAGAGAGGGGTGTCGAGAGGTCTTACATACTCATGAAATGTTGTGGATTATTCAGTGAAACAGAGGCTCTGCTGAAAAAAATTTGGTACATCATTCACTTAACCCCAAATAAAAGGTCTTTCTGAGTGTTATGATATAGTTGTAAAATAACTGATGTCCAAACGGTGCGCACTGAATACTAAACCTAAACCAGGCACGAGGATTAATAAATCAAGATAGCCCCATACCCGTTTTTATTTTTATTTTTTTTATGAAAATCCCAAAGAATATTATTGTGTATAGACTAATTAAAAACAATGCAATTTATGCTAGCATTAGGAAAACGTCTCGGGTTACTTCGCTGTAACCCTGTTCCCTGAAAAGGCGGGAACGAGATGCTGCGTGAGAACGCTATGGGAACCATCTTGTCATGTTGCCGGTTGTGAAGCATGTGTGTATCAAACACACCAAATTTTGGCTTATATAACCTCGGTCAGGTGACGTCATCTGATTAGACGCACCTGCAGGTTATAAATAGTAGTGAGCTGGAAACATTCCTCAGATTGATTTGTCTGAACGGATGTCGGGTCACGTGGCAGTGCGGCATTGGGACGCAGCATCTCGTTCCCGCATTTTCAGGGAACAGGGTTACAGCGAAGTGACCCAAGACATTCCCTTTCAAAGGCTACACTCTATGCTGCGTGAAAACGCTATGGGAACAAGACTACCAACGCTGCCGCACTGCAAGTGTCTGGACCCCCAGGGTGTGTAGCGTGTGCACACAAAGCCAAGAAGTCTCAGAGCTATGTCTGGGAAGCTGACTCGACGACTCGTGAGCCCGGAGTGGCATGGACATCCAGACTATAAAATTTAACAAATGTGTGCATAGAGGACCAACCTGTCCGTCACACACTTGCTGCAGGGGAGTACCTCTGAGCAATAGATGAGGCTACCCCTCTGGTCGAATGAGCCCTGATTCCTAGAGGCGAAGTGGGTCCATGCGCCTCATAGGAGAGGGCAATAGCATATCTCACCCAGTGTGACAATGTCTGTGTAGTGGCGGCTGCCCCCCGGTTGCGGCCTCCATAACATATGAAAAGTTGCTCTGACTTACACCACTGGCTGGTGCGGTGGATGTAGGTCTGAAGAGCACGTACTGGGCACAGTAGGTGAAGTTTCTCCTTCTCCGAATCTATAAAAGGCAGAGGACAGAAGACTTCAAGAACAACAGGGTGCATTGTTGAAAAAGGAACTTTCGGAAGATAGTTCGGGTGAGCATGTAGAATGGCCTTGACTAGCCCAGGGGCAAAGTCCAGGCAAGATGGGGAGACTGACAAGGCACGCAGATTTCCAATACTCTTGAGAGAGGAAATGGCCATAAGAAAAACCATCTTGAGAGTCAGAAGCCTGTCAGGCGCTGACTCTAGTGGTTCAAAAGGAGTGTCGATTATCCCTTTGAGCACGATGGATAAATCCCACGAAGGGACCGGCTAGTGGGTGGCCTCAACCGTTTAGCTCCACGAATGAAACGGGCAACTAAAGGGTGATTTCCCACAGTAACCCCTTCAATCAGAACGTGGCAGGCTGAAATAGCGGCCAAGTACGTTCTGAGGGTACTAGGGCACAAGCCCGAAGACAATTTCTCTTGCAGGAACTCCAGCACTGAGATAATTTGGCAGTGGACTGAGTCTACCTGCTTTGCCATGCACTCAATTACGGTTAAGAGTAATTGAGAGGCGCAAACCGTGTTGACGGACCCTCGCCAGGACTCCTGGCAGCACAGCTACTGGAGGGAACGCATAAAGGCATAAATTGGGCCACGTATGGGCCATCGCATCCAGACCCAGGGGAGTTGGATGAGTCAGAGAGTAGTAGAGGGGACATTGTGCTGTCTCCTGGGAGGCAAAGAGGTCCACCTCTGCTGTAAAGAATCTCTCCCAGATTCGACTGACTACTTCGGGGTGGAGTTTCCATTCCCCATGGTTCACAGCTTGTCTGGACAGTAAGTCAGCTCCCACATTCATATATCCTGGAATGTGAATCGCCTTGAGGGACAGGAACTTGTCCTGTGCCCAGAGCAGAACCTGATGCGCTAGCTCGTTCAAGCGGCATGAATGCAGGCCGCCCTTGCGATTTATGTAGCAGACTACCGATGTGTTGTCCACCCGCACTAGAACATGGTAGCCTCTCAGTTGCTGGAGGAAGTGCTGTAGAGCTAAAAATAGGGCCATCATTTCGAGGCAATTGATGTGCCATGTGAGAAGATGGCCTCTCCAGCTCCCTTGGGCTGGACGGCAATCCAAGACCACGCCCCAGCCGGTTAGGGAAGCGTCTGTCGTTAGCATAGACAAGACAGACCTAGAGTGGGACCCAAGGTCAGGTACCGGGGCCTGAACCACATAGAAAGGGTACGAAGTCCTTAACCCTTATTCGCCTTCGGGGATTGGTTCTCATATGAACTCCCCTGGCTCTTAGTCACAACTGAAAAGCTCTCATGTTCAAGAGACCCAAAGTTATCACCGTGGATGCAGCTGATATGAGGACTATATATTTTTGTAAGTGATGTACAGTCACTTCCTGGTCTAGCCTGATTTCCTTCAGAGCGTTGTTTATGAATTCAACATGAGCAGGGGACAATTGTGCCTGCATAGTGATCAAATTCCACCTGACGCCGAAGTATGTTGTCCTCTGTGCCGGAAAGAGAACGCTTTTCGTGGCATTGAGTCTCAGTCCTAGCGAATGAAGATGAGCTAGAACAACATCCCGATGTCGAAGTGCTAGCTGCTGAGACTGGGCCAGGAATTCTCAAGGTAGCCAGAACTGCATCCATCCTGTTATATGGCTCCCTTCTGCAGTAATGTCTGGAGTTCGGAACTCAGAAGATGCGCCCTTTCCGGTATCACGGAATAGGAAACCACGCCGTTGAAACACGGAGGGCAATGTGCAAACTGAATCCTGTATCCTTTCTCTACAGTCCTTAAGACCCAGGGAGATATGCCTGGCACTAGCTTCCACGCTGCCAGCTTCTCCGAAAGAGGTACGAGTACTTCTACTGGGCGGGGGGTTGTTAGTGGTTCGGCATCCTGGAATATGGCAGGATCTGACCGAAGGACTAACGTGTCTTTGGAGACCGGTGTTGTCCGAAACACCAAAGGCGGCAGAAACTGAACACCGATCCCCTGGGGGTGCCCGGGGGGGGCATGCTCTTATATGCCCCTCCCCGGGGGAGGGGGGGGGGGGTCACCCCCACGGTCCTGGGCTCTGCTCTCAGGAGTTCTTCAAAGGGCTCCTTCTGCACCTCTTGCCTGGCGAGAATCAAATCTGGTCGAGGCTGGGTGGCCGACGGCCTCGACTCCTGGACACGGCGTGGGAGAAATTTCCCAAAAGCCTGTTCATAAAGCCTGGCCTCTCGAAACCTGGTGGCGACAAATTAACCTCTTCGCCAAATACGCCTGAAGGTGAGACAGGAGCATCAAGGAGGAATACTCGATCTTTATCTTTGATGCCTGTCAGATTTAGCCATAGGTGCCTCTCTGCAGACACCAGGGAGGCCATAGAACGGCCAATAGCACGGGCTGTTGGTTTTGTCGCACGCAGATCAGTAGCCTTCTATGAATGCCGCATGATTCATATTGCAGCTCATGCTCAGATCATTCAGCAGGTCAGTGAGGATGATGTTCCAGGAGAGAGATAGCCCGCAAGCGTCTCCTCAATCTGGGGCATCAGCACGTAACCCTGTGCCTTTGCATCAACGATGTTCAAATAGAACGAAGTTGATGGTACAAAGATACGGGAAGAAAAAGGTTTATTCCATGAACGAGATAATTTCGTTGTGGAGATCATCAAAAAAGGGGAGTGTAGATGCGGTCATATTATTTCACCAGTTTTGACGCGTAGCTTTGTCTTAAAGTTTCACTCACACGACAGAAGTCCGATCTCTTTGTCTCTTGTAGTTTATTTTGTCAGCATCAAAGAATCAACACTTCATACAGTCGTCTTGAGTAAATCCACTGTGATTACAGACACCAGTTGCTGCATCTTGCAAATCTCTGACTTTAACAAGAACCTGTTTGCTGTATCTTACAAATTACAGTCTTAGCTCACGTATGTTACAACAACTTAGTTGTTGTATCTTACATTTCTAGCTTACGGTCAAAAGCTTGTGTTTCCGTAGCCTTCCGCATCTAAACTGAACTTTCTATCATATGACAGTCATACAAATGCATGTAATAGTGGAATGACATCACAGACCAACTTACAATTGTCAAAATGGATGCTTGACTAAGAAATTTAAAGCTTATGGCTTATGTAACAAACTTAGTGCTTAATGCTTTACTAATGAATAGAACAAGGTAGAATAAATGAAATAACAACAAATAAAATAAAATAAACACAACAACAAATTCATAACAAGTACGATATGGCTCTTACAGGGAGAGAGCGGCGTTGTGGCGCCATCTCCTGGCCACCAGACAGAAATCTGTCATCTAATTTTGACCGTTTGGGGTGGGCTTGCTCCTGTGGCCAATCAATGTGTAGTCGTTTGACTGCACGCGATATAACTTCAAGTAACTCCTCATACTCTTTATCATCTTTAGAGGATCATTCTGAGGTAGCTACTTCCATTTCCACAGAAGCGGGAGAACGATTCTCTTCCGAGCACTCATGAGAAGCACCGAAGTGCGCTCGTGAAGTGGAGGGAGAGATTTTCTGATCGGGAAGAGGGCGAGAGAAAGGAGGGACTCCGTCTCTCGTGCCTCTGCCAGATCAACTTGTGATCCCCAAGAGTGCAGCGCGGCTCGTGGTTCCCTAAAGAACGCGAGGCGCGCGTGGAGCACCTTCATCGGGAGATCATCACAATGCTCACACTCTCCTTTCACTCCATCGAGAGCGTGGCTCTCACCCAAACATTCAAAACAGAGGATATGAGTATTGCTTTCGGAAAGATAGTTCTCACACGGGCATCTAATTCTAAACTCCGCCATTTTGTATGGTGAGTTTTATGGTTTTTTTTCCCTGTTTTAAATGTAGTTTCATGCTTGCTGCACACACGCAATCACAATGTCGGTTGAATACAAATGATCTGAGGAATGTTTCCGGCTCACTACTATTTATATCCTGCAGGTGCGTCTAATCAGATGACGTCACCTGACCGAGGTTATATAAGCCAAAATTTGGCGTGTTTGATACACACATTCTTCACAACCGGCAACATGACAAGATGGTTCCCATAGCGTTTTCACGCAGCATCAAGTGTAGCCTTTGAAAGGGAATCTCAATTTCTTCCATTCCAAGAATTAAAAATGGTAACAATGTCAACTTTAGAATCTAGATTTAAATTTACACAAATTTAAAAAGAGGCCTTAATCACTGAAAGTCTTCAGAAGAGCCTCAGATCCAAGAGGTTTTTAAAGTGTGGAGAGAAACAAAATAATAATGAATAAACCAGTTGTTGGGTCAAAATAACCCAACCAGATGTTCATTTTTAAATAACCCACTGCATCTCATATGACCCAACACGAGCAACCCAACAATGTGTTTAAAGTACCTGAAATAACCCAGAACTTAAATAACAATGAACAAATCCTGAGATACGCTATATAACAGTTTATACTTTGTACAGATAAAATTGTCAGCTAGTGAACTTGATCTAAACAACATTTAACCAATGTTTTTTTTACTCATTATTGTACAGTACATATCAATAGCTCTGGTTCAGATTTTTCATGTTTGTTGTGCAAAGTACTCATGTGGAAATTACCATCAATATTGTATTTACTGCGACAAGTGAAAATGTCACTTTGTGAAAATTGTTCTTGGCCACCCCTGGCTTACTCTCTACAATCCCCACATTGACTGGGTTAAGAACATTATCCTGGGCTAGAGTCCCACATGCCTAGCATCCTGCCTTCGTTCAGCTGCTACCCATTCTCCACCTCCCATTATGGTCGATGAACATCTTGACCTTTCTAATGTTCCATCAGAATACTCTGACCTGACAGACTGGTTTTTAGCAAAGCATGAGCACTCTCACTTCCTCCTCACCGACCTTACGATTGTGCAAGACCTCCTCCCAGGCACCACAACCTCCAACGGATGACTTTATTCACTTAGCCCACCAGAGAGAAGCCATGAACCACTTTCGACCAGGCATCATTCGACCGTCTTCCTCCCCTGCAGACGCCGTTTTTTTTTTGGCAAGAAAAAAGACAATTCCCTTCGGCCCTGCATTGATTATAGAGGCCTTAACAAAATTACAGTCAAGAACCGTTATCCGCTCCCACTCATGACCACAGCTTTTGAACTCCTTCAAGGGGCCAAAGTATTCACAAAGCTGGATCTTAAAAAGGCTTACTACCTTGTCCGACTAAGGGAGGGGGATGAATGGAAGACTGCCTTTAATACCCCTACAGGACACTACGAGTACCTAACTCCAATAACGACACTTGCATCCTAATTATCGTCGACCGCTTTTCCAAAGCTGCCAACTTCGTGCTGCTCTCTGGACTCCCTTCCACCAAGAGATAGCTGAGTTACTTATTCATCACGTGTTTCATCTCCATGGTCTCCCAACTGACATCGTCTCAGATTAAGGACCACAATTCACAGCACAATTTTGGAAAGCTTTCTGCAAACTCATTGGTGCCACCCCAAGTCTATCCTCAGGTTATCATCCACAGACACATGGCCAAACAGAAAGAATGAATCAAGAGTTGGAGGCATCTCTTCGATGCTTCTCAAAACCCAACATCTTGGAGCAAATTTCTCTCAAACGGACCGACGTCGCTCTGCAGCCCCAAGGTATCACGTGGCCAGAGAGTCATGTTATCCACAAGAGATGTTCCTATAAAGACGATTTCTCATAAACTCTCACCCAGGTTCATTGGACCTTTCACCATAACCAAGATCATTAATCCCTCTTCTGTAAAATTAGCCTTGCGTTTCACCATGCGTCGCATCGACCCAACTTTTCACATATCCAAAATCAAATGCCTGATTTCCAATCCGCTATGTCCGCCAACCCGCCAGCCTCCTCCTCCCTGAATCATAGATGGTGGCAAAGCATTCACGTCGACTCCTCAAGGCCCGTCACTGAGGGAGAGGTATTCTGTATCTGGTAGAATGGGAGGGTTATGGATCTGAGGAGAGAAGCTGGGTTCCTGCCAGATTCATTTTAGACCCCAAATTGATTACAGACATTTACTAACGTTTCCCTGACGCGCTCCGTCCGAACGTCCAACGAGATGTTTGTAAGGGGGGATGGGGCTGCGGGGTACTGTCATAACCCCTGTTACTTCTTTTTTTGTTGTTGTTGTTTTTCCCACGCCGTCAGATTTCTCTACACACTGTCATATTTTTCTCCAGGCTGTCACATTTTTTCCCACGCCTCCGTACTGCCCCTCCCACACACACCGGTTCCCCATTCACAAATAATTTAAGAAAGCCTAGTGCGGTTCCTTTCTGCCGGATTATTGCATGCTCCACAGCCCAGTTTTCTCGCTGTAATTTTCTGTGATTCATGTGTACTTCGACCAAGTGTTTTTGTTTAATGGCTTTCGCTTATCGCTTCAGATTTGTTTGACCTGATATTTGCTTCACGAACACCGATTCACACTTCACCCCTCGACTTTGCTATCGTCTAGAGCTTCGGATTTGTTTGATCTGGTTTTGATTGCTCTCACAGATACCGACTCACACTTCGCCCCTCGACTGCATTATTGTTTATCACTTCCGGATTCCACACACTTCGAGACATCAACAGGTGAACCAACTCTGCTCTTCACTATTACTGACACGTGCGGATCTGAATCCACTTCTGTTTTTTTCCCACTGCATAACGGCACCCAGCAGCGATCATTCATGTCACGGCTAACTAGGGTCTCGCTTCATTAAAACATCAGAGCCTTACTTCAGAGTTGCGCCTCTATCCTCCACGCCCATTACAGTCCTCTATTTACTATATCGTTGTACCACGGGCTAAAGTAACACCAAGCACTACCCATCCTATCTCCTACACTTTCATTATTAAAGTTTTTAAGAGTGTCATTCCATAGGGGTGTGTCTGCTCTTGGGTCCTATCAGCCTGCCTGACCTCACTTAGCCCCGTTACAGGATGTATATGAGGGTAAATTCTGTGATTCATGTTGCATGTACTATGTAACCCAGGGACTGATTACCTATTAGAGGTATTTCATGTTGTATACGAAGTTCATAATTTGGTGCATATTTATTAATTCATCATTCAGTGTGTTCAACCAAAAAATGCTTTGTTTCTAAATGAGAACCTTTTGTGTGCAAAAGAGCTGAACTTTATTTTAAATGAAGAAGGAAGAGGCTGAAAACTATTTCCATAATTTTTAGGAGTGGTGAGATTTGAGCAGTACATGTTTCCTAAACATTTTCTGTGTGAATTTGTGTTTGTCTGCCTAGATTTCAGCCAATAGGACTTGTGGAACGGATTCAGGCCATTGCTCAAAATGTGTCTGAAATTGCTGTGCGTGTGGAGCAGATCCTGCAGAAGAGTAAAAATGCTGCCACAGGTGCATATACTAATTTATTCATAATTTTTATTTTTTATTATTATTAATTTACAGTTTAATGTTTACCAATCCTAAATGTTCCATTACTCGAGACGTTTACTTCAGTCTGGTATTACTGCTGTCCTTAAACTTAACTGCTTTAACTTAAAGCTGTAGCTGAGTTTCAATAGATACCAAGTGACTACACAGTCTAGATTCACAAGCTTTTTCCTTAGCATTCTGCACACAATAGCCCACAGTGTCAAAGGAAAATAATGCTTTTTGGATTGTTTTCTTAAATCCAGTCTTTCTGGATCAGGCTGCCCAGCCAAACTCAGTAATCGGGATGAAGAGCCTTGGTCAGACAGGTAACCAAGAACCCAAGGGTAAACGAGATCCGTAGTTCCCTTGTGGAGATGTTTGAGCCTTTCAGAATCTGACAAAGAAATTGAGAATAATAAAGCAACTAATAATCACTACATAAGGAATACCTAAACTCAGTGAATGAATGAATGAAATAATGAATTATTGTAACAGAAATTGTAAAGCGAGAGGAAAAATAATATAATACTACATGGTGTGTAGTGCCTGGAAATGACAGAATAACCCCTTAAGACATGGCTCCTAGCACATTGGTGCTGTGTCTGGGCTTAGCTTGTGACCTGTAACAGGGCTCCACCTGGGGGCCTTTACCGGGACATGGCATGGTACCTAGGATGAAATTTATTATAAGCGTCATGCTGGTGTTTGTTGATTTGGGCGCTAGACCTGAAGTTGAAGCAATTTCCCTTTGGGATTAATAAAGTTCTTTGAATTGAATTGAATTGAATTGAATAGAGTAGAGATTAACATAGGTGACAAACAGTGCTTAGTGTGAGCTATACTGTGACTGGTCTGGGCCTGAAGGCTTAGAAAAAAAAACTTTGTGGGCCTTTTCGGAAAGCTCGACATGTACACAAAGTCCTCAAACCAGAAGACAGAGCTAAAATGTTGACAGATTTCTTGTTAGGCCAGAGAAAGGCTTTTGGATTTATTTAGGCTATATATCTGGGGTTTGTTGTCCTGTCTTCTCCCCAGATTCAGTTTCTATGCATGCTGGCTAATGTTTAATGTTCTTTATAATTAGTCTGAGAGGGCATTGTGAAATGTTTCATAGAACACCTCTTAGTGATGATTAGCTATGGTTCCAGGAACTTTCAATGTGTACAGTGCACCTGGAATGTATTCACAACGCTACAGCCTTATTCCAAAATTGATTCAATTAATTATTTTCCTTAAAATTCTACAAACAATACCCTATAATGACAACGTGACAATAGTTTGTTGGAAATCTTTGCAAATTTAAAAATATATATAAATTGACAAAATCACATGTACATAAATATTCACAGTACATGATACTCAAAATTGAGCTCAGGTGCATCCTGTTTCCACTGATCATCCTTGAGATGTTTCTACAACTCGATTGGAGTCCACCTGTGATAAATTCAGTTGATCGGACATGATTTGGAAAGGCACACACCTGTCTATATAAGGTCTCACAGTTAACAGTGCATGTCAGAGCACAAACCAAGCCAAGTCCAAGGAATTGTCTATAGACCACAGGGACAGGATTGTATCAAGGCACAGATCTGGGGAAGGGGACAGAAAAATTTCTGCAGCATTGAAGATCCTGATGAGCACAGTGGCCTCCATCATCCATAAATGGAAGAAGTTTGGAACCACCAGGACTCTTCCTAGAGTGGGCCACCCAGCCAAACTTACAGTAGCGCTCAGGGGAGAAGGGCCTTAGTCAGGGAAGTGACCAAGAACCCGATGGTCACTCTGAAAGAGTTCCAGTCTTTTTCTGTGGAGAGAGGAGAACATTCCAGAAGAACAACCATCTCTGCAGCACTCCACCAATCAGGTCTATATGGTAGTGGCCAAACGGAAGGCATCCCTCAGTAAAAGGCACATGACAAGTCGTCTGGAGTTTGCCAAAAGGTAGCTGAAGGACTCTCAGACCACGAGAAACTTTTTGTTATTTTTTACACCTATTACAGCCTCAAGTCTTTTTGAGTGTGATGATACAAGATGGTTGTTCTTCTGAAGGTTTCTGATCATTATGGCCAAACAGTAAAATACGTTTCATATGACCAAATACTAGTGCTACTGTAATCACCTGCAATTAGATCATGGTAATGTAGGACTCTAGTGGAGATGTTTGAGCCTTTCAGAAGGACAACCATCACTGCAGCAACAGCCTGTGTGGGCTTTTCTGCCAAGAAGAATAAAAAAAAAACTTCCAAAAGAAAAGTGTGTCAAGCATATAGCATCATTCACAAACAGACTTCAGTTTGTCACTTCTGCCAAAGGTGTTTTGACCAAGTGATGGGTCTGAATTATCTCTCTCTCTCTCTGTAGCCCTTAGCCCACAGATGAGCATGGAATTTTTTGAGGAACTCCATAATGTCTCAGCAGTTTCCACAGGGTCTCTCTATCCACACTGTCAAATACCTTCTCATAATCTATGAAGTTGATGTAGAGTGGAGAGTTCCACTCCAGTGACTGTTCCACAATGATCGGTAGACTGGCAATTTGATCAGCACATGACCTTTTCTTGCGGAAACCTGCCTGCTGGTCTCGGAGCTTAGGGTCGACTGCCTCCTTCATCCGCTCCAGGATGACTCTATTTAGAATCTTGCCTGGTACTGAAAGGAGCATAATCCCCCGATAGTTCCTGCAGACACTGAGATCACCTTTTGTGGTTTCACCAATTTGTAGTTTCAAGGTATACAACTGTTTGAAAAAGTCAGTTAGTCTGTTTCAAAACCATTAAACATTTTTGTCATAAGGTTCCTGTAGTATGACCTGTTTTTATGACACATCAAGGACAAATAGCAGCAATCCCTTGTGTGCAATGTAGGGTTTTTGTCTCCAAGTGATACTATTCACATAATCCTGTGCTGGTATCCTTTCTGCAGCACAGAGAGTATAGCTTTGGTGCTAGTTAATGCTGACTAATAAAATGGATAGGCAGTAAAGTATTCTTCATTTTTTTGGAAAGGGCTAAAAAAATGAAAATAATAAAAAATAGTGTAGGTTGGCCTGATCCTGCAATTACATACGTGTGAACACATGCACTTTGTATGGGCTTTGTAACTAAACATATAGCACTATGTGAGTGCATCAAAGTTGAAATAATAGAATTAATATTATATCATTATTTAATATTATTCTTAGTAGTAACTACTAGTTTTTTTATTTATTTATTTGTGTTCTGTGCTTGGTGTGCTGCAGGTTTATGCTCCCTTAAGGGGTTGCAGTTATTTCAATTTAATTGAGAAGAATTCAATTATTTTATTATAAATAAAATAGATTGTGTTCAATAGAAAGTTGTTGTTTTTTACCCAGAAATTGCAACATAACATTTAATAGCTGTAGTCGCAATACTGTGAAACTGTGATATTTTTGCTTAAGGT
The DNA here is from genome assembly GCA_030522415.1 of Channallabes apus. Taxonomy (NCBI): domain Eukaryota; kingdom Metazoa; phylum Chordata; class Actinopteri; order Siluriformes; family Clariidae; genus Channallabes; species Channallabes apus. The sequence continues at coordinate 14,057,765 of CM060121.1, read as the reverse complement.
TATCATACCATTAGAATATAATACCAGCTCTCCTATGAATACTTATGCAAATTGAATATTCATTCATTCATTTTCTATACCGCTTAATCCTGTGTTCAGGGTCGCGGGGGACCTGGAGCCTATCCCAGGAGACTTCGGGCACTAGGCGGGGTACACCCTGGACAGGGTGCCAATCCATCGCAGGACATACACACACTCACACATCCAATCACACACTACGGGCAATTTAGGAACGCCAATTAGCCTAACCTGCATATCTTTGGACTGTGGGAGGAAACCGGAGTACCCGGAGGAAACCCACCAAGCACGGGGAGAACATGCAAACTCCATGCACACAGAGACGGGAATCGAGCCTGGCCGGGGAATCGAACCCAGACCCTGGAGGTGCAAGGCGACAGTGCTAACCACTACACCACCGCGCCGCCCCAAATTGAATATTTCAGGGTTTTTTTTTTTTTTTTTTTTAGAAATTAACAAAACACTCCCAACACCTGTTTTTACTTTGTGGTTATGGAATGATGAGGGGGAAAAAATCCATTGTAAGATGATTGAAAGGGTCTGAAAACTTTCCATCCTTATTGTAAATAAAATGAATCCTTCATAAATCCTTCATATGTCTGGGATTTTAACATTTCAGGGCTTGAATGGTCCTAAAAATTTCCACAATGAGTCAGACATCCTATAGTTATACCTGTGCACACTGGGTAAAGTGCTTGGATCATTAATTGATCTTGCTTTTTTGTTGTTGCTGTTATAATCACCTGAACTACACTAGCATTTTATTTCTAAATGTTGCCTTCTATTAATAATACCACACATAAAAGAACACACATTTATTTCCATGTAGTCATCCATTTCAGTAGTATTTCTTTTTTGCAGTCTTCTGGAATATTATCCCATTGTTACCATTGTCAGGATCATTGCAGTAATCAAACAGAACGATGCATAATCCTTTGTGTGTGATCATGCTCACTGGACCTTGGTAGCCGGTTAAATAAAGAACAGCCTTGTTCCTTTAATTTGTGTAACTGGAACCCAGTTCCACACAGCACAGAGGATTTATATTAATTAACATAAGGGGATTTTGCCAATTCCTTGTTTCCCCCTGCTGAACTTTAGTCTTCAGAGATGCATTTTAATTGCCGGCATGCCAATGCACAATGATGCAACAGTAGGAATTTAATGTGACATTTTCAGACCAAAAGAAGGCCTGGGAGGCAGATAAGGATAAGATTTAGGGTTTCCTGCTTCATTAGAGCTGCCATAGTTTTGATTCCTTTTACCAACCATTTTTCAAACCATTCTCTTAGGGAAATGTAATGTCAAGCAGTATGTCTGTCTTTGTCATCTACAGGGAAGGATGGAATGTTAGGAGAGTGTGAAATCCCAAAAGATCCTGGCTACCCAGACTGTGCAAGTAAAGTTGATGTAAGTTGCTACATTACATTTTTTCTATAATGTAATATGTTGAGACAGAACACCAATAAAATACTATATTTTCAGTTATACTGTATATGCCAACCTCTGCTACAAATGTAATACAAAGATGTAATTACATCTTTCAGAATATCTATTTTAAACTACTATTTAAACCAACAATAGGCAGGAAGTAGAGTAATTTTACCCTACCTCTCTAAAACCCTTTAAAACACCATAAAATGCTGCTGGTAAAAAATAATTTTTTTCAGAAATTATAATTAAAAAAAAAAAATCAATTTGCTAGCATACAAACAGGTTGACAACAAAATGAGCTTACATTTTTTGCGGCTTAGAGAATTTTAAATTTAAGGGTGTTAAAAAGCACAAATGTGACGCAGTGGTAAAGCGCTCACCCTATCATTCGGAGATCGCTGTTTCGATTCCCAGGTGATGCTGTAACTTCTCGCGGCCGGAGAGCTGGAGAGAGCTGATTGGCCGTGCTCTCTCAGAGGGGAGGGATGAGAGGATTAATGTGCTTCCACATTAATCACGGCTCTACAGGGCATCTGTGAGCTAGAGCAAGCGGAAGGAGCTGAAAGCACTGTCCTCCGAGTGTGTTACACTGCCCCCAACGGTGCGTGAGCAAGCAGTTCGAAAAGATGCGGCCGGCTGGCGTCATGTGGTTCGGAGGAAACACGTGATATCTTCGGCCCTCCCGACTGAGTGGTAGTAGTCTTAATGTGGGAACCCCCTAGTGACACGTGTGACGTGAAAAAAGGAGTTCAGAGACAAAAACGGCATTTAATACAAACTTTTATTGGCTTTTCTTAATGTCCCAAAAACGCAATACAAAAGCACGAGCAGAATTAAAGAAAACTGCAAGAGTAGAAATCGATTCGGAAGTAGAGCAGCGCACACTCTGGGGGAGGGGAAACACATCTTAAAAGGGCAACAGACATACATGCATACATGCAATGGTATATAACGTTGTAGTGGCCGTTGGACACGACTAAATTAGGGAGAAAATCGGGGGGGGAAATTAATTAAAAAAGCACAAATGGACACATTTTTTCTCAATTGTCTGGGTTATACAACTTTGAATTTTGTGTGATTGCAATGGCAATAACAGAGTATAAATATCCTTTTCTTCCAAACAACATTCTACAAAATTTCTTTGAACATATGCAAAACACTTCACATCAGCCGCTGCATTGCACAGGAAGTATCTCTGCATCACTAATCACATGATATAAAGAAGTAACATGATTAGCTTGTCACAATGCGCCAGCTCGAAAATAAGGTGTTGTGCTTTTCTCAAAAACTGGAAGTTTAAAGCTTTTAAAATACAGTTGAATCTTGGATTGCGAGCAACTTGGTCTGCAAGCGTTTTGCAAGATGAGCATTTTTTTTTTTTAATTTTAAACAAATTTTACCTTAATAAATGAGTGAGGGCTTGATATAAGGCCAGTACGCATGCACTTTTTTTGCCGAACGTCATGTGATCACAACTGAGCCAATGGTTCTTCTCTCGTTGCAGGATTATGGGTAATTGTCACCCATGCTTAGTTGATGTATGTTGTTGGGAACTTTTTCAGAGACCAGGAGACGTTGGGATATCATTCAAGCAGAAGTTACTCTTTATTGAGAACTCGCCGAGCGTCGCTGTAGTCATCCAAGTCTTTCTTACAACTCAGCTCTGGAGAGTTTATACTTTACAAGAGGGAGGGATACAAAGAAGTGGAGACAATCTAAACAAAGCATAGTGTGGTACCGGAGGCAGCCTGGTAACGGAAGTTCCCCAGCCCTGATCTCATCAGCATAACAGTGGCTTTCAAATGCATAGGTGTTAATCTAATCAGCCTGACAGTATCCCCCAAACCTTTACATTATCATAGAGACAAAGGCACGGCCTGGCCTTGAGATTAGCATTTACATTGACTTTGGGACCCTATCCAGCGGTCAGGAAGTACATAAAGACAAAAGGTTAATGTCTCTGACACCTGGCCTACCAGACTTGTATGTTCTTAGAATGTCACCAACTTTACCTTAAAATGTAAAACCCAATGTACATAACTTGTTCAGTTTATATACTATTACGTTGGAAGCTACATTTTACATTTTATAAATTTGTAATCCTACAGTTCCCTTGTAACTTGTGATTGTTACAGGCACATGGCACTTGTTCTGTTGTTGAATGCAGTGATGAATGCCATGATGACATATAAACAAACATCTAGCTAGTGTGTGTGAAGTTCTTATGGATAATAGTCTTTTCTGGTTGGAACGGCCATTTCTTCTTGATGGGTGTGGGTTATTTGTTGAATGAAACACTTGATACTGTGGACGCATAGATAGTACACCAGTAGGAAATACAACAGCAGAATTGCTATTTCCTTGATCCACAGCCAGGGTTTCCCTAACATGTTTCCGAACCATGAAGAATTATCTTCAGTCATGTGGTGTAATTTTTTTGAAAGATCAAGAATGTCTTGTCTGGCAATCTTGATCATGTTGATGGATGACTGAAGTTCTTGTATTTGATACTCTGCGTTGTGTATTTTTTTTCTGTGACAGTTGGCTCAGTAGTGAGTCTAGTTGTCCAGAGGTGGTGGCTTCCTTTGTAATTGACGAGGTCAGTGTGTGTGGGTCTCGAGACAGCCATCAAGTGGTATCTGCACAGAATAAGAAAGAAAACAAAAGATGACAAAGCAGTATCTGTTATAAAAGAATTCAATCCCTAGGGTTGTATCCTCTGTTCGATCTGTGTCTACTATTGTTCCTTCTTTCCCTATTCCTTAATTCCTGTGACACCTAAAGAACAGTGAGGTAAGGATGGACTAGTGGATGGGGAAGGCCTATGAGGGAGTCTTCACCACAGGGTTTGGCCCCTGATGCCTGTTGCATTCGGTTCTTCCCTGGGCTCCTCACTGGTCCATGTGTCCTATCCTATCCCTGCAGGTGGGGGAACAACTTTACAGTGTGACACAGGTTTTCCTTCCCTGACACAACACTGCAGCTGCTGTAATCAACAGAACTTGATGTGGTCCATGCTACTTAGGCTCTAATGGCTTGTTCATAAATGATTTTATCATGACCTACTGACCTGGGATGGTTGTGTGTCCACCTTCTGGTGGAGTCTGCCAACACGACTCAACTCTCTCTCTGGCACTTTGTACTGCCTTTGTGAGGTTTTCACAGTAAGCAATCAGGGCATCTGAAGCAAAGTGTACATCAGCATTTCTAAGATCAATCACACCTGGCATTTGCATTGGACGTCCAGTAAAAATCTCATGAGGGCTCAGTCCTACTAATCTGTTGGGTGATGCTCTCATAGTACACAGTACCGCCGGAGGCGCTTCGACCCATGGTACTCCTTCCTGGTGCATTTTGCTTAGCCTGGCTTTGATTGTTCTGTTTGCTCGTTCAACCTGTCCTGATGCTTGCGGTCTGTATGGACAGTGAAGATTCCATTTAATCTTCAACATTTTAGACACTTTCCTGACTACCTGTCCTGTGAAGTGTGTTCCTTGATCTGAGTCGATGTAATCTGGTAATCCCCATCTGGGAATGAAATCAGTAACAAGACATTTAGCAGTATGCGCAGCTGTAGCACGTCCTGTTGGATAAGCTTCTATCCATCTTGAGAACTTGTCAATTACTACCAAGATGTCAGTTTTTCCTTTACAAGGAGGTAACGATATGTAATCAACTTGCAAGTGACGAAATGGTCCTGGTGGAGCTGGGGTTTGTGTTGCTGCGGTAGTTACTGCTGGCACATCATTATTTTTCTGACATGTAACACATCTCTTGACTGTTTCTACAATTCTGAATTTAGGATTCCACCATTGTTTTGCGAACCTGTGATTCATTGTCGCTGGACCACTGTGACCCAAATTGTGGATTTGTTGAGCCAAATATGGCAGCAGTGATTCAGGACTGACATACTTTCCCCCTTTGGTCCAGCAGCTGGATGAATCCACTGTGGCTCCTTTGTCCAACCATGTCCATGCTTCATATAGAGGGACGTCTTTGTACAGATCAATCATCGATTCAGGAGGCAGAATGGTCTTCTGTGCTGTACTACCTGAACACACTTGTACAGTTGCATAGAAACAAGCCTGTTTAGCAGCTACATCAGCAAGAGCATTACCTTTAGCTTCCATAGTATTAGTTGTGAGATGTGCTTTTACTTTGATCACAGCTAATTTCTTTGGAAGTTTCATGGCAAACATTAGATCTTTCACTAATCCAGCATGCTTAATGGGGGATCCAGCAGAAGTTAGAAACTGGCTACTTTCCCAAATGACACCAAAATCATGAACTACTCCAAAAGCATACCTGGAATCAGTGTAGATATTTGCAACTGACCCTGAAGCTAGCGTGCATGCTCTAGTTAAGGCTACTAGTTCTGCAGCTTGAGCTGAAAAATGATCTGGAAGATGACCATCTCCAAGATGGCGCCGGTGAGGTTGGCTGCCGTCACGACTGCTCCGACCACCTTTTCTTTGTTTTTGTTCTTTAAGCTAGTTTTCAGTGTTTTAAAATCGGCAAAATCACCACCATTGAGTACATTAGGTATGATAGAGACACTCTTGTTTCTATTGGTATACAATGTACTCACAATTCGACGTTTTTAACTCCGGATCCGAGCTGGCCGAGTGAGATCCTGAGGGAGAACAATGGACGCGATGCGAAGCGACGAACCCGAGGGAGACGAGCTGGTGTGAGGAACCGGCTCAGGACCCGTGCACACCGCACACCTCTGCCTAGTATCCTGCTCGCCAACGTCCAGTCACTGGAGAACAAGCTTGATGACCTCAGGGCCAGGATAAAGTTCCAGAGAGACATTCGGGACTGCAATCTCCTCTGCTTCACCGAGACATGGCTGAACCCAGCGGTGCCAGACCACGCCATACAGCCGGCCGAGTTCTTCTCGGTTCACCGCATGGACAGGACGCGGGACTCGGGGAAGTCAAGAGGAGGCGGCGTGTGCTTAATGGTGAACAACAGCTGGTGCAACAGCGCGAGCGTTGTTCCTCTTACACGCTCCTGCACACCAAACCTGGAACTACTGTCCATCATGTGTCGTCCATTTTATCTTCCACGGGAGTTCACATCGGTCATAATCAGTGCCGTTTACATTCCTCCACAAGCAGACACAGACAAGGCCTTATGCGAGCTGCATGAGGCGCTCACACAGCACCAGACACAACACCGGGACGCTGCGCTCATTGTGGCGGGGGATTTTAATAGTGCCAACCTCAAACGCGCAGCGCCGAACTTTTATCAGCACATCACCTGCCCCACCAGGGGCGAATGGACACTGGACCATTGTTATACCACGGTCAAAGACGGTTACAAGGCAGAATCTCGTCCAGCGTTTGGTCAATCCGACCACGCCGCCATTTTCCTCATGCCAAAATATAAACAAAGGCTGAAACAGGAAGTTCCGGTCCTGAGGGAGGTCGCGCGCTGGACGGACCAATCGGTGGCCGCGTTACAGGACGCACTCGATGACGCAGACTGGGACATGTTCAGAAACAGCTCCGATGATGACGTCAGCGTGTTTACGGAAGCGGTTGTGGGATTTATTGAAAAGCTGGCAGACGATACGGTAGAGAAAAAGACTATTAGAACGTTTCCCAACCAGAAGCCGTGGGTGGATAAAACCATCTGCGACGCTCTGAGATCTCGCACAGCTGCCTACAACACGGGACTTGCGTCGGGGGACATGGAACCGTACAAGGCTGCGTCATATAACGTCTGGAAGGCGGTGAAAGAGGCGAAGCAGCGCTACGGGAGAAAACTAGAGTCACAGCTTCAACAGAGTGACTCTAGGAGCCTGTGGCAGGGACTAAGAACAATAACGGATTATAAAGCACCAGCATCCGGTATGACGAACGCGGACGCGACTCTGGCAGACGAGCTGAACACATTTTACGCTCGCTTCGAGGCTGCAGCTAAAGACGCTAGCAATGCTAATGCTAACGGCGCTAATGCTAGCGGCGCTAATGGCTGCAGACAGGAAGACACAGCCAGCACCGGGAACGCGCTCATCATCTCCGAGCACGACGTGAGGAGAGCCTTCAAGAGAGTGAACACCAGGAAAGCAGCAGGACCAGACGGCATCTCAGGTCGTATTCTCAGAGCCTGCGCAGACCAGCTAGCACCTGTGTTCACTGAGATATTCAACATCTCTTTATCTCAGTCGGTGATCCCCACATGCTTCAAAGAATCCATCATTGTTCCTGTTCCAAAGAAACCACATCCTGCTTCTCTCAATGATTATCGCCCTGTAGCCCTCACCTCAGTAGTGATGAAGTGCTTTGAACGCCTTATCAGAGACTTCATCATTTCTTCACTACCCGACACACTGGACCCACTACAGTTTGCATACCGTCAGAACCGCTCCACAGACGATCCAATCTCTCATCTCCTCCACACATCACTCACTCACCTGGACACTAGGAAAGGGAATTATGTTAAAATGCTCTTCATCGACTACAGCTCTGCTTTTAACACAATAATTCCCTCCACACTCACCACCAAGCTGGAGCACCTGGGACTGAGCTCATCTATATGTCAGTGGATCTCCAATTTTCTGACTGGCAGACCACAGGCAGTAAGGATGGGCGGACATGTCTCAGCCACACTCACCCTCAGCACTGGAGCCCCCCAGGGTTGTGTTCTGAGCCCCCTGCTGTACTCCTTGTACACCCACGACTGCGTTGCCACTACCAACTCCACCTCCATCATCAAGTTTGCTGACGACACCGTCGTGGTCGGACTGATCACCAACAATGATGAGTCGGACTACCTAGAGGAGATTGGAAATCTGGAGAACTGGTGCCAGAGGAACAATCTCCTCCTGAACGTCAGTAAGACAAAGGAGCTGATAGTGGACTTTAGCACAAAGCAGGAGAGGAACTACCAGACCCCCGTCATCAACAGGAGCCCAGTGGAGAGAGTGGACAGCTTCAGATACCTCGGTGTTCACATCACGCAGGACCTATCATGGTCCTGTCACATCAGCACCGTGGTGTAAAAAGCCCGGCAGCGTCTCTACCACCTCAGACGCTTGAGAGACTTTAGACTGCCCTCCAAGGTGCTCATGATCTTCTACTCCTGCACCATAGAGAGCATCCTGACGGGAAACATCACGACCTGGTTCGGGAACAGGACCATGCAGGACAGACGAGCTCTACAGAGGGTGGTGCGATCAGCCGAGCGCATCATCCGCACTGAGCTCCCTGACCTACACTCCATCTACAGCAAGCGGTGCTGGACTAAGGCCAGGAAGATCATGAAGGACCTCAGTCACCCCAGTAATGGACTGTTCTCTTTGTTGCGGTCTGGGAAGAGATTCCGCTCCCTAAAGGCCAACACAGAGAGACTGAGGAGGAGCTTTTTCCCGCAGGCGATAAGGTCTCTCAATCACACAATCACACCACAAACACAGGACTAATAACATCTTTTAAGCTCACAACACTGACTGGACAATCATGGACACATTCATACACACTTGCACTAAATACTCATACATCTGGACAATTGCACATGTCACCTCCATGCATACTTGCACAACCACTGTCACTTTAATCCTATATTTTTGCAATATTTTATTATGCCCTTATGCACAGTTAATTTTACTAGTTAAATTTATTTCTTTAGTATTTCCTTTTTATTGATTATTTATTTTACGTACAAGCTTTTATTTTCTTTTTTTAAGGTCACTGGCGGTCGTATAAAGCATTTCACTGCATATTATACTGTGTATGATTCTGTATGTGACCAATAAAATTTGAATTTGAATTTGACCTGAAGCTACCACATCAGTGATGGAAGTTACTGCATAACCTGCATGTTTATGGCCTTCAATAACTTGAGCTGAACCATCAACTCCAATTCTGCATTCTCTATTGGAGTTTCGGCTACTTCACTTGTAGGTGCATATGTAAGTGTAACACAGTCGTGAGTCATTTCTCCTTCATCCTCTAACACAACTTCAGTCATTGCAGACATCATACATGTGGATGGGTTTGTAACTGACGCACGCTGTAAAACAATGTTCGGGGCTGTAAGGCTCGCTAACCAATTTCCCCAACGAGAAGAAGTGCTTTTGTCATTGTGATGGATTACAGGGGAAAGGTGGCTACTCACAGCCCCAACAATTAGTTTTTTTGCTGTTCCTCTTGTGTTCTTAGAAGAGCCTGAGCAAGCTGTCCTAAAGTTTCAGTAGACAACGGCGGAACTACTTCAGGGTTGTAGGCAGGCTGAGAAGGAGTAGAATTATGCAAAGTATTTCTTCTACCATGTTGCAACTTCTTCCTACACTCTTTCTTCCAATGTCCCAGTTTTCCACAGTAGTTACATTTGCCTTCTCTTTTAGGCCATCTATTGTCTTGGTCTGTTGTGCTAAACGAAGCTGCTGCTACTCTCACCTTTACCTTATCATCAGCATCCCTTTCCCATGCAGCTAACCTGTCGAGATTACTCCTGAGAGTCATGGTAGACCAAGTTAGATCTAGGAATGACAATGCTTTTCTGTACTCGGCTATAAGGCCATCTGACCAGATGCGGACTAGGGGTCCCTTATCATCAAGCACACTTTCAGAATCCTCAACTATTCCACTGTAAGTTACAGCTGACTGACAAAACCGTTCAGTGTATTCATTTACAGATTCCTCTTTCTTCTGCACACAGTTAGTCATTCTGGACCAGTCTACCTTGGGTCCCAGGATGTTCTTAAGAATTTTCAAGACACCTTCTCTCAAATCACTTTTACTGGCATGTTGTAGTTCAGGAGTAACAGCAGACTCAAAACGGTTGAATTCAGATTCAGTGAGAATTTGCGACATCAGCTGGGTGACTTCTTCCAATGACATGTTGTAAAGACGCATTTTGCTGATCAAAGCTCTTCTAAATTCAGAAAAATTAGTGTGTGCTGAGGGTATGCTTTGGGATAGTCTCTCTATATCCTTAGGTCCTAGTGATTTAGTAACAGTTTGGACTTGGACAACAGGAGAGTTGGGCGTAACACTTGCAATTCCCTGAGATCTCTTACTAGCACCGCATACATTCACTGAATCTACAGGCACATCAGTTACTGATTGGATTGTTACATCTGTGTCAAAAAAGCTTGTAAGTCAGGATAGTTGTTATCAGACTGACTAACTTCATCACCATCAGTTCTCGCTGACGCTTGGTTGCGGTTCAGTTTCTTGGTCAAAGAGGATAATCTCGCACGGAGCTCCTGGATCTGTTCCTCTAGCTCTGAGATACGCTGAGACTGTTGTGTACTTAGCGTTAAACCAAATTCTCTATGGCAGCAGATAATGCCTTTTACATTTTTCTTACGAATGCATGCTCCTAATACCTTTTTACACTCATCTACAGATGAGTCTGGATGGATCTCATACTTCTGAGTTAGTTCTTGTCTAACTTTCTCAGTTACTATGAGGTTCATATGCACTCCTAACAGTGATTTGAATTCACTATCAGACCATGAAGGAGTCGCAAGACCACCTTTTGTACCTTTGGGGATCAGTCTAGCATTCTTCTTAAACATTTTGTGAATCTGTTGGTTACCACACAATCAAAACACTAAACTTCTCTGATCAACAGAGGCTTGTCACGCTTGTTCACGCAAAACACTAAACTTCACTGATCAACAGAGGCTTGTCACGCTTGTTAAGACAAAACACAAAAACTTCTCTGATCAACAGAGGATAACACAAAAATTAGCACGTAATGCTAATCTTCCCTGCGTGAACAGAGGATAACACCCAAATATTAGCACATAATGCTAATCTTCCCTGCCAAAAACAGAGGATAACACAGACAATATTAGCACGTAATGCTAATCTTCCCTGCCAAAAACAGAGGATAACACAAATGTTAGCACATAATGCTAATCTTCCCTGCCTGAACAGAGGATAACACTCTAAACAGAATTTTTTTGAGGATAACTTAGTTAACCAAACCCTACAGCAGTATGTTAACTTTTCTCTGACAGCACAGAGGATAACAAATTTGTACTGGTCTTAAAGGTTCTTTTGGATAGAGTGGCACTCACCAATCCTTGCTTGTACAAAAAGATTTGGTCTGGAATGAAGTCAGATCTTTGAGCCTGAAGTTTAAATCTGGATTCAGGTGAGGATCTCTATACAGGTCACGGCACCAAAACTGTTGGGAACTTTTTCAGAGACGTTGGGATATCATTCAAGCAGAAGTTACTCTTTATTGAGAACTCGCCGAGCGTCGCTGTAGTCATCCAAGTCTTTCTTACAACTCAGCTCTGGAGAGTTTATACAGTACTTTACAAGAGAGAGGGATACAAAGAGGTGGAGACAATCTAAACAAAGCATAGTGTGGTACTGGAGGCAGCCTGGTAACGGAAGTTCCCCAGCCCTGATCTCATCAGCATAACAGTGGCTTTCAAATGCATAGGTGTTAATCTAATCAGCCTGACAGTATCCCCCAAACCTTTACATTATCATAGAGACAAAGGCACGGCCTGGCCTTGAGATTAGCATTTACATTGACTTTGGGACCCTATCCAGCGGTCAGGAAGTCCATAAAGACAAAAGGTTAATGTCTCTGACACCTTGACTACCAGACTTGTATCTTCTTAGAATGTCACCAACTTTACCTTAAAATGTAAAACCCAATGTACATAACTTGTTCAATTTATATACTATTACGTTGGAAGCTAGATTTAACATTTTATAAATTTGTAATCCTACAATGTGCATCTCTTGTATAGTCAACATCTGCGTGTGCATGTACTGTTTATTATAGCATTGTGAACACGTGTGTTTTTTTTTTTGCGTGAAGCAAAAGTCATTAGAAAAGGTTCCTTGTTAAAAGTCCAGTCTCTTTCTGTCAGAAAGCAGTGAGTCCGTTAGTGTGTCCGCACAATATTGCTAATTGTACGTCCTGAGATTAAAATGAACATTAATTGGGAGTCATGAAAGTGAGAATCACATCCAAAACAGAAAGGTAAACTTACCTCGAACACGACAAACTCCAGCTCCAGCCACGCCGTGTAGTACCTCCGTGATGATTCCCAACCGACTGATCCACAGCGCGGGCACAGCGTCTCCAAACACGCATGCGCGGTTTAATTTGGACACATTTTTGGCTTCAGTAGACACACAATACTTCAGACTGAAACACGACTGCCCCCTACAGGTAATGAAGGGCATGTTCACAGCTTCCCGCACGCAGCCGCGCAAAGCCGCGGCAAGTCACGAGATCCCTTTTCTCGAAACGTGCGTTTTTAATGGCGATATCTGTAGTCTATAGTGCGCGACAGTGCGCTCCGAGCCGAACACCCGCAGACCCCCATTACTGTAATGCTTTCATTCACAATTGGTGTGAAGTTATCAAACCGGTTTCACTGATGGGTGATGGGTGATGGTTTCGCTGATGGGTGAATAAGTTCTTCTCCTGTTGACAGGAATCCACTATAGTAAAAGCCTACAGTAAATTTGACTGTATTCATTTACTTAGAGCTGTTCATTTACAAAAAAAAAAAAAAAAATTAAAAATATATATTTTTACCAGACAATAAACCAGACAAGTTTGGTATCAAATTCTGGGTGGCTGCTGATGTTGAAACAAAATACATGTTGAACGCAATTCCCTATCTAGAGAAAGACGACAGTAGGGCGGCTGGTCAGCGGTTATCAGACACCGTTTGATGCGCATTGTGGAGCCTTTCCTGGGGAAAGGAAGAAATACAGTATAACAACAGACAATTTCTTTACTTCGTTAGCACAGGCAACCAATCTTTTGGCGAATAAAACCACCATTGTTGGCACAATTAATAAAACCAGACGAGAAATGCCCCCTTGTACACCGGCACAGTCTGAACGATATTCCAAGACAATTCTCAAAAAAGGGAAGTTTTTCAGCTGTTTACTGTCACTATGTCATAAACAGTGAAACATAAATAAAACAAAATAAAACATCCTTAATCCATCAAACCTAAATCCTAAAGTAAGACTTGTCACACTGTAACTAGAATATTTACAAAACTGAAAGGTTGTCTCATGAATAAAAAAAAAAAAAAACCTAAGTTAAAGCAGATATTTAGATTTTGGGTTTTTTTTTGTATATTTTTTATCGTAAATGAACAGCTCTAAGTAGATGGATATTGTCAAATTTACTATATGCTTTTACTATAGTGGATTCCTGCCAACAGGACAAGAACTTAAAAATGTAACGCTTAGCTTAAATTTGTTTTATGATAATCTTATAGTAGAAAACACGAGGTAAATTAGACTATATTCATTTACTTAGGTGTTTACTATAGGCTTTACGTACAGGGGTCTGTCAGTCAACAGTAAGTTGTCTTCAGTCTGTCGAATTCAGCGGACATGGACTCATCGCTGTGCTTGTTGTAACTGAAAAAAGTGGAGGTGTGTGTGCGTGCGCGCACATACTTCATGTACTGTTATAAAAATTCCAAATGTAAGCAAACAAAATACAGCTTTTTTTTTCTCAGAGGTGAACGAAAAAGTGAACCACGTTCCCTCCGATTAGGCGCGTGGTCCATTGTCTAGGAACACTGAACGAAACGAGGCATAATCGTGGTGTTTGCTTCAGTTATGACATAGCATAGTTTCTTATAGATAGATAATAAACTATGCTACCTGATTTATTCAAATTTAATATTCTTTTAGCGATAATTTCACGGAAGTGCGTTCAGAACTATATCGCTGCTCCTGCTCCATCCGAGGTGTTCAGAAGCTTCAAATAGAATGAACGAACTAATGAATTTTCTCAAAATTATATAAAATCAAGTAGAGCTAAATCCCTAAATCTCCTTATAAAATATCGCTGATTATCATATTAGCATATTATATATATATATATATGGGGGAGTATGTCTGCAGTTTTATCGATAAATCTGCTCATATCTGCGCGCGCGTTTATCAGCCTTTTGATCATCGGCACTCACTTTCACTTTGCAAAAGGCAGTGTTTATTGTTTACAGTATTATTTATATATTTATTATAATCATTATCGAGAACATCATATAAATAGGACACAATAATTTACATTTCAACTTAATTTAGAAACCCAATTAGCATTATTGTTGTTGGTCACCGGCTGGGAATCGAACCCGGGTCTCCCACACGGCAGGCGAAACACATACCCCCGGAAACCCTTAGTATTATATAGCATACATCTTGTAAATCAATTGAATCATTTTCGATAAGTTATAAACGTTTCAATAAGTTATAAATTTTAGAATGGTATTAGTTTTTGTTTCAATATATATTCTATATTAAATATCAGTAGCATAATATTTCCACAGCAGCAGCGACAGGTATCCGAGGTGCTTATGTTACCATACCGGAAAATGAAGTTGTTCAGTTTGTGGTAGATCTGATTTATTCAAACACAATAATAAAGCTTTATATCCTCAGGCACTGTCACACAAAAAAAAAAAACATCCGGGATGTTCAGAAGCTTCAAATAGACTGAACGAACTAATGAATTTTCTCAAAATTATATAAAATCAAGTAGAGCTAAATCCCTAAATCTCCTTATAAAATATCGCTGATTATCATATTAGCATATTATATATATATGGGGGAGTATGTCTGCAGTTTTATCGATAAATCTGCTCATATCTGCGCGCGCGTTTATCAGCCTTTTGATCATCGGCACTCACTTTCACTTTGCAAAAGGCAGTGTTTATTGTTTACAGTATTATTTATATATTTATTATAATCATTATCGAGAACATCATATAAATAGGACACAATAATTTACATTTCAACTTAATTTAGAAACCCAATTAGCATTATTGTTGTTGGTCACCGGCTGCAAATCGAACCCGGGTCTCCCACACGGCAGGCGAAACACATACCCCCGGAAACCCTTAGTATTATATAGCATACATCTTGTAAATCAATTGAATCATTTTCGATAAGTTATAAACGTTTCAATAAGTTATAAATTTTAGAATGGTATTAGTTTTTGTTTCAATATATATTCTATATTAAATATCAGTAGCATAATATTTCCACAGCAGCAGCGACAGGTATCCGAGGTGCTTATGTTACCATACCGGAAAATGAAGTTGTTCAGTTTGTGGTAGATCTGATTTATTCAAACACAATAATAAAGCTTTATATCCTCAGGCACTGTCACACAAAAAAAAAAAACATCCGGGATGTTCAGAAGCTTCAAATAGACTGAACGAACTAATGAATTTTCTTAAAACGTTATAAAATGAACTAGAGCTAAATCCCTAAATCTTCTTATAAAATATCGCTAATTATCAATGCGGGAATGAATGGCGAATTGTCGATATTTCACGGAAGCATATTATATATATATATATATATATATATATATATATATATATATACATTATATATATATATATACATATATATATATATATACATATATATATATATATATATATATATATATATATATATATATATATATAAACTGTAAACTGCATATATGGAGTGAAACCTGAGATAGTTCCATATACTCACTGAATGACGCATAGATACTGTAGTATGCGCGATCCCTTGCACCATCTGCTGAGAGTAATGAGAATCGCAGGTTGGAAAAGGCAGGAAACGCCACGCCGCCTCGCAGCTGTCAGGAATTTCACGTAAATAAGAGCAAAATCGTTTTATACTGGCTTTTACTGGTGCGATTTAGAAAATTTAAGCATGCAGGGTGATTAAGCTCACAGATGTAGGAAAAGTCATGAAAGGAGGGTCCTGGATTTTGATCGAGTGTGAAGTTTTATTTTTTCAAAATGACCGTGCTCGGCGCTTCTAGTGTTAAACAACCTATTTATGTATTTATTACATGCCTCATATGTAAGTATCTCAAAGCAGAATTTTTCAATGGCAGTAATTAAATCGGATTTTGTAGTCGGTTTTGCTTCTTTTCGAATATAGTCTTTCAGAGCATGCCACACCATTTCAATGGGGTTCATGTCGGGAGATTCGGCGGGTGTCTTCACCCAGTTAATTCCCTCTTCAGCGATCACTTTTCTTGCAGCAGTGTGCTTTGGGTCATTGTCCTGGAAAAAACAGTGACGAATACTGAAAGTTTCCTTAATGTATGGGGCAGCGGTTCCTTTTATAATCTCCTCTTCGAAGAAAGACCTGTCCATTATTCATTCAAAGATGACAATAGACAAAGATGACAAACATTCACCGCTCCAGCGACCATGCTTGGCCCATCTTCATTCCAGACACGAGCTGCTCTTTACTTACTCTCGGCCATGTTGGCGGTACGTTTTCACTGTAGCTACACTGGTTCAAAAAAATGTTGGCCACGCATCATACAGATGTCTTTTGAACGTTTATTTCTCTCTTTCTCTATTTTTCAGCGGACACCGTGAAAACAAAAATAAAATAAAAGGGCATAAATATTTGAATATGTACACATCTCTCAATCGTTTTTTAAAAGTTTCTCAAACATGTTTTTTGTCCATTGATAAAACAGACCCAAGCACGCCAGCATAAAGAACATGCAAAATAATTAAGTAAAATTACTAACGTATCCATTTGAGCACAGTAACATAATTAAACATAAACATAAGTAAAGCACAATTACCGTGTGCGCCTCTTGAACCAAGTGCAGAATAAAGTTAATTTAAGTACATCTCTTCTCTGCATTCATGTTGACCCAGACCTATAATGCCACTGTGCTACAGAAATATTCATCACCTTGTCAGGTGACCAGTCCACCAAAATAAAAGCTTCCACTCTGTTTACGTATATATTTACATATAAAACATATTTAAATCAAATTTTAACAGCTGTATGAACTTAAGCAATCATGGATTTATATCAACATGACCAAACAAAAATTACATCTTAATGAAACTTTCTCTTTGACAATTACAAAGACAGAGTCAAAGTCAAAGAGTATAGAGTATAATTCGGAACCAAAACACCAAACCAGGTGTATATGCTTTACATTGTATATATGCCGGTGTAGCATGTGCGGTGTTAGGCACTGCAAGTGTCCCGTCCGACGTTCTGCGAGGTTCCACAGGCTCCGCAAGCTTCTGTGAGGACGAAAGTTATATTTTTCAGGCGGAAAGATTGGAAACAGTCACTACGCCCAATCTGCAAAAACTCTCTGATTTGCAATAAGCCATACTTACGGCCACTGTGTTAATTCCACATAGATGTGTAAGAATTACTTCAACAGACTTTTGAACAAGTCCAACTTACGAACATGCTCCCGGAACAGAGCTTTTCATAAGTCGGGGACTTACTGTACACTTCTTACTACTGGGCATTACTTTATTGCAGATGAAAAGTAGCTGATTCAAGTACAGTATGATTTACACCCAAAATGTGCAAATAAACCCTCACATCCTCACATAGTATGAAATTTACAGCAGGAATTCTGAATGAGGCAAACACAGATGAAGAGAGTGTTTACCTAAAGGAAACTATACAGGTAAAATTAGAAAAATTATAATATCGTGCAAAAGTGCACTTATTTCAGTAATGCAACTTAGAAGGTGAAACTAATATATGAGATAGACTCATTACATGCAAAGCAAGATCGTTCAAGGTGTGATTTGTCATAATTGAGATGATTATGGCATATAGCTCATGAAAATCCCAAATCCACAATCTCAGAAAATTAGAGTATTACATGCAATCAATAAAACAAGGATTGTACATAGAACATATCGGACCTCTGAAAAATAAGTATGCATATTTACTCAGTACTTGGTTTTGGCCCCTTTTGCAGCAATTACATCCTCAATGCCTGGCATGGAAGCCATCATGTGGCACTGCTGAGGTGTCATGGAAGACCAGGATCCTTCAATAGCGGCCTTAAGCTCTTCTGCATTGTTCGTTCTCATGTCTCTCATCTTTCTCTTGGGAATGCCCCATAGATTCTCTATGGGGATCAGATAAGGCGAGTTTCCTGGCCAATCACGCACAATAATCCCACGGTCCTTGAACTAGGTTTTGGTGCTTTTGGCAGTGTGGGCAAGTTCTGCTTAAAAATTAAGTCAGCATCCCCGTAAAGCTCATCTGCGGAAGGAAGCATGACGTGCTGCAAAATCTCCTGGTAGACGGCTGCGTTGACTCTGGACTTAATGAAACACAATGGACCAATACCAGCAGATGACATGGCTCCCCAAATCAACACAGACTGTGGAAACTTCACACTGGACTTCAAGCATCTTGCAGTGTGTGTTCTCCATTCTTCCTCCAGACTCTGGGTCCTTTGTTTCCAAATGAGATGCAAAAGTTGCTCTCACATAAAAGAGGACTTTGGACCACTGAGCAACAGACCAGTTCTTTTTTCTTTGAATGGCCTTTTCCTGACAATACTCTCCAGGTTGTGGTCATCCCTGCTGCTTGTGCACCTTTTTCTTCCTAACTTTCTATTAATGTGCTTTAATACAGCACTTTGGGAACATCCAACTTCTTTTGCGATTACGCTTTCCCTCCTTATGGAGCATGTCATTCTTTGACAATACTGCTGCTTTTTGTTGGAAACTGGCAGACATAAAAAATATGAAATATACTTTAAATAAATATAAAGCGGACAATGGGCTAAAGCCCCCCTAAAAATGGCCTAGCGATGCCCGTGTATATATAATGAAAATATTATGTGTAAAGAAAATATAATTTATATATTCGTGTTTAATTACAAAAAAAAACATTTTAATGGTTAGTGATTGTTGCAGACATTCACATTATTTTTTGGGGAAGAGCTTGGCTTGTACAGGCTACTCATCAGCAGTCGGCGCCCCGCTGTAACCACAGGGATTAAAGTTCTCCGTCGTTACGACGGATTTCCGTCAATCACACTGTTCCGCCTGTCCTTAATGTTTAAAATTCACTTTTCATAATTTTAATGCTGTGTATATATAGGCTTACATGGGTCTTAAATTAAGGAAAGACAGTGTATTCAGCCTGCTGAGGAGTATGTGATCAAAGCCTGGAGTGGAGCGACTGCACGTTCCTCTCTCCACTCTAAGCGTTTTGTTATCACTCCGGTATGGATCCACTCCGGGTTTTGGTTTAGTTTTGAAGAACTACATGTCAGGCTACGGTTTGACTATATTTAAGATAGCATGGACACACTTAATGCAGGAAGGCTCCGATGTTTCGGAGATTGATAAAAGTGTAAATAAATAAATGGAGATGGGCTTGGCTTAGCGAAATTGGGGAGAATGGCAAGCCTTTTAGTTTGTGGACTAAAAAAAATCTAACATCCAGGTAGGTGTCTTTGCACAGTATGCCACAGGAAACTTCAATATGGCAATAATGGCAAAACAAAGTGCGAGTTCGCCATCAGTCAGCAGCTAGTCACAATGCTGCCGTTCGTGCTCTAACAGTACACATGCTCCCTGTCTGGTGCGACAAGAACCACAACGGAGATTCACACATCTGTGGCCGACCATGTGCGCGATGTAAAAGTGCGTCTATGTTCTTTCATAGCGGAGCATGACCTGTCGGTCACAGTCTCACAACCACTAGTTAATTTAATGCAATCAGTTGTCAAAGACAAGAGTGCACTTTCAAGATTGTCTACGTTTACACTGCCAGGTCTCGATGCTTAATTCCGATTTGTTGCCTATATCTGATATTTTTGACCGTCTGTTTACACGTTATTTCCACTATGACTCATATCCGATTCACGTGTTTACACTCGCCATACCATCTGAAACATCACGCATACTTAAAGGGGGGTTCTTGCGCTACACACTAGCCAAGAAAGATGAAGGTGAAATATGCTTAACGCTATCTCTGCTATATATGCAAAGTTCGCGCACCATGGTTTTAAAACGGAGGAGGAGAAAAAAAACGGCATAATTGCAGCATTCACATATGCTTAATTCATCAAATACTGATTTAATGGGGGGGGGGCGGGGCGTTGTTCTTTTCCTTTTCCATGTCTCCTGCGATGTTGTAATTCCACACGCGCTTCCACCGGAGAATAACATTATTATAATACTATATTATTATATACGTTATTCTCCGGTGGAAGCGCGTGTGGAATTAAGCATCGAGACCTGCAGTGTAAACGTAGCCAAGGAGGCCTGAAACCGATCTCGAAATATCGGAATGCATGCGTTTTTTTCCTGTTTACACGAACATAGAACATATCCGATATGTGTCACATATGAGCAAAAAATCGGAATTGGGTCACATTTATCTGGCAGTGTAAACGTAGCCGCTTACTGGAAATCCGAATTGTCATCTAAGCTGAAAACGAAGATGTTTTCTTTGGCTACGTTTACACTGTGGTATACAGATGTCGCCTTTAAAACTGCGCGTGTTTTCCCGCGAGAGGCCGCAATTTAGTGCGCGGCGTGCCGCGACTTGCCGGAGGCAACATTCGGGAATTTAAAATTAATGTGTTGTGCTTCACTGAATATCCGCCAGATGGCGCATGGAAGGACTTTATCTAAAAGCCGGTGGTCCGGGAAAGTCAGTTTCCCTATGTTTCCCCGGTGGCGCGCAGATTCAAATCATGACGGCAACCTAACCCTGAGAAGGCGAACGAGGATTTTAACAGATTTTCTCTCGTTTTAAAGTGTTTTTACGAACTTTTTGAATTAAACAAATAACCTATGCAAAATAATCGAGTGTCTTTTCGCTTTTTTTTTTATATATTTGAAGATAATTCATACGTTTTAAGCCGCTGCAAAAGGCTGGTTTGCTGGGCGAGTACTGACATCACGACTACTTTTATTACACCTACATTTGTTTATTTGTATATGTATGTTATTAATATTAATTTTTTAGAGATTGTGTGTGCGTGCACGGAGAGTTTGTGTTGATAAGTGCATGTGGATAAGTTGATAAGTGTATCAGGAAGCATTAAAATGTTCATTTGAATTAAAATGACACACACACATCTGTATATACAGTATATCAATTACATATATAATCAATTATATCAATTTCACTGAAGCCTATCCCTCGCCATATGACAATTCGCCATTCATTCTCGCATTGATAATCAGCGATATTTTATAAGGAGATTTAGGGATTTAGCTCTACTTAATTTTCTAACGTTTTAAGAAAATTCATTAGTTCATTCATTCTATTTGAAGCTTCGGATGGTTTTTTAAATTTTTTAGATTAGTTCTGAACTTGCTTCCGTGAAACTATCGCTAAATCAATGTACTGAGACCTCCTGAGGATATAAAGCTTTATTATTGTGTTTGAATAAATAATCAGATCTACCACAGCAGATAATAAACTATGGTGTGTCATAACCGAAGCAAACACCACGATTATGCCTCGTTTCGTTCGACGGGAACGTGGTTCACTTGGCCGCGGTGTATTATAAACCTGTGGAATGTTTCACTGTTTATGCTCACATAAGAGTAATAAAAGCGAGTGAAATGTGGAAATGATGTGTGGCAACTCAATGAGAACTAAACCAAAGATTTCGGTAACTCCACTGAGTGTAACATCTGCATAGTGACACTGAACATCTTCACTTTTCCGTTTACCTCTGAAAAAAAAGCTGTATTTTGTTTGTTTATATTTAGAGTTTTTAG
Source organism: Channallabes apus (assembly GCA_030522415.1). Taxonomy (NCBI): domain Eukaryota; kingdom Metazoa; phylum Chordata; class Actinopteri; order Siluriformes; family Clariidae; genus Channallabes; species Channallabes apus. The sequence goes on along the minus strand of CM060121.1, from coordinate 14,035,795 downwards.
AACAGTAGAAGAAGTACGCGCGCGCACGCACACACATAGACACACACACACACACAGACAGACACACACACACACTCCCCTGAGCCCTTGGGAAACATCCAATCACCGTCGGTATACAAATGAGTCAAGACGTAGCCTAACGTGGTGTCGTGTCGGATTTCAGCGGTCACGGAGCGGGAAGACTTTGAAGAAGCTGCAGTGACAGTAAACAGCTGAACAACTTCACTTTTCCGTTTACCTCTGAGGAAAAAAAGCTGTATTTTGTTTGTTTATATTTAGAATTTTTATAGTAGTAAAAGAAAGTTACAGTTTGTGGTCTGTGTACTGTAGTTCGCACCCTTGTAGAGAATAAATAAATGAATAACACCTTCATATCCCCTCTCAAGAGAGTGCCATAGTCCATTGTTAGTTTTAATGATTTGGCTGAAACTAATTATCACTACATAAGTACCCTAACACCATTGATCATGAGTCTCAGCTGAACCTAATTCTATACTTGTAACAGAAAATGTAGATGCAGATTTCAAATGTGTATTTATATGATAGATAGATAGATAGATAGATAGATAGATAGATAGATAGATAGATAGGTGTGTGTGTGTGTGTGTGTGTGTGTGTGTGTGTGTAGGCTCTACGTAGGGGCAAGAGAGGGCAGCGCACCCTCAAATAATTATCAAATCAAATAATTCCTAAAATGTATATATTACAAGTTGATAAACTGATCTGCGGTAGCGGAAAAATCCGCTGAAAAAAGGACAGGCTGAAGCGCACGCGCACACACACATACACACGCGCACACATACACACACAGACACACCTCCCTTGAGCCCTGCGTCTGTCGGATTTCAGCGGTCACGGGGTGGAAAGACTTTGAAGCAGTTTATATATGAATCTAAGCTTGAACTTATCAGCATTGTAAATATATAATACTTTTCAAATAAAATCGATATTACATTGACCCTGAAGTTTAGTTTAGCACACACAAAAAACAGAAAAGTCATTTCTGGTAACGGAATATGTAGTTTATTTACAGTAATTCATTAAAAAATGAATATACATACAGTACACGGTAAACACGGGAAAAATTACAAAATGAAAAAACAAACAGTATCTACTTTATAAACAGCTTAGTATGTGCGTCGAGATGCTGAAATCCCTTGCATGTTTTTGCTTCCAAGTGGAGAGATATTTGACCGATAGCCTAGAACAAAAGATCTATAGGTGTGATCACAACCCCCTCCGACCGACCGTGCCATCAATCACTGACCACCTCAGAAGTTCCCTCCAATGTATGGCTGCAATACTGTTTTGCAAGTATTTTTAACACCATTCAAAGGCTTACAAGTTCCATTCAACATATAATGATGTCTGCAAATGTTAATATATTCCTAAAATGTATACAGTATCTCACAAAAGTGAGTACACCCCTCACATTTTTGTAAATATTTTATTATTTCTTTTCAAGGGACAACGCTAAAGATATGAAACTCTGATAGAATGTAAAGTAATCAGTGTACAGCTTGTATAATGGTGTAAAGTTGATGTTCCCTCAAAATAACTCAACACACAGCCATTATAGTCTGAACTGCTGGCAACAAAAGTGAGTACACCCCTAAATGAAAATGTTCAAACTGTGCCCAGTGTCAGTATTTTGTGTGGCCACCATTATTTTCCAGCACTGTCTTAACTCTCTTGGGCATGGAGTTCACTAGAGCTTCACAGGTTGTCATGGGAATCCTCTTCCACTCCTCCTTGATCACGTCACGAAGCTGGTGGATGTTAGGCACCTTGTGCTTCTCCACCTTCCGTTTGAGGATGCCCCACAGATGCTCAATAGGGTTTAGGTCTGGAGACATGCTTGGCCAGTCCAGCACCTTTACCCTCAGGTTCTTCTGCAAGACAGTGGTTGTCTTGGAAGTATGTTTGGGGTCATTATCATGTTGGAATACTGCTCTACGGCCCAGTTTCCGAAGGCAGGGGATCATGTTCTTCTTCAGTATGGCACAGTACATGTTGGCATTCATGGTTCCCTCAATGAACTGTAGTTCCACAGTGCCGGCAGCACTCATGCAGCCCCAAACCATGACACTCCCACCACCTTGCTTGACTGTAGGCAAGACACATCTGTCTTTGTACTCTTCACCTGGTCGCCGCCACACACGCTTGACACCATCTGAACCAAATAAGTTTATCTTGGTCTCATCAGACCACAGGATGTGGTTCAAGTATGCCATGTCCTTAGTCTGCTTGTCTTCAGCAAACTGTTTGCGGGCTTTCTTGTGCACCATCTTTAGAAGAGGCTTTCTTCTGGGACGACAGCCATACAGACCAATTTGATGCAGTGTGCGGCATATGGTTTGAGCACTGACAGGCTGGCTCCCCATCCCTTCAACCTCTGCAGCAATGCTGGCAGCACTCACACGTCTATTTTCAAAAGCCAACATCTGGACATGACGCTGAGCATGTGCACTCTTCTTCTTCTTTGGTCTACCATGGCAGGGCCTGTTCTGAGTGGAACCTGTCCTTTTAAACCACTGTGTGGTCTTAGCCACCGTGTTGCAGGTCAGTTTCAGGGTGTTAGCAATCTTCTCATAGCCTAGGCCATCTTTGTGTAGAGCAATAATTCTTTCTTTCACATCCTCAGAGAATTCTTTGACATGAGGTGCCGTGTTAAACGTCTAGTGACCAGTATGAGAGTGTGAGAGTGATAACACCAAATTTAACACACCTGATCCCCAAGGACACCTGAGACCTTGTAACATGTGTGACACGAGTGACATGACAACGGGAAGGTAAAAGGGCTAATTGGGCACAATTTGGGCATTTTCATTTAGGGGTGTACTCACTTTTGTTGCCAGCAGTTCAGACATTAATGGCTGTGTGTTGAGTTATTTTGAGGGGACATCAACTTTACACCATTATACAAGCTGTACACTGATTACTTTACATTCTATCAGAGTTTCATATCTTTACCGTTGTCCCTTGAAAAGATATAATAAAATATTTACAAAAATGTGAGGGGTGTACTCACTTTTGTGAGATACTGTATATTACAAGTTGATAAACTGATCCGCGGGAGCGGAAAAATCCGCTGAAAAAAGTGCACTGCAACTACAGATGTCGCCCTTAAAACCCTGCGTGTTTTCCCGCGGGATGCCGCAATTTAGCGCGCGGCGTGCCGCGTCTTGCCGGAGGCAACATTCGGGAATTTTAAATAAATGTGTTGCGCTTCACTGAATATCCGCCAGATGGCGCATGGAAGGACTTGTACCAAGTACAACAATGAATGTAAGGACGCGGATGAACAGTGCTGAAGCGAACATGAATTTTATTTTGTTTTATAATAGATCTTTCATGAGGAATGAGTGTATATGTGCTTCACATTATCAAACACAGGCAAAGGAGACAGAAATTATTGAGGGATCCACTGAAAAAAGTAAACCTAGTTTAATGTGTTTTTTTTCTCATTCCATTAGTAAAAAAAATAATTTGCTCTTTTTAACTGAAGTGTCTAATTTATGCTTATGGGTGAATATTTTTTTTTTTTTTTTTAGTATAATGCTGTTTACAGCAGGAAACCAAAGTGAAATTGTGAGGGTTGCCCACTAGAGGGCAGTGTTTTAATTTGTAGTTTTTGTTGTAGACCCAGTTTCCCAGAAGGCACCTCGGTCAGCTGACGCAGATGCCCAGCTGAACCGAGGATGCAATTAGTATAAGCATAAAAATACCTGTTTGTTCTGGGAAGCTGGGTCGAGCATTAATTTCTGTTATGTGGGTTTTGTTTCCTTGTTTTAGTTTGATTTCATTATAGTTGGCATTTAGTTTCTGGAGCTCTTTAAGTTTGTATTTGCTTTGATTTAGTTTATGTCTCTTTGTCTCTGTGTCTCCTAGCAGGATTAGCCTCTAGGAGAATTAGCCTTTTGTGTTTACCCTTTTGTGTAAGTAATCCCCATTGCCTGTTTAGCTAGTAGTCTGTTTCAATACTAATGAGGGTGATACTAACATGTCTAGATCTTAGTCTGTCTAGTCTTCGTGTCTGTCTAGTCTCATTGTCTGCTTAGCTCTTAGTCTGTTTAGGTACTAACATCTTTAGCCACTAATCTTTAGAGTTCTTAGTCTGTTTCATACCTAGTCTGCTGTGTACCTTGTCTGTTCATTCCCTTGTGTCTCAGGCTACTGGCTGGTGTAGCCATTAGTCTGATTAGCTATGAGCTAGCTTAGCAGCTAATGTGCAGCTCAGCCAATAGACCTAGCCAAGCCTGTCTTGTGTTTGTTTATCCCTTGCATGCATAGTCCCTTGTGTTTAGTCCTCTAGGCTGTTTAGTATGTCTTGTCTCGTCCAGTTAGTATCCCCATGTCTGTACTGTATTAGATCATGTCATCCCGAGTCTGTTTGTATTTTGAGTTCTCATTTGTTAGCATGCTCCATGATTTTAGCCAACTCTCTTAGTTCATGTTTTGTTCATGTTTGCTTTTTGTTTGATTCTTATTAAAGACTATTTGTTTCACTGCATCCCCTCTGCATCTATGCCTCAACACCCAGCCCACAGTCCAACACCATAGCAGAACGTGACAGAATGCTCGACCCAACAAGAGGCATAGCAGAGGGGCCCCCCCGGGAGAAAATTTGGGGGGGGGGCTGGGACTATAACACCTGGGCAAGCTGACCAGGAATAATCAGCTTGCCCCACGTCAAAACAGGGGACTGAACTGGAGGTGAGGGGGCCTCAGTGGAGGCTCCAGTTTCGCCAGCGGGCCTCAGTGGAGGCTCCAGTTTCGCCAGCGGGCCTCAGTGGAGGCTCCAGTTTCGCCAGCGGGCCTCATTGGAGGCTCCAGTTCTCCAGCGCGCCTCACGGGAGGCTCCAGTTCTCCAGCGCGCCTCACGGGAGGCTCCAGTTCTCCAGCGCGCCTCACGGGAGGCTCCAGTTCTCCAGCGCGCCTCACGGGAGGCTCCAGTTCTCCAGCGCGCCTCACGGGAGGCTCCAGTTCTCCAGCGCGCCTCACGGGAGGCTCCAGTTCTCCAGCGCGCCTCAGGGGAGGCTTCAGTTCCGCCAGCGCGCCGCAGGGGCGTCTTCATGTCCCCAGAGCCCAGCCAGGACCTCGCCAGGGAAAACCCTCACCACGCTCTCTAGCTTCATTCACAGCGGTGACAGCGACCCGCCACCGCCAGACTTCGAGAGCGTGCTTCCATCACCACCCGGTGTCAAAGGAGGCCAGAGTACTGCAGAGGCCGCCCGGCGTGAGGACAACACAGTGCTGCATCGGCCGCCCGACTTGGAGGGCGATTCAGTGCTGCAGCCATCGCTCCACCGGCAAGAGCGACACAGCACTGCCTCCAACGCCCGGCCTACACCAGCGATCCGGCACTGCCTCCGCCGCCCGGCCTACGGCATCGGCCCAGTGCTGCCTCCGCCACCCGACGACGTCATGAGCTCACCGCCGCTCAGCCCCGAGGACGAGCCATTGCTGCCTCCGCCACCCAGCCTCGGGTGCAGGCCGCTGCTGCACCCGGTGCCTGGCTTCGGCGGCAATTCAAGCTCGCCCACCCTCCCACCCACTTTGGGGAGCCTGCTCGTCGGCGTCGCAGTCGGGTGGAATGACCCGGGACATGGGGAAGGGTACCCCGGACCTTCGTTAGCGCTCCGGAGGAGCGTTTTTAAGGGGGGGGGGGGGGTACTGTGAGGGTTGCCCACTAGAGGGCAGTGTTTTAATTTGTAGTTTTTGTTGTAGACCCAGTTTCCCAGAAGGCACCTCGGTCAGCTGACGCAGATGCCCAGCTGAACCGAGGATGCAATTAGTATAAGCATAAAAATACCTGTTTGTTCTGGGAAGCTGGGTCGAGCATTAATTTCTGTTATGTGGGTTTTGTTTCCTTGTTTTAGTTTGATTTCATTATAGTTGGCATTTAGTTTCTGGAGCTCTTTAAGTTTGTATTTGCTTTGATTTAGTTTATGTCTCTTTGTCTCTGTGTCTCCTAGCAGGATTAGCCTCTAGGAGAATTAGCCTTTTGTGTTTACCCTTTTGTGTAAGTAATCCCCATTGCCTGTTTAGCTAGTAGTCTGTTTCAATACTAATGAGGGTGATACTAACATGTCTAGATCTTAGTCTGTCTAGTCTTCGTGTCTGTCTAGTCTCATTGTCTGCTTAGCTCTTAGTCTGTTTAGGTACTAACATCTTTAGCCACTAATCTTTAGAGTTCTTAGTCTGTTTCATACCTAGTCTGCTGTGTACCTTGTCTGTTCATTCCCTTGTGTCTCAGGCTACTGGCTGGTGTAGCCATTAGTCTGATTAGCTATGAGCTAGCTTAGCAGCTAATGTGCAGCTCAGCCAATAGACCTAGCCAAGCCTGTCTTGTGTTTGTTTATCCCTTGCATGTGTAGTCCCTTGTGTTTAGTCCTCTAGTCTGTTTAGTGTGTCTTGTCTCGTCCAGTTTGTATCCCCATGTCTGTATTGTATTAGTTGTGCAATCTCTAGTCTGATGTCTAAGTGTTTATGAGTTCTGTTTGTATTCTGCTCCAAAGTTCATGCCAACTTCCTTATTTCATATTTTGTTCATGTTTTGCTTGTTTGTTTTAATAAAGACTTTCTGTTTCACTGCATCCCCTCTGCATTTATGCCTCAACACCAAGCCCACAGTCCAACACCATAGCAGAACGTGACAGAAATATTTCATTTTGATCAAGGTACTCTTATTAGGTTGAGTGTGATTTGCGCATGCGCAGTCTTTAGACCATAGTTTTGCCGGTATAATTTTATTTCCGCCTCAAACCGGAGCATGACGTTGAAACAAGTAAGGAAGGATATCAGAACCTGTATTTCAGTTACTGTTAGTTAAAGCCCCTGATTAAACTTAAATCTAATCCATTCACAAAGGACATTTCTGCTTCAAACCGTGTCTCATGACCTCATGACGCAGCATTTTCACGGACTGAATCACATGCGGGTGGAGATTCTCAAAGAAAACTCCTTTAAACCAGGTAAGAAAGCAAACTCATGTCATTTCTATGTTAAATGTATCTCTTCTATGAGCAAATTCATGATTTATGTCAGGAACAACTACTTTGTAGATTGAGTTTTGTGTCCGTGTTTGCTACTGTAGCTAAAACCACCTATATTACCTGCATTAGCATTAGCTAACTAACGTGGTGATTTTCAAAAACACCGGAGTTTATACAGTAAGTCAGCGGCGCCGAAGAAAATAATTATATTTAAGTACCGTTGGTTAACGATGTAAAAATTAATAGGAAAGTGACGTAAACATAGAACAAGCTAATTTGGAGTGAGTGCTGTTTGTAGTGTACTGCTTTCTATACTTTATACATACTGTAATTAAGATTTGCTAACATAAGAACTTGAGCCAGTCCAATTTTTGTTTTTACCTTTTTTTTTTTTTTTTTTTAAAGATCAGTAATGAGTTTCTGAGAATTATATCTGCTCCACTTCAAGCAAGATTACTGGTTTCCTTGGACAAGCAACACTACAAACTAATTGAGATCATCAGAAACTAGGGAGGAACCCGTCAGAGAGAAGACCAGAGATATAATCTTCATCTTCAAGTTCTTGATCTGGTATGTATGGTACGGTTCAGGACCAGGGAGGGAGCCGGAGACAGCAGAACAAAGAGATGATATTGCCAGCACCAGCACAGGGAGCACAGTTTTTAGTTTAGATCTCATGTTTACATTTTATTGTATGTTGATGGCTTGACTGTAAACAACAAACAATGCAATAAATGTATAAAAAATATATATATTTATTGTCTCTTTCCAGGACCAGGCATATCGTTCAATTATTTTCTGGCCAAATAGGCAGTCGTAACAAGAGGTGAGGGCGCGCGCGTCATCACATGTGCTTAGCCGACTCTGCGTTCACCGTAAACTTCAATATACATAGACGTTTATATTTTTGTTTATTTGTATATGTATGTTATTAATTTTACTTTTTTAGAGATTGTATGTGTGCGTGCACGGAGAGTATGTGTTGATAAGTTTATGTGGATAAGTTGATAAGTGTATCAGAAAGCATTAAAATGTTCATTTGAATTAAAATGACACACACACGTCTGTGTATACAGTATATCAATTACATATATATAAATTTCATTAGTTCGTTCATTCTATTTGAAGCTTCGGATGTTTTTTTTTTTGGTTTGGTTAGATTAGTTCTGAACTCGCTTCCTTGAAACTATCGCTAAAACAATGACACACACACATAGACACACAGACACACACACTCCCCTGAGCCCTCGGGAAACATCCAATCACCATCGGTATACAAATGAGTCAAGACGCAGCCTAACGTGGTGTCGTGTCGGATTTCAGTGGTCACGGAGTGGGAAGACTTTGAAGAAGCTGCAGTGACAGTGAACAGCTGAACAACTTCACTTTTCCGTTTACCTCTGAGGAAAAAAAGCTGTATTTTGTTTGTTTATGTCTAGAATTTTTATAGTAGTAAGAGAGAGTTATAGTTTGGTCTGTATTGTAGTTCGCACCCTTGTAGAGAATAAATAAATGAATAACACCTTCATATCCCCTCTCAAGAGTGTCATAGTCCATTGTTAGTTTTAATGATCTGGCTGAAACTAATTATCACTACATAAGTACCCTAACACCATTGATCATGAGTCTCAGCTGAACCTAATTCTATACTTGTAACAGAAAATGTAGATGCAGATTCCAAATGTGTACTTATATAATAGATAGATAGATAGATAGATAGATAGATAGATACATAGATAGATAGATAGATAGATAGATAGATGTGTGTGTGTGTGTGTGTGTAGGCTCTACGCAGGGGCAAGAGAGGGCAGCGCACCCTTAAATGTCTGCACATGTTAATATATTCCTAAAATGTATATATTACAAGTTGATGAACTGATCTGCGGTAGCGATGACGTCACAGTCCGACAGCTTTAGAATGATGTTTGATCAGGTCTACTGTATATTCTGAACATAGAACTGCAAAATGTCTGATACAGTACTTTGGGGGAAACAAAGACTTAAACTGTTAAGTAATAACATTATTAATAACAAATATGTAATAGTTTTGATATTTGAAAATTTTTTATTTTAATGTAAAAGGACTATAGATAGAGACTTATAAGCAGCTGGTGTATCCGGGTTGTTTAATGAACTTAAGCAAAAAGACAACATGTATTCATCTGTTTTATATAAATTACTGTTTTAACTTTGACTAGTTTTGGAAGAATAAATTGAATTGTTAAAGTCATGTTTTGCGTGTTTTAATTTTGGGGGATTGTTTGGGTATTTAAAAATTGTTTAGTTGAACCTGTCATGACACGCCAAGCCACAGCTCCGTCATGATCCATGTTTGTCAACAACTCTCGCATGGCACCACGCCCCCTCTCCTCCCTGTACACCTGGACGCTATTAGTAATCAGCCCTGTTACCTATTTAAACCACACCCTGACACTGCCTCGTCGCCAGATTATTGTGTGCCTCACTAGCCCAATCTTCCAGCGATTTTTCTTCATTGTCTATTGGATCTTGACCACGCTTTGTTTTCCCCGACCACGATTTTTGTCTCTCGTTTTTGGATACTTTACTCTGGATATTTCATGTTGCCGACCTCTTACCTGTTTACGACTACGAGCTTGGATCACGGACCCCCTCTCGTCTCTCCGGCTTCGACCTCTGCCTGCTTCACGACAACGATTAGCCCTCGCGGCTCGCTGAGCTCTCTCCCCCTCCATCCACACCGGCATCTCATCGCGGAGCTCTCTCTCTGCATGCGCTCGCTCTGCGCGCCGCCACAGCTCAAGCTCACGCTGCACGCGCCTGCATTGATCCCAGCTGTCACTCGCGCCGGCTCGCGCACTTCCGTGTTTACGCTACGCTTGCGTCACACGCATCGCCTCCCCATCTCGACACAGTCACGAGCTGGTACTCCGTGTTTCCGCATTTCGGCGAAGCCTCCTGCCTGCATGAGGTATTTTGCAACGCGGAATTTAATCACTGCCCTGCCTGCTTCGCTGTTCACAAGCACCACTGTCTCCCATTTACCCTGTCTGCACTTGGATCCCTCACGCCCCCTAGCGGCCCCTGACAGAATAATCTGGCCCTACTAAAATGGATCCAGCAGAGGCAGCTCACCTGAGAGGAGCATTAGAGAGTCAAGGAGTACTCTTAGGCGCCCACCAGCAGGAAATAAGACAGATCACGAGCTCACTTCAAAGCATCACGGAAACACTGCAGTCTCTCTCCGCTCAGGTTGGGAACCTACAACCTCCTGCACACACTCCTCAGCCCCTCCCTCCAACACTCTCGCCTGGCCTAGAGCCCCGCCTGCCAGCACCGCCCACCTATGATGGAGATCCAGCCACCTGCCGCTCCTTTTTGTCTCAATGCTCTCTCGTCCTGGAACTACAGGCCACATCATTTCCCACGGAGCGTTCCAAGGTGGCCTACATCATCACCCTCCTGTCAGGAAAGGCGAGAGAGTGGGGGACGGCATTGTGGGATGCCCAAGTCCCGTGCTGCTTCGCCTATAGGACCTTCACGGATGAAATGAGGAAGGTCTTTGACCGCTCCTTTACGGGACATCAAGCGGCTGATCACATCCTTCAGCTACGTCAAGGAATTCGTTCCGTTTCTGATTATGCCATCGAATTTCGGACCCTGGCTCCCTCTTGCGACTGGGACGAGAGGGCCCTCTTCGACTGCTTTTTTCATGGGCTCTCAGACCCAATTAAGGACGAGCTGGCGGCCCGGGAGCTGCCCTCGAACTTACAAGGACTCATCGACTTAACGACCCGCATTGATGACCGTAAACGGGCACGCCGAAAGGAGCAGCAGCCTTATCGCGAACCACGCACCCCAACACTCACCCTGGCCACACCCCAGCCACCCCCTGAGCCCATGCAGATAGGCCGTGCACGCATCTCGCCGGAGGAGCGTCAGCGCCGTAGAAATGAGGGCGCCTGTTTCTACTGTGGCCAGGTCGGCCATGTTGTGCGATCCGGTCCACTAAAAGGCTAGGCCCCCCCGTAGTTCTGGGGATGCAGGGGGGCCCAGCATCTGTTTCTTCCCCGGACCAGCGATCATGCTTCTCCGTAACTCTGACCCACGGCGACCAATCCTATGCCACGTACGCACTAGTGGACTCCGGGGCTGATCAGAATCTAATTTCTTCCTCCATTGTTTCAAACTTCAAGATCCCCCTCACGCCCCTGCATCAACCCTTTACGGTTCAGGCTCTTGATGGCAGCAGACTCTCCCCCATCACTCATCGCACCAACCCCGTGACCCTGCAGTTTTCAGGCAATCACACTGAAACGATTACCTTCCTAACCGTTCAAAATTCCCATGCACCCATCGTTCTGGGCCTCCCTTGGCTAAGACTACACAACCCGCACATCGACTGGATTAAAAGGAGAGTCCTGGACTGGAGTCCCACCTGCCTCTCTTCATGCTTACGTTCAGCACATATGGGCCGAAGTTTACCCACGCCACAAGAGGAAACTCCCGACCTAACCAAGTTACCCACGGACTATCATGACCTTCGGCAGGTGTTTAGCAAATCACGGGCCACCTCCCTACCCCCGCATCGCCCCTATGACTGTGCTATCGACCTCCTCCCAGGCACCTCACCACCTAAGGGGCGACTGTACTCCCTCTCCCGCCCCGAGAGAGAGGCAATGGAACAGTATATAAAGGAATCACTTGCAGCTGGGATCATCCGCCCATCCTCTTCACCAGCAGGGGCTGGGTTTTTCTTCGTTGAAAAGAAGGATAAGTCCCTCAGACCCTGTATCGATTATAGGGGGTTGAACGAGATCACGATTAAGAACCGTTACCCTCTCCCCTTGATGTCGTCGGCCTTTGAACTTCTCCAGGACGCCCGCATCTATACTAAGTTAGATTTAAGGAACGCCTACCACCTTGTCAGGATACGGGAGGGCGACGAATGGAAGACCGCCTTTAACACACCTACCGGCCATTATGAGTACCTAGTGGTCCCATTCGGCCTAACCAACGCGCCGGCAGTATTCCAGGCCCTAATCAATGATGTCCTCAGAGACTTTCTTAATGTTTTCGTCTTCGCTTATCTGGATGATATCCTGATTTTTTCACGTTCGGTGAGGGAACACAAGCTCCATGTGCGCCAGGTCCTGCAACGGCTCCTGGAGAATAAGCTCTACATCAAGGCAGAGAAATGTGAATTTCATTGTACCTCCACGTCCTTTCTAGGATACTTCATTTCCCCTGCAGGCATCCAGATGGACCCCACCAAGGTGAAGGCAGTCACGGACTGGCCAGTACCGACCTCAAGACGCGAACTCCAGCGGTTCTTGGGATTCGCAAACTTCTATCGACGTTTTATTCGAAGCTACAGCATGGTGGCAACCCCACTCACGACACTTACGTCCTCCAAGATCCCATTCCGATGGAACCCCCAGGCTGACATAGCCTTCAAGGATCTCAAGTCCCGCTTCACTACGGCACCCATCCTTATTTTTCCCGAACCCTCCCTCCAGTTTATCGTGGAAGTAGACGCGTCTGAGACTGGAGTAGGCGCCGTCCTGTCCCAGAGATCCACAAAGGATGCTAAAATCCACCCATGCTCCTTCTTCTCCCGCCGACTCACACCTGCTGAACGCAATTACGGTATTGGGGACCGTGAACTCTTGGCGGTCAAGTTGGCCTTGGAAGAATGGAGACACTGGCTAGAAGGGGCGGACCACCCCTTCCTCGTATGGACCGACCATAAAAACCTGGAGTACTTGAAGACAGCGAAGAGACTTAACTCACGCCAAGCACGATGGTCACTATTTTTCTCCCGTTTCCGATTCACACTGTCATATCGCCCTGGCTCCAAGAACATCAAGCCTGATGCCCTCTCCCGACAATTCTCCACCCCTCAGGATTCATCCATAACGGAGGTGATTCTTCCTCCTCACTGCCTGGTAGCAATGCTCCAATTCAACGTGGAACGTCTGGTTCAACAGACCCTCGAACGAGAACCCGGCCCAAGCACCGTTCCACCCAACAAGCTCTTCGTCCCAGCTTCTGTGAGACCACAGGTGCTTGACTGGGCCCACAGCTCCAGACTGGCTTGCCACCCTGGGGCCGCACGTACGCTCTCCCTCCTACGCCAACGTTTTTGGTGGTCCACCATGAAAGAAGATGTCAAGAGCCTTGTGGCTTCCTGCGACACCTGTACCAGAAATAAAACAACCAACCGCTCCCCTGAGGGTCTCCTTAGACCCCTCCCCATCCCTCACCGCCCCTGGTCACACATCTCCATCGACTTCGTCACTGGCCTGCCTCCTTCCCAAAATAACACGTGCATATTAACTATCGTGGACCGCTTTTCCAAATCGGCGCATTTCATCCCACTATCCAAACTCCCATCGGCCAAGGAAACAGCCGAACTCCTAATTAATCATGTCTTTCGACTTCACGGACTTCCCGTCGACATTGTCTCAGACAGGGGTCCTCAGTTTTCTGCCCAGTTCTGGAAGGCCTTTTGTAACCTTGTCGGCGCCAACCCCAGCCTCTCATCCGGATTTCATCCCCAAACCAACGGTCAAACAGAACGAGTGAACCAAGAGTTGGAGAAATCCTTAAGATGCATGGCCTCGCGGGATCCATCCTCCTGGAGTCGTTTCCTACCATGGGTCGAGTACGCCCACAACTCGCTCCCTACCTCCTCGACAGGCATGTCCCCTTTCCACTGCTGTCTGGGGTATCAACCACCCCTCTTCCCGGTCCAAGAAAAGGAAGTAGCAGTACCCTCAGCCCAAACCTTTGTCCGTCGCTGCAAAAGAACATGGCAACACGCCCGGCAGCAGCTCCTACGCACTGTAAGCACTTTTCAACGCCAGGCAAATCGTCATCGGTCACCAGCTCCCAACTACCGTATCGGCCAAAGGGTCATGCTGTCTACGCGGGACCTCCCACTCAAGACCACGTCCAGAAAGCTCTCACCAAGATTCATCGGACCCTTCCCCATCACCCGAATCATAAACCCATGCTCTGTCCGTCTTGCTCTACCCCTCTCCATGCGCCGGATCAACCCCACATTTCATGTTTCCCAGATTCGTCGTTTAGTCTCCTGCCCATTGTCCACCCCCCCCCAGCCCCCCCCACCCCCCCGACTCATTGATGGGGGAGAAGCCTTCACAGTTCACAAGCTCCTCAAGTCTCGCCGCCGGGGGCGGGGCCTCCAGTACTTAGTAGACTGGGAAGGCTATGGCCCTGAAGAGAGGAGTTGGGTACCCGCCAGGTTTATCCTAGACCGTTCTCTAATCTCTGATTTCCACAGACTTCACCCCGAAGCACCTGCAAGAACGCCTGGAGGCGTTCATAGAGGGGAGGGTACTGTCATGACACGCCAAGCCACAGCTCCGTCATGATCCATGTTTGTCAACAACTCTCGCATGGCACCACGCCCCCTCTCCTCCCTGTACACCTGGACGCTATTAGTAATCAGCCCTGTTACCTATTTAAACCACACCCTGACACTGCCTCGTCGCCAGATTATTGTGTGCCTCACTAGCCCAATCTTCCAGCGATTTTTCTTCATTGTCTATTGGATCTTGACCACGCTTTGTTTTCCCCGACCACGATTTTTGTCTCTCGTTTTTGGATACTTTACTCTGGATATTTCATGTTGCCGACCTCTTACCTGTTTACGACTACGAGCTTGGATCACGGACCCCCTCTCGTCTCTCCGGCTTCGACCTCTGCCTGCTTCACGACAACGATTAGCCCTCGCGGCTCGCTGAGCTCTCTCCCCCTCCATCCACACCGGCATCTCATCGCGGAGCTCTCTCTCTGCATGCGCTCGCTCTGCGCGCCGCCACAGCTCAAGCTCACGCTGCACGCGCCTGCATTGATCCCAGCTGTCACTCGCGCCGGCTCGCGCACTTCCGTGTTTACGCTACGCTTGCGTCACACGCATCGCCTCCCCATCTCGACACAGTCACGAGCTGGTACTCCGTGTTTCCGCATTTCGGCGAAGCCTCCTGCCTGCATAAGGTATTTTGCAACGCGGAATTTAATCACTGCCCTGCCTGCTTCGCTGTTCACAAGCACCACTGTCTCCCATTTACCCTGTCTGCACTTGGATCCCTCACGCCCCCTAGCGGCCCCTGACAGAACCAACAACTTCAATGGGCAAAAAATGGGACACAACTTTGTTTTAAATAGTCAAAGAGTTGGGCTGAAAATAATAATAATAATTATTGATCATAGAAACAAATGAAACCAGTTAAACACTTCATTATATGTATTTGTGTTTGTGATTGTGACCCATAATAATTTTTTCTCAGTATAAATAAATGTTTTGGGTTTTAAGAACTCCAAAAGAGCAACGACAAACTTGGTATTCTCCATTGACGTTTCTCACCTTCCACTCCTGGTGTTAATTGCTCTGTGTGTGCGTGTGTGTTTTTGGCGGGGGGATGGGTGTGTGTGTGTTTTCGGCTGTTCAGCAGTTCTAAACACAAGCACAGTTTTTGTCCTTAACTAAAATACTTCAATACGTTAATAATGAATTTATTTTGTTGAATAAGGTAATAAGCGATATTTAAACCAAACCAGTAAGTTAAGTAAGTGTTCCATACATTAAAGTACTGTGTATAACCAAGTGCCCTAGCAAACACAGTTACAGTACAGTTTACAGTACAAACAGAGTGTGTGCGCTGGGGGGATTGGAAGGTGAGTGAGAATACTCATTTACAAGACAAAAGACGGTCAGAGGCAGCGCCGTTCTAGACCAGACAACACGGGGTGGGGGGAGGGGGGCATCATGTTCGAGCACTGTTTTTACCTGGCCTTACTGTATAGTAACAGTATTGTATTTGCTGAATTGTGTTGAGGCACGCAAACCCCCAGACCACAATAATATATAATTATATAATAAAATATCCTTAATCCAGATTTTATCAATGACATAACATTTATCTAAGCTGGATGGTCAAATTCTCAAAAACGTTTAACCTAAAGTAAGACTTAACACACTATAACTAAAATATTTACAAAACTGAAAGGTTGTCTTATGAATAATAAAAAATACAAACTAAATTAAAACAGATGGGCTGTTGAACAGATCATAATATGTTTTATGTTTTCTGATTATAAATGATATATGGGTTGATTTTAGAAAGGCTAAATCAAATAGCTAGTTTTGGTAATGTCATTCCAGTAACTATACTATGTAAAAGTAATTATAATATGAATTAATTAAGGGCAGGACCTAACCTAATGTTAATAATTTACACCATGATAACATTAGTATTCATGTTTTTGTATTTTTGTATTAACATTTTAAATGTTCAAATGAACGTTTCAGAGTATATAATTTGTCGTGTCATCTGTGATTGAGACCCATGAGTTAAATTGAAATATTTTTTTATAGGTAGTAAGCCAGGTTTTAGTAACCTGCTTTAGTAATGGGCTCTAAAAGACAATGGAACATTACAGAACGTGCGAGTTGACGCCCATGCACAGATTAAAATGTTCATTTGAATTAAAATGACACACGCATGTCTGTGTGTGTGTGTGTGTGTATATATATATATATATATATATATATATACCCTAAAAAATGCTGGGTTAAAAACAATCTGGGTTGTTTTTAACCCAGCTGCTGGGTAAATATAGGATTAACTAAATGCTGGGTTAATTTAACCCAGCAAGATGGGTTAAATATTCAATCCAAATGCTAGGTGATATTTAACTATAATGCTGGGTTAATTCTACCACATAAATGGTTCAAATGTTCTACCCATATGTTTGGGGTTTGTTGGTTCATTTTAACTGGAATGTTGGGTTAATTCTACCTTACAAATAGGTTATTATTATTTTCATGTTTTACAGTGAATCTGTAAAAAAAACACCCATGTCTATTAAACAGTTAAATTATTTTGATATACTTGCCTATTACAAAAAAACATACATATATGCAATAAACACCATCCTATTACATGTTCTTAGAAAAAAATATTTATTTTTCAAAAGCACAAGAACAGATAATCAACAGCGACATCATTACTATACTATCATTGATAAGGGCGGGATGGAGTAATTGCACAAATAGACTGAGGCAGCTTCTACAGAGCAGGATCTCTCTGTGACTTCAGATATCTTTTCTGAAGAACAAAACTATCCAGCTATTTTTTTTTTTTTTTGGTTTGGTTAGATTAGTTCTGAACTCGCTTCCGTGAAACTATCGCTAAAACAATGTACTGAGCCCTCCTGAGGATATAAAGCTTTATTATTGTGTTTGAATAAATATTCAGATCTACCACAGCAGGTAATAAACTATGGTGTGTCATAAGCGAAGCAAACACCACGATTATGCCTCGTTTCGTTCGACGGGAACGTGGTTCACTTGGCCGCGGTGTATTATAATCCTGTGGAATGTTTCACTGTTTATGCTCACATAAGAGGAACAAAAGCTCAATGAGGACTAAACCAATGATTTCGGTAACTCCACTGAGTGTAACATCTGCATAGTGACACTGAACATCTTCACTTTTCCGTTTACCTCTGAAAAAAAAGCTGTATTTTGTACACATACTGTAGACACACACACACACAGACACACACACACACACACACACACAGACACACACACTCCCCTGAGCCCTTGGGAAACATCCAATCACCGTCGGTATACAAATGAGTCAAGACGCAGCCTAACGTGGTGTCGTGTCGGATTTCAGTGGTCACGGAGTGGGAAGACTTTGAAGAAGCTGCAGTGACAGTGAACAGCTGAACAACTTCACTTTTCCGTTTACCTCTGAGGAAAAAAAGCTGTATTTTGTTTGTTTATGTCTAGAATTTTTATAGTAGTAAGAGAGAGTTATAGTTTGGTCTGACTAATTCATTAGTTCATTCATTCTATTTGAAGCTTCGGATGGTTTTTTAAATTTTTTAGATTAGTTCTGAACTCGCTTCCGTGAAACTATCGCTAAATCAATGTACTGAGCCCTCCTGAGGATATAAAGCTTTATTATTGTGTTTGAATAAAAATCAGATCTACCACAGCAGATAATAAACTATGGTATGTCATAACCGAAGCAAACACCACGATTATGCCTCGTTTCGTTCGACGGGAACGTGGTTCACTTGGCCGCGGTGAACAAAAATGAACAAAAGCTCAATGAGGACTAAACCAAAGATTTCGGTAACTCCACTGAGTGTAACATCTGCATAGTGACACTGAACATCTTCACTTTTCCGTTTACCTCTGAAAAAAAAGCTGTATTTTGTTTGTTTATATTTAGAGTTTTTAGAACAGTAGAAGAAGTACGCGCGCGCACGCACACACATAGACACACACACACACACACACAGACAGACACACACACTCCCCTGAGCCCTTGGGAAACATCCAATCACCGTCGGTATACAAATGAGTCAAGACGCAGCCTAACGTGGTGTCGTGTCGGATTTCAGTGGTCACGGAGTGGGAAGACTTTGAAGAAGCTGCAGTGACAGTGAACAGCTGAACAACTTCACTTTTCCGTTTACCTCTGAGGAAAAAAAGCTGTATTTTGTTTGTTTATGTCTAGAATTTTTATAGTAGTAAGAGAGAGTTATAGTTTGGTCTGTATTGTAGTTCGCACCCTTGTAGAGAATAAATAAATGAATAACACCTTCATATCCCCTCTCAAGAGTGTCATAGTCCATTGTTAGTTTTAATGATCTGGCTGAAACTAATTATCACTACATAAGTACCCTAACACCATTGATCATGAGTCTCAGCTGAACCTAATTCTATACTTGTAACAGAAAATGTAGATGCAGATTCCAAATGTGTATTTATATAATAGATAGATAGATGTGTGTGTGTGTGTGTGTGTGTGTAGGCTCTACGCAGGGGCAAGAGAGGGCAGCGCAACCTTAAATGTCTGCACATGTTAATATATTCCTAAAATGTATATATTACAAGTTGATAAACTGATCTGCGGTAGCGGAAAAATCCGCTGAAATAGGACAGGCACACTAACCCGCACACACACACATACACACGCGCGCGCACACACACACACAGACACACCTCCCTTGAGCCCTGCGTCTGTCGGATTTCAGCGGTCACGGAAAGACTTTGAAGCAGTTTATATATGAATCTAAGCTTGAACTTATCAGCATTGTAAATATATAATACTTTTCAAATAAAATCGCTATTACTTTGACCCTGAAGTTTAGTTTAGCACACACAAAAAAAAACAGAAAAGTCATTTCTGGTAAATCAACGGAATGTGTAGTTTATTTACAGTAATTCATTAAAAAATGAATATACATTGTACAGTACACGGTAAACACGGGAAAAATTACAAAATGAAAAAACAAATAGTGTCTACTTTATAAACAGCTTAGTATGTGCGTCGAGATGCTGAACTCCCTTGCATGTTTTTGCTTCCAAGTGGAGAGATATTTGACCGATAGCCTAGAACAAAAGATCTATAGGTGTGATCACAACCCCCTCCGACCGACCGTGCCATCAATCACTGACCACCTCAGAAGTTCCCTCCAATGTATGGCTGCAATACTTGTTTTGCAAGTATTTTTAACACCATTCAAAGGCTTCAAAGGGGCAGTTATCGGCTATGACACGTTGAAGGAGAACTTAATAGTTCTCAAAAATAGTGTAAATGTCTGCAACAATCACTAACCATTAAAATGTTTTTTTTTGTAATTAAACACGAAAATATTAATTATATTTCCATATATATACATACACACACACACACACACACACAAGGGCGTAGGTTTGCTACCTATTACTCCCTATAATAATGTAAACATTGCTAATTTATGTTTTGGAAAGAAACTTAAGTAATTATTTCATCTATATCTTTCATAAATCACACAACTAAAATATAATTAAACAGTTTATTCACCAACATTACCAAATATTTGTGACATTCACAGTCTAGATCCAAGTTGTCTTTTTAATAAAAGTGCATTCAGCTAAATTTTGCATCCATAGAAAAAAACTGCACGGCACCAGGGCCTGAAATACTTGTTTTAAACAAAATTGTGTAAAATAATAAATAAATAAAATACAGCATTCATTTAGAAATAAAATGCAGCAGAAAATACTTTAAACAAACTGTAGAATAAACGTTAAAACGTAATAGCCCTCTGAAGCAGTCAAGTTGCAACTTTCAAATCAGCACTCTGGACTAGTGCACTTAAAAGTATGCCATTGAAACCTTAATGCATGAAAACATTTTAAGCTGAACATGTAAACACAACATGTAAACACTTGTAGTCAAGCCAAATCAAATGTTTTAAGATGATAACTTCATCTTTAAAGCTTGCACTTTTGGTGATAGCTTAATCCCATCAAGTTCTAGAAGAACTTTCTGAAAATAGCCTCTCCTTCAAGGATTATGGATACACCAACCGGTTCTTCCCCTTCAACAGCACGGACGACGAGGATTTTAAGAAGGTGTCACTTCGTCTGTCCCCCTGCATAAAATTTACAAGAAAATAAATCATTTATTTTGAGAAGCAAAAAAATCTGAATTGCTTCAACCTGTGCTGACTTCATTGAGAAAAAAATAATAATAAAAATAAATGATAATAAAAAAATGACCATCACTTCATATTGTTAAACTTGGGTTAAATTGCTTTATCTTGCATCAGTAAAACATGGCATGAGATGGCTTTACAGTGTCAGGAAATCCTATGATGAATGCTGAGTTTGTATTTAAAGGGTTAGTCCAAACATGAAAATTCGTTCAATAATTACTCATTTATATATACATTTGCATTTATATGCTTCTGTCCAATACAACAAACACTATATTCAAGGTATTAATAAATTGTATAATTAATAAGAAAACAATGCTTTACCAGGCAATCATCAAAGAGATCCTCTTCAGATTCACGTCTTATCTTTACACTTTGTTTCTGTGAAAATATTTACATTGTATCATTACATAATCTTTTATTCGTACAACTACATTCAGGCATTTCTTCATCTTTTGTAAGTTTGCCTTTATCCAAAGCAAATTACAAAAGAGGAAGGCGTCAAGCAGTGCTACTAACACAAAGTTTCTGACACCGTTAGAAAATACAAGATAGAACAGTGAGGGATTAAGGAAAAAGTGAGAAGCAAGAATCATGTGTGAAAAGATTAAGCATGTAGGGTCACAGGATGACTCGACTTATTTTTATTGTCTGCAATGCGATTTAGACAAATTAGAACTGCGGTAAAGCCAGCCACGGTTCAGAAGAACACAGTCAAGCCAGCCGCGATTGATTTTAGTGTGCGCACATATTACAGTGATTACGGTAGTTTCAGGACCGACACAGAGACAACGCGCTTTCAGAGCGCTTTTCATTTAGACGCCCAGGACTGAGAGATAATACAACATGCTCGTCAATTTTTACTTGCTTATTTATTTGCATTTCTGCTTTAATATCCGTGTTATTTATTGGTGACTTTGACGGTTGTCTGTTACAATATTTTTCTTAAATATTCACCATTCAAATAATTGTTTTATGTAGATAAGTTACAGCAGAATTCGTAGAAAACAGACAAAATAATGTATTTAGTCTTTCTAAATACCAGAATTGATTTTTATTTTGTTTTACTGTTCAAAAGTAGCAGTTATTCTTCAATGAATGTTTTCTATAATGAGGATTAACGTCTGCTTTGGAAGAGAGGTCAAATAAACAAATGTTCACAATGGGGAAAAAAAGTTAAATAAAATGCCTTTATTTCACTTCAGAGACCTATGAAAAAATAAATTCTAGTAAGTATAAAACGCCATGGTCAGTTTTTATCCCATATAATGTACACACATTATACTATATACACACCACATATGAAACTATTTTACTGCAGCATTTTTGAGATATTGGACATTATTACACTTTAAAGGGGTATAAAGACCCCATTTCTAATAAGTAGAAAAAAACAATGATCAGTTCTTATTCAGGACGTCCCATACTATATACACACCACACATGAAACTATTTTACTGCAGCATTTTTCAGATATGGGGCATTCTCTCTGTGTTGTTCATGAAACTACCGTAATCGCTGTAATATGCGCGCGCACTAAAATCAATCGCGGCTGGCTTGACCGTGTTTTTCTGAACCGCGGCTGGCTTTACCGCAGTAAATTAGAGCTGCTGTCAATACTGTATGAACATATGTACAGGTTCTTTACTCGTAACTCATTAATAAAGTCCGGCTTCAGAAAAAAAACGTTTATTGCTAGTGCTCTTTTACCATTTAATGCTTTAACACACACGACTCAGTTTGTTCAGAAATGGCATCTAACTGGCGAGGCTTTGTCTGAAGACCCCGTTTTCACTCGGGGTGGGGGTAAGAAACACACATCTCGGTGTATTAATCCGCGCGCTCGGTTCGTTATTATTTTATTTATTTATTTATTTACCACAGGACCCATGGGGGCTCCGTAGGTTCAGGTTTTTACACGAAAACGGTGTTTTGTGAATCTCCACACTATTAAAAACTGAAATTGCTAATTGTACGTCCTGAGATTAAGATGAACATTAATTGGGAGTCATGAAAGCGAGAATCACATCCAAAAAAGAAAGCTAAACTTACCTCGAACACGACAAACTCCATCTCCAGCCACACCGTGTTGTAACCTCCGTGATGATCCACAACCGACTGATCCACAGCGCCGGCACAGCGACTCCAAACACGCATGCGCAGTTTAATTTGCACACATTTTCGGCTTCAGTAGACACACAATACTTCAGACTGAAACACGACTGCCCCCTACAGGTAATGAAGGGCATGTTCACAGCTTCCCGCACGCAGCCGCGCAAAGCCGCGGCAAGTCACGGGATCCCTTTTCTCGAAACGCAGGTTTTTAATGGCGACATCTGTAACACGACAAACACCGTTTCCCATGCAGTGTTTTATTTGTGACGACTTGGCATAATGTTAACTTAACATTAACGGCCACAATTAGCATATTGTTTAGCTGTACATTTACTAAATGAGCACTGTGCCTAGTCCGAATTGAATATTTTTGTATAATCAATATCCATTCTGTTCTAAGTGTCTTAATTAATTTTAAATACAATTTTGAACCTTTTTTTATTCCTTGTTTTTATTGTTGTGATTATTTTTTGATAGTTTTACTTTCTTTATGTAAAGCAATTTGAATGACCATTGTGTATGAAATGTGCTACAGTATAAATAAACTTGCCTTGCAGTGTCCTAGATAAATGGACATAAGATAATTTTTCAGTGACTTAAACGCCAAGTAAGTACAAGTTCACATATTAAGGAAATTTGGCTTTAAGAATGGGTGCTTATGAAAATACTAATGTCACAATATCAATCACAGGCAAAGGAGACAGAAATTATTGAGGGACAGGTAGACCAGGGTCAATCAGATGTACAGTGTTGGGTAAGTGTGGTGCTTTTATTGAAGGGATAATGACAGATTTTTTACAATTTTTGGGGGGTGAACAATTTCTTTAATGTTTTTTGAGTTGTGGCTGTTTAGTAGAAAGTAATAGGCTCACCAATTTACAGTATGATCTTTCAATTTAGCAAGTGTAATTTAAACAAGTTAGTTAGTATGAGTATGGAAAACATCTTTTCCTGCATTTTTTTCTGCTTCAGGAGTCAGTCTGTTCTGAGACAGTGAGAGTAGAGGACGGGGCAGATTCAGGACCAGGGAGGGAGCCGGAGACAGCAGAACAAAGAGATGATATTGCCAGATTTAAATTTAATTAATCTTTAAAAAGATTTTTAAGAAAGTGTTTGTTAAAGTAATATGGCTTGGCCTGAAAAAAGTTCAGTCAGAAGATTTTTTTTCACTTTAATCCCTGTAACCAGCAGATCAAAGGAGCAGTTATCGCCTGACACGTAGCCTTCTGAGTTTGGATACCCACATGAACCCCCACTGTATTATAATGCCTCTTCTCACGTTTCATTCATGAAATTCATTCATTCATGGGGGAATTCGTAGAATTGGGGTTTTTAAAAACAATTAACAAGACAGAGTAGACGTCTCTGCCTAAAATGTTTTTCGCCAGCAAAACACCTCTCTCTCTCTCTCTCTCTCTCTCTCTCTTTATATATATATATATATATATATATATATATATATATATATATATATATATATATATATATATATTCACAATCACATTCCAGCTCTTATTCCCAGCTGTGGTCAAATAATGGATGAAATAATTATTCAATGCTGGACACAAACAGCAAAAAATATGAAAAGCCCTAAAGCCCTAAGCACTTTATTGCTTTTCATCATGTTTTTTGCTGTTTGTGTCCAGTGTATATATATATATATATATATATATATATATATATATATATATATATAGTTAATTCATGTCTATTTATGATCTAAAAAAATATATAAAAACATATTATCTTTTTGAGTTATGAGTTGTTGTTTTTTATTATTCATAAAACAACCTTTCAGTTTTGTAAATATTCTAGTTATAGTGTGTTAAGTCTTTCTTAAACGGTTTTGAGAATTACACCATCCAGCTAAGATCAATATTATTAATATTAAGCATTTTATTTCTATTTATTCTATGCTTTGCTGGAGAAATACATTTTAGGCAGAGACGTCTCGGTCTTGTTAAATAGTTTTAAACCCCTGAATTGTGCCAGTTCCCCCATCCGAAACCGGTTTGATAACTTCTCACCTATCAAAGGTGAGAAGAGGGACTGAGCTGTAACTGAGCGTGCTTTCACGTTGTATATACTGGAAAGACACACACACACACACACACACACACACACACACACACACACACACACACACACATACAGGCACGTGCAGAGGGGGGAGGGCGGCGGGTGCTTGAGCACCCGCCCCTTTCCTCCAGGATGCCTCAAGCATGGGCGTAAATTTCATTTAACAGTAGGGGGGGACAATAAATATAAAATTTCTCATGAGCAATTTTTGAAGGGGACACATATAATACAGTCAAATTGTACTTATAAAGATATGTCCCCACAGTGAAAAACTTTGCTTCCATCATTATTATTGTAGCACGGAGACTGCACCATTATGGTTATTTTCAAAGTTTTTCTCAGGTTCAATGACAAAGCAGATTTTTCTTCAAAACTATGTATTGCATTGTTTATGTTGTTTACAGTCAAGCCATCCACATACAATAAAATGTAAACATGAGATCTAAACTAAAAACTGTGCTCCCTGTGCTGGTGCTGGCAATATCATCTCTTTGTTCTGCTGTCTCCGGCTCCCTCCTGGTTCTGAATCTGCCCCTTCCTCTACTCTCACTGTCTCAGAACAGACTGACTCCTAAAGCAGAAAAAAATGCAGGAAAAGATGTTCCCTTTTCGAGGCTTCACTCAATGCTGTGTTAGAATGCTTATGGGAACTATCTTGTCGCGTTGCCGGCCATGAAGCATGTGTGGAAAAACGCCATTATCTGGCTATATATAACCTCGGTCAGGTGACGTCATCTGATTAGATCAGGTGGAGGTTATAAATACCGGAAAGCCGGCAACAAAACCTCAGATCATTTGTCTTCATGCCGACTTGTGATCGCGTGTGTGCAGCAAGCATTTAAAGAAAAAAAAAAAAAAGAAACCATTCTTAACAGAGAAAAAAAACAAACAAACAATAAAACTCACCAGATATAATGGCCGAGTTTAGTGTTTCATGCCCGTGCGGTAACCGTCTTTCTCAAGACGATAGCCATAGTCTCGGTTTCGAGTGTTTGGGTGAAAGCCACGCTCTCCTTGGACTTGAAGGAGAGTGTGGGCACTGTGATAATCTCCAGATGAAAGTGTTACGAGCGCGTCTCGCGTTCTTTAGGGAGCCACGAGCCGCTCTGCACTCCTGGGGCTCACAGGTTGATTTGGCCGAGGCACGAGAGACGGAGCCCCTCCTTTCTCTCGTCTCCTCGCCGGATCACTCTCTCTCTCCCTCCACTTCGCGAGCGCACCTCGGTGCTTCTCGGGAGTGTTTGGGAGAGACTCACTCTCTTGCTTCATTTGAAATGGATGTAGCTACCTCAGAACGATCCTCTAGGGATGATAAAGAGTATGAGGAATTAATTGAGGTTATAACACGCGCAGTTGAACGTTTACATATTGACTGGCCACAAGAGCAAGCTCATACAAAACGTTCCAAACTGGATGACAGATTTCTGTCGGGTGGCCAGGAGATGGCGCCACAACGCCGTTCTCTCCCCTTTTTTGATGATCTCCACAACGAGTTATCTCGTTCATGGAGACGTCCCTTTTCTTCCCGTATTTTTGTACCTTCAACTTCGTTTTATTCGAATATTGTTGATGCAAAAGCACAGGGTTATGTGATGATGCCCCAGATTGAGGAGACGCTCGCGGGCTATCTCGCTCCTGGAACATCATCCTCATTAAAAAAGCCAACCCTTCCCTCCAAGGCATGTAGAACTTCTTCTACCCTGTTAGGGAAGGCGTTCCAAGCAGCTGGTCAGGCCGGCGCTTCCTTGCACACCATGGCGGTTTTGCAGGTGTATCAGGCCAACCTGCTGAATGATCTGAGCACAAGCGGCAATATGAATCAGGAAGCGTTCATAGAATTACGCCGGGCTACTGATCTGTCCCTGCGTGCGACGAAACAGACAGCCCGTGCTATTGGCCGTTCTATGGCCTCCCTGGTGTCTGCAGAGAGGCACCTCTGGCTAAATCTAACTGGCATTAAGGACAAAGATCGGGCATTCCTTCTCGATGCTCCCATCTCACCCTCAGGCCTATTTGGCGAAGCTGTAAATACTGTCGCCACCAGATTTAGAGAGGCCAGTCTCTATGAACAAGCTTTTGGGAAATTTATCCCACGCCGTGCCCAGGTGTCGAGGCCATCGGCCACCAAACCTCGACCCGATCTGAGTCTCGCTAGACGAGAGGCGCAGAAGGAAAGCGTCAGTAGCGGCGCACCCCCCCGTAAGGACTGGGGTACGGCTCGGCGCCCCCCTCAGGCCGCCCCCAAAAAAATAGACCGCTCTGTCTTCTTCGCGAAGAAGCGTTCCTGATAGCAGAGCTCAGGACCGTGGGGGTGACCCCCCCTGGGGACGGGCACATAGGAGCATGCCCCCCCGGGCACCCCCCTTTCCGCCGCCTTTGGTGTTTCGGACAACACCGGTCTCCGACACAGTCTCCTGCTATATTCCAGGACACCGAACCACTAACACCCCCCAGCCCAGTAGAAGTACTTGCACCCCTTTCGGAGAAGCTGGCAGCGTGGAAGCTACTGCCAGGCATATCTCCCTGGGTTTTAAAGACTGTAGAGAAAGGATACAGGATCCAGTTTGCATATTGCCCTCCGCGTTTCAACGGCGTGGTCTCCACTTCCGTGATACCGGAAAGGGCGCATTTTCTGAGTTCCGAACTCCAGAAATTAGTGCAGAAGGGAGCCATAGAACAGGTTCCTCCTCCAGATATGGAGTCAGGTTACTACAGTCGGTACTTCCTGGTCCCCAAAAAGGACGGGGGTCTGTGTTCAATTCTGGATCTTCGCGGTTTGAACCGCTATCTCAAAAAATGCAACTTCAAAATGTTGACCATAAAGACTATTTTTTCACAAATCCAACCACAGGATTGGTTTGTGACAGTAGATTTAAAGGACGCATATTTCCACATAGAAATTTTGCCACAGCACAGGAAGTTCCTGAGGTTCGCTTTTGGGGGAAAAGCCTACCAATTTCGTGTTCTTCCATTCGGTCTAGCCTTATCACCCCGCACATATACAAAATGCATGGATGCAGTTCTGGCTCCTTTGAGACTCCAGGGCATCCGCATTCTGAATTACATAGACGATTGGCTAATCCTGGCCCAGTATCAGCAGCTAGCACTTCGACACCGAGATGTCGTCCTAGCTCATCTTCACTCGCTGGGATTGAGACTCAACGCCACGAAAAGCGTTCTCTTTCCAGCACAAGTGACAACCTACTTGGGCGTCAGGTGGAATTCGATCGCTATGCAGGCACATCTGTCTCCTGCCCGCATCGAATGCAACGCTCTGAAGGAAATCAGACTAGACCAAGAAGTGACTGTACATCACTTACAAAAATGTTTAGGCCTCATGGCAGCTGCGTCCATGGTGATACCCTTGGGTCTCCTGCACATGAGAGCTTTTCAGCTGTGGTTAAGAGCCAGGGGAGTTCACACGAGAACAAATCCCCGAAGGCAGATAAGGGTTACGCGCAAAGGACTTCGTACCCTTTCTATGTGGTTCAGACCCCGGTTTCTCGCCTTGGGTCCCACTCTAGGTCCGTCTTATCGTCGCAAAATGCTAACGACAGACGCTTCCCTGACCGGCTGGGGCGCGGTCTTGGATGGCCGTCCAGCCCAAGTGGTCTGGAGAGGCCACCTTTTCGCATGGCACATCAATTGCCTCGAAATGATGGCTCTATTTTTAGCTCTACAGCATTTCCTCCAGCAGCTGAGAGGCTACCATGTCCTAGTGCGGGTGGACAGCACATCGGTTGTCTCCTACATAAATCGCCAGGGCGGCCTGCGTTCGCGACGCTTGAACCAGCTAGCACATCAGGTTCTGCTCTGGGCTCAGGACAAGTTCCTGTCCCTCAGGGCGATTCACATTCCAGGGTACAGGAATGTGGGAGCAGACTTTCTGTCCAGACAAGCAGTGAATCACGGGGAATGGAAACTCCACCCCGAAGTAGTCACTCAAATCTGGGAGAGATTCTCTACAGCAGAGGTGGACCTCTTTGCCTCACAGGAGACTGCACAATGTCCCCTCTACTACTCTCTGACTCATCCAGCTCCCCTGGGTCTGGACGCGATGGCCCATATGTGGCCCAATTTACACCTCTATGCATACCCTCCGATAGCTCTGCTCCCGGGAGTCCTGGCGAGGGTCCGTCAACACGGTTTGCGCCTCTTATTGATAGCGCCCCATTGGCCGGCCCGAGTATGGTTCTCAGAGATAATATCGCTCCTCGACGGCTCACCTTGGATGATTCCAGTGAGGAGGGATCTTCTATCTCAGGCGCAGGGGACAATATTTCATCCCCGGCCCGAGCTCTGGAACCTTCACGCTTGGCCCCTGAACGGGACCAATTGAGTCAAGCCGGCCTTTCAGCCGGCGTAATTGACACCATCCTAAGTGCTAGGGCTCCCTCCACTAGAAGGATTTATGCCTTCAAATGGAAGGTATTCGAGAGCTGGTGCATGGCAAAGCAGGTGGACCCAGTCCACTGCCAACTTGTTTTAGTGCTGGAATTCCTGCAAGAGTAATTGTCCTCGGGCTTGTGCCCTAGTACCCTCAGAACGTACGTGGCCGCTATTTCAGCCTGCCACGTCCTGTCTGAAGGGGTTACTGTAGGAAATCACCCTTTAGTTGCCCGTTTCATTCGTGGAGCTAAACGGTTGAGGCCACCCACTAGAGTCACGGCTCCCTCTTGGGATTTATCTATCGTGCTCGAAGGTCTGATCGACACTCCTTTTGAACCGCTAGAGTCAGCGCCCGACAGGCTTCTGACTCTCAAGATGGTTCTTCTTATGGCCATCACCTCTCTAAAGAGGATCGGAGACCTGCGTGCATTGTCAGTCTCCCCATCTTGCCTGGACTTTGCCCCTGGGCTAGTCAAGGCCATTCTGCATCCTCACCCAAACTATCTACCGAAAGTTCCTTTCTCTACCATGTACCCTGTCATCCTAGAAGCCTTCTGTCCTCCGCCCTTTGCGGATTCGGAGCAGGAGAAACTTCACCTACTGTGCCCAGTACGTGCTCTTCAGGCTTATGTCCACCGCACCAGCCAGAGCAAGTCAGAGCAACTCTTTATATGTTATGGAGGCTGCAACCGGGGGGCGGCCGCCACCACACATACTCTGTCACACTGGGTGAGAGATGCTATTGCCCTCTTCTATGAGGCGCGTGGACTCACTTCGCCCCTAGGAGTCAGGGCTCATTCAACCAGAGGGGTCGCCTCATCTATTGCTCTTGCAAGAGGTACTCCCCTGCAACAAGTGTGTGACGTGGCGGGTTGGTCCTCTCCGCTCACATTTATAAGATTTTATAGTCTGGATGTCCATGCCACTCCAGGCTCACGAGTCCTCGGGTCAGCTTCCCGGACATGAATCTGAGACCTTCTCGGCCTTGTGCGCACACGCTACACAACCTTGGGGTCCAGACACCTGTAGTGCAGCGGCGTTGGTATTCTCGTTCCCATAAGCGTTCTAACGCAGCATTGAGTGAAGCCTCGAAAAGGGAACGTCTCGGGTTACTTTGCAGTAACCCTGTTCCCTGAGAGGCGGGAACGAGATGCTGCGTCCGAACGCCGCACTACCATGTGACCGGACGTCCATTCAGACAAATAACCTGAGGTTTTGTTACCGGCTTTCCGGTATTCATAACCTTCACCTGATCTAATCAGATGACGTCACCTGACCGAGGTTATATATAGCCAGATAATGGCGTTTTTCCACACATGCTTCATGGCCGGCAATGCGACAAGATAGTTCCCATAAGCGTTCTAACGCCGCATCTCGTTCCCGCCTCTCAGGGAACAGGGTTACTGCAAAGTAACCCGAGACGTTTTCCATACTCATAATAACTAACTTGTTTACATTACACTTGCTAAATTGAAAGATCATACTGTAAATTGGTGAGCCTATTACTTTCTACTAAACAGCCACAACTCAAAAAACATTAAAGAAATTGTTCACCCCCCAAAATTTTTAAAAAATCTGTCATTATCCCTTCAATAAAAGCACCACACTTACCCAACACTGTACATCTGATTGACCCTGGTCTACCTGTCTCCTTTGCCTGTGATTGATATTGTGACATTAGTATTTTCATAAGCACCCATTCTTAAAGCCAAATTGCCTTAATATGTGAACTTGTACTTACTTGGCGTTTAAGTCACTGAAAAATTATCTTATGTCCAGTTATCTAGGACACTGCAAGGCAAGTTTATTTATACTGTAGCACATTTCATACACAATGGTCATTCAAATTGCTTTACATAAAGAATGTAAAACTATCAGGAAACAATCTCAACAATAAAAACAAGGAATTAAAAAAAGGTTTAAAATTGTATTTAAAATTAATTAAGACACTTAGAACAGAATGGATATTGATTATACAAAAATATACAATTCGGACTAGGCACAGTGATCATTTAGTAAATGTACAGCTAAACAATATGCTAATTGTGGCCGTTAATGTTAAGTTAACATTATGCCAAGTCGTCACAAATAACACACTGCATGGGAAACGGCGTTTGTCGTGTTAGTTGCAGTGCACTATGCAACAAGCCATTGTAAACAAGATAACGTTAACTAGATAAGTAATAATTTAATCGCTAGTATAGCAGATTCATGGAAAAATTACATCGGTAATCAGCATTTTTGCCGCAACTAATTTATGAATGAGTCTGCATCAACTATATTAAAGAGAATCGCTTTATTTACAGTGAATAAAATACCCGACGTGAACTGGGAAAGCTGGCAGTGGGCCAAACCACTGTGAGGAAGCGGAGGGGGAACCCAACTGTTTCTAAATAAATTTTTTTGGGGGGGGGGGTTTCTACTTACACAATTATCTTAGGTCTACATACATATATTTTTTCACAATAGAGAATGCGTTTTTTTTTTTTTTTTTTTTTGGGAGGGGGCGGGGGGGGGGGGGGACAACCTGTGGATTGGGGGGGACATGTCCCCCCCCCCCGGGATTTACGCCCCTGGCCTCAAGTGCCCTTTTTTCTGTGTATGTGCGTATGGAGCCCTGTCTTTGCCCCTCAACAATAAAATGTAACTATCAATCTCAATTTTGCTAAATAAAAGGATCTGGCTTGCATCAGTCACATGCCTGCCATTAATCAATGCTCGCCCTTGAGGGCAGAGCGCGCTCGTTACGAGCCGGGTACGAGGACGCAAAGTGCACGCGCATTTTCTGCAGGCTGGGTGGTGCGGAGCTGGAGGAGAAGCAGGCAAATTAACTGGAAGGTGCAGACTGTAGCAAAACAGTAAATAGGGTGTAGCGCACACTATAGTCTATAACAACAAATGAATTGAAATAAAAATTGAGCGTGCTGTTTGTGCAACAGCGCGACAAACATTACCTGTCCTTTTATGAACTGCACAAGTAGTGGTGGTCATTAACTGCTAGCTAAGTGGGTAAGGGGGTTACAGGGGGGTCTGTAGCTCTGTGTCCAGAGCTCCGTTTTAGGGAACATGTTTAGTTTTAAAGTAAGTTACAGTTTTATTTCACTAAAAGCCATCTAATATGGATACCCACATAATTATGGATTATTATATTTATGATATAAAAAAACACTGTTTTTAAAGAAAATATATTAAGTAACAGATAATATTAGGTTTATATTTCAAATTAGATAAAATGCTGATTTTCCAGCAGTAAAAGTATTGTATCTCTACAGTTTAAACATTTAATAAGCACTGCTTGTGCATGTTTGTGTGTTTTATGTGTATTATATTATTAGTAATAATTTTTCTATAATCAACAGCAACATTGTACGCCATCAGGTAAAACATAGGCTACGTTTGCTTTGCATTGTCCCGACCTGATGACAGTCATACAGTATGATGCAATTCCATATTCGTTATGAATGTTAGTTGTTGTTATTTAGCATGTTCTATCTTTTTTAACTTTGAGCACCCGCCCCTTTAAACATCTCTGCACGGCCCTGCACGCACACACATATAGTTAATTCATGTCTATTTATGATGGAGACACCTTTTTACGTTTTATATATGTAAAACCTCCGCTGCGTGTATTCATTCACAGGCTGCAGCGCACGCACAGAGAAATAGGAGACTGCGGTTTAGGAGTGGATTGGAGAGAAGAGAGCTGTTCAGTTACTATAAAAAAATATATAAAATATATATAAAAAATATATAAAAACATAATATGATCTTTTTGAGTTATGAGGTTTTTTATTATTCATAAGACAACCTTTCAGTTTTGTAAATATTCTAGTTATAGTGTGTTAAGTTTTTCTTTAGGTTAAATGGTTTTGAGAATTAGACCATCCAGCTAAGATCAATATTATGTCGTTGATTGATAAAATCTGGATTAAGGATATTTTATTTTGTTTTATTTATTTCATTTGTATTTTTCATCTTCCCCCCTGAGGCATTGCCACCTTATTGTGGTCAGGGGGTTTGCATGCCTCAGTGCTTGGTTGTTTACTTGGGCTCAAGGGAGGTGTGTCTGTGTGTGTGTGTCTGTGTGTGTGCGCGTGCGCTGCAGCCTGTCCTTTTTTCGGTGGATTTTTCCGCTACCGCAGATCAGTTTATCAACTTGTAATATATACATTTTAGGAATTTATTAACATGTGCAGACATTTATTTGAGGGTGCGCTGCCCTCTCTTGCCCCTGCGTAGAGCCTACACACACACACACACATCTATCTATCTATCTATCTATCTATCTATCTATCTATCTATCTATCTATCTATCATATAAATACACATTTTAAATCTGCATCCACATTTTCTGTTACAAGTATAGAATTAGTTTGAGCTGAAACTCATGATCAATGGTGTTAGGGTACTTATGTAGTGATAATTAGTTTCAGCCAAATCATTAAAACTAACAATGGACTATGGCACTCTCTTGAGAGGGGATATGAAGGTGTTATTCATTTATTTATTCTCTACAAGGGTGCGAACTACAGTACACAGACCAAACTGTAACTTTCTCTTACTACTATAAAAATTCTAAATGTAAACAAACAAAATACAGCTTTTTTTCTCAGAGGTAAACGGAAAAGTGAAGTTGTTCAGCTGTTTACTGTCACTGCAGCTTCTTCAAAGTCTTCCCACTCCGTGACCGCTGAAATCCGACACGACACCACGTTAGGCTACGTCTTGACTCATTTGTATACCGACGGTGATTGGATGTTTCCCGAGGGCTCAGGGGAGTGTGTGTGTGCGTGTGCATGTGTGCGTGCGCGTACTTCTTCTACTGTTATAAAAACTCTAAATATAAACAAACAAAATACAGCTTTTTTTTCAAAGGTCAACGGAAAAGTGAAGTTGTTCAGTGTCACTATGCAGATGTTACACTCAGTGGAGTTACCGAAATCTTTGGTTTAGTTCTCATTGAGTTGCCACACATCATTTCCACATTTCACTCGCTTTTATTACTCTTATGTGAGCATAAACAGTGAAACATTCCACAGGTTTATAATACACCGCGGACAAGTGAACCACGTTCCCGTCGAACGAAACGAGGCACAATCGTGGTGTTTGCTTCGGTTATGACATAGCATAGTTTATTATCTGCTGTGGTAGATCTGATTATTTATTCAAACACAATAATAAAGCTTTATATCCTCAGGAGGGCTCAGTACATTGTTTTAGCGATAGTTTCACGGAAGCGAGTTCTGAACTAATCTAAACAAGCAAACAAAAAAAACATCCGAAATTAATTTTCTTAAAACGTTAGAAAATTAACTAGAGCTAAATCCCTAAATCTCCTCATAAAATATCAATGCGGGAATGAATGGCGAATTGTCATATGGCGAGGGATAGGCTTCAGTGAAATTGATATAATTGATATATATGTAATTGATATCCTGTATATACAGACGTGTGTGTGTCATTTTAATTCAAGTGAACATTTTAATGCTTTCTGATACACTTATCAACTTATCCACATACACTTATCAACACAAACTCTCCGTGCACGCACACACAATCTCAAAAAAATTTATATTAATAACATACATATACAAATAAACAAATGTACGTGTAATAAAAGTAGTCATGATGTCAGTACTCGCCCAGCAAACCAGCCTTTTGCAGCGGCTTAAAACTTATGAATTATCTTCAAATATACAAAAAAAAGCGAAAAGATTATTATGCATAGGTTATTTGTTTAATTCAAAAAGTTCGTAAAAACACTTTAAAACGAGAGAAAAACTGTTAAAATCCTCGTTCGCCTTCTCAGCGTTAGGTAGCGTGTGACGTCATGATTTGAATCTGCGCGCCACCGGGGAAATATAGGGAAACTGACTTTCCCGGACCACCGGCTTTTAGATAAAGTCCTTCCATGCGCCATCTGGCGAATATTCAGTGAAGCACAACACATTAATTTTAAATTCCCGAATGTTGCCTCCGGCAAGTCGCGGTTTTATCGATAAATCTGCTCATATCTGCACGTGCGTTTATCAGCCTTTTGATCAACGGCGCTCACTTTCACTTTGCAAAAGGTAGTGTTTATTATACTAAATATACTACAGATTATCAGGTTTTCAGAAAAGGGATCCCACGACTTTCACAGCGGGAAGCTGTGAAAATGCCCTTCATTACCTGTAGGGGGCAGTCGTGTTTCAGTCTGAAGTATTGTGTGTCTACTGAAGCCGAACATGTGTTAGGTGCCCATTGACAGCAAGCGACAGAGCTCATAAACATGTCAAGCTCAAACTGATATGTATTTATTCTTAATTTTTTTCACTCCTTCAATGATGCTACTTCTTTGACTGCGCTTTCTCCATTGAGAATTCATTCATTCATTCATCTTCTATACCGCTTAATCCTGTGTTCAGGGTCGCGGGGGACCTGGAGCCTATCCCAGGTGACTTCGGGCACTAGGCGGGGTACACCCTGGACAGGGTGCCAATCCATCGCAGGGCACACACATACACACACTCACACACCCCATCACACACTACGGGCAATTTGGGAATGCCAATTAGCCTAACCTGCATATCTTTGGACTGTGGGAGGAAACCGGAGTACCCGGAGGAAACCCACCAAGCACGGGGAGAACATGCAAACTCCATGCACACAGAGACGGGAATTGAGCCTGGCCGGGGAATCGAACCCAGACCCTGGAGGTGCAAGGCGACAGTGCTAACCACTACACCACCGCGCCGCCCCCATTGAGAATTATTATTATTATTATTATTATTATAGTTAATTCCCGGCTTCGCTACCGTTTGGACGTTCCTGCTTACTGCTCTGCGGTTTGCTCGCTTTGTTTCCTGTATCTGTACTTCTCTTTGTTTTTTTTCTTCACTTCAGCACAGTGCTCAAACAAAACATTTTTGGCACAAACACTAAAATTTAAAACTTTTTGTGATTGGACGAAAAGGGGACTTTTTCCTCCCACCGCCAGCAGCTTACATTTCAGCGACGGGAAAACACAGCTACCTACCTCAAACAGACAAGAAAGAAAATGCCTCTTGTGGAATCTACCTGCTGCATGACCTGCCAAACACTTTTACAAAGGATTACAGTTCTTGAAAATAAGTTACTTGCTGCACTTCCAAAACAGGCAGATCGTCAGTATGGACCCCCTCAACCTACAGCTGGTGAGTCCCGTAAATCTAGCAGGTCTAAACAGATTTTACCAAGTGTAAAGGAACATGTCGAAACTGATCGACAGATTCTGTCACGGGGCGGGGCGGACGAGGTGAATCCAGGCGCAGATGAATGACAGCAACGTGAAACGAGAATACGGTCGGAATGCGGAAGCGGAGGTCAATACCGGGAGATCAGTCAGCATTGCGTCGAAGCCAAATCGTAAAACGAGAGCCGTAGTCAGAAGGGGAAGCGCGAGGTCAAAACCGGGAGATCAAAGGACGAGGCAAAAAAAATAGAGACGAGAAACCGAAAGCAAAAACGAGAGACAAAAGCGGGCTTGGCAATGTGAAAGCAGGGAAAAAATAAACGCGAGAGAATCGAGGCAAAAATACACAAGATAATCCAGCGATTTAAGCAGCGCACAGCGCGTGCTTAAATGCTGGAGTAATCAGACAGGGATTAGAGACAGGTGTGCAGACGGGGCGGAAACAGGGGCGTGGGAAAGGATGCAGACAGACAGGGGTAAACATGAGCACATGGGGAAAGTGACAGCGTGGGAAAAATAACGGCCGACAGACCGTGACTCGTGACAGATTCATCAATGGCACAAACAGGGAAGCAAGACCCAAAGGCACTCGAGACATCACATTGTCACGAGTATCTAACATTGCTCCAATAGCATCCTCTTCCCCAGATATGTCTATGACAAGACTTGCAAACACTGGTATTTTGCCACCCCCTATTCATCTTGAGAACAGATTTAAAGTGTTAATGAATGTGGGTGAGGAAAATGTGACTGAATATGGATTGGATTAGCCAGCAACTAATGTCGCTACCAACAGGCTCTCAAAGTCGAGCAGACAGCGGCATTCAGCTCAGAGCGAAACCGAGGTTAAGACTCTGATAATCGGGGACTCAGCTATCAGAAACATTAGCAGTAGGACAACAACATCATGCTGCTTTCCTCAAGCAACCATCTCTGATGTGAACAGGGAACTTCAGAACATTTTGACGAAGCACAAGACTGCAAACCGAATCATTATCCACGTGGGGAAAAATGATTTTTTCGGAAAGAGCAGTCAGAACTCCTGAAGAAGGATTTCAGCGAACTCTTTGAAACACTTAAAAGACTTGAAGTTCAGTCATTCATCAGTGGACCACTCCCGGCAAGGGGAACTAACGTGTTCTCACAGTTACTTGGACTGAACACATGGCTACAAAAAACCTGCAATTCAAAAGGAGTTAACTTCATCGACAACTTTAATCTTTTCTGGGGCTATAGACAACTGTTCAAACTGGATGGTCTCCACCCAAACAAACTCGGTGCAAGGGTGCTAAAGGAAAATATTTATTTCTCCCTCCATCATCCTTCAGCAGAGTGTGCAAATCCTCTCAACTTGAAAGGCACATGTACGCCTGGACAAAATATGAGTGACCACAGACAGTTTTCGAGTCATCATGTGGCTAAAGAATCCCTCAAGGACACTGATAACACCAGACAGCCAAAACAACCACTGCTCATGGACATCCCGGCTCAGTTCTACCCACAAAGCTCATCACAGACAGATTGTGACATACTACATCATCTTCAAGATAACCTTCTGGAAAACTGCCAGGAAATTCAGGACAATATACTACAGCCACCGGAAACACTAGAATCAGAGCCCATCTCACCAGACACATTATCCCTCTCTCCAGATTCTCCACTTCTAAGCTTCTCACAGAAAATGGAAGAACTGGTGTATACCGGGACCAAACTCTCGCACTCTTTTGCTGCAAACCCCCAGATGGCAACTAAAAACCAGCGAGCTCCACCACCACCAAGGCCTGTTGGCCCAGCTCAACCTCCCCTCCTGTGAGAGCTCTCCGACCACTGCCACAGCGCCAGGGAACAAACCCCCCTCCTTTATCTGGTCTAGGTGAAATAAAACAAACAGATAGCAGCTCTCAGTGATGTGTGTCAGGTCCCCGCTACGATAGCAGTAACATTTACAAATGTTTACAGAACAAGCGGGAACCCAGTGTGCCTGTAACTTCCTCTATCTCCGTTTTATCACGTGATAGAAAGTCCAAGGCCTTCTTAAGCCGTACAGCTGACCTATCTAGTCTCCGACCAGTTATGCATCAAACTAAGATTACTGTGGGGAAAAAAGTAATGCCATCGAGTTTAAATATTCGCTCGTTAAAAAATAAATCATTTCTAATCAATGATTTGATCACCACGAACAAATTGGATTTTATGTTTTTTAATGAAACTTGGTTAGATGCAGTGCAACAGTCCTAACTGAAACAGCCCCTCCTAACTTTACTTTCATGAGTGGTAGGAGAGGTCGGAGGTGTAGCTGCTCTATTTAAAGATGTCTGTCAATGCAAACAAGTGTCATTTGGTCAATTTTTGTCTTTTGAATATCTAGGGATTTTGCTGAAAGACGCTCCACGTATTTTGTTCATCATTATTTACAGACCTCCAAAATACTCTCCAGACTTTATTGAAGAGTTTACAGAACTGCTATCAATGATTTCCTCAGAGTTTGACTGTTTTGCCATAGCAGGGGACTTTAATATTTGTATTGTTAATGCAGAGATCAATATTACAAAAGAAATGATTAGTGTTTTAAACACTTTTGACCTGATTCAGCATGTGCATGGGCCCACACATAATCGTGGACACACTCTAGACTTACTCATCAGTAAAGGTCTAAACATTTCATCCATTATTATAAAGGACGTAGCACTATCTGATAATCTCTGTATTTTCTTTGATATATTGATCTCTGTTACCACTGAATCTAGATCTGTGTCTGTCAGAAAAAGATGCATTAATGAGAACACAAGTGCACTATTTATGAAGGCTATATCTTTAACACCAAGCATTTCTGCAGACTCTGTTGATCTTCTCTTTGATTCCTTTAACTCAAATGTTAAGAATGTTATTGATGATAATGCCCCGCGGAAAAGATCAGAAAGGCGCAGGAAGTCAGAAAAGTCGGAAAACTGGGTCGGGCTTTCTGGGATGGTGCTCAAATGGTTCAGGTCATACTTAGAAGGGAGAGGTTATTATGTGGGTATAGGAGAGCACAAGTCCAAGTGGACGTCCATGACATGCAGAGTCCCAAAAGGCTCAATTCTTGCACCCCTCCTGTTTAGCCTGTATATGCTCCCTCTAATGCCTCTTTTCCACTGCATAGTACGGCACGACACGGTTCAGTTCAACTCACTTCGGTTCGGCTCAGTTTGGCTCGGCTTGCGCTTCCACTGCAGTTTAGTAACGCTTTAGAGTGGGCGGGATTATTCACATGTCGTTTTAGTTGCGGCGCCTCTACTGCCGTGACATCATTGTAAATACGCCACAAACAAACACACAACAATGGAGCATATCGACGGCATGGTGTTCTTCATTCTCGGCATGTGGATGTTTTTAACAGCGAGACGAAGGAGTTTGTTTCAAAATAGGCTGATGGCAGCCAAAAATATTGGTTAATACAAAAAGGTGCGTCCGATCCTTCGCTGGCTGTTCTAAATATAGCGGTTCTGTTGTGTCTCGTGTCGCAAGTTCAGTGACGCAGTAATGACGATTTTCTCTGGCCAATCAGTGACCAGCAGCGTTTACACGTCATGTTTTGGTAACGGTTCGGTGCGCTTGGAACCTCGGCTGAGGTGGTACTAAAAAAAGGACCAGGTACCATGTACTGTTCCCAGTGGAAAACCCCCCAAAAGTGAGTTGAACTGAACCATGTCGTGCCATACTATGCAGTGGAAAAGCGCCATAAGTCAAATAATGAGAGAGAACCAAATTGCCTATCACAGCTATGCTGATGATACCCAGCTTTACCTAGCCTTATCTCCAAATGACTACAGCCCCATAGACTCCCTCTGCCAATGCATTGATGAAATTAACAGTTGGATGTGCCAGAATTTTCTTCAATTAAATAAGGAGAAAACTGAGGTCATTGCATTTGGAAACATAGATGAAGTTATGAAGGTGAATGCATACCTTCACTCTAGGGGTCAGATAACTTAAAATCAAGTCAAGAATCTTGGGGTGATTCTGGAGACAGACCTTAGTTTCAGTAGTCATCTCAAAGCCGTAACTAAATCAGCATATTATCATCTCAAAAACATTGCAATAATTAGATGTTTTGTTTCCAATCAAGACTTGGAGAAACTTGTCCATGCCTTTATCACCAGCAGGGTAGATTATTGTAATGGTCTCCTCACCGGCCTCCCCAAGAAGACCATTAGACAGCTGTAGCTCATCCAGAATGCTACTGCCAGGATTCTAACTGGAACCAGAAAATCTGAGCACATCACACCAGTCCTCAGGTCCTTACACTGGCTTCCTGTGACATTTAGGATAGATTTTAAAGTACTTTTATTTGTTTATAAATCACTTAATGGCCTAGGACCTAAATACATTACAGACATGCTCATTGAATATAAACCTAACACACCACTTAGATCGTTAGGATCGAGTCAGTTAGAAATACCAAGGGTTCACACTAGACAAGGGGAGTCAGCTTTTAGGTATTATGCTACCCGTAGCTGGAACCAGCTTCCAGAAGAGATCAGGGGCCTCATGTACAAAGACTTGCGTTGAATTCATACTAAAACACTGCGTACGGACAAAGCTGTAAATGTGCGTACGCACTAAAAAAATCTGATGTATGAAACACTGCGTACGCGGAATCCCACGCAGATTCTCTTTGTACATCCGAATTAACGTGAAATTGAGCGCATGTGCACGAGCGCAAAACCCCTCCCTGCCTCCTCCCCCGTATAAATATGGCGTGGAAGAACACACATTCTCACGTTAATTTCACTGTTAGTAAATCCGACCGTGAGCGTGAAAACTGGCGTATGCAAAGTTTTTGTGCGTACGCAGCGTTGATACATGAGGCCCCAGATGTGCTAAAACATTAGTCACATTTAAATCTAGATTCAAAACTCATCTGTTTAGCTGTGCGTTTATTCAACGAGCACTGTGCTACGTCCGAACCGAATGCATTATTTTATGTTTTTCTAATATCTTAAACTGTTTTATTTTTATTTTAAATTACGTTTAAATTAATTTAAATTAGTTTATAGTTTTTTTGCAAACTGTTTTTATTTTTATTTTAAATTAAATTTAAAAAGTTTTCATTAAAAAGTTTTGCTATTATCTTTTATTTCATTTTATGATTATTTTCTTTTCTTCTATGTAAAGCACTTTGACCTACCATTGTGTATGAAATGTGCTATACAAATAAACTTGCCTTGCCTTATTATTATTAGTAGTAGTAGTAGTTCTCTGAATTTATTATCATTATTATTCTTATTCTTATTATTATTGTAACGCACCCGCGCATGTGTGCAAAAAGACTACAAAGATGTATGATATATTAGCCTAAAACATTATTGTTTTAGTGTGTTAATGCGCTCTAAATATGAACAGGCACTGGTGCCCAAGTAAAAAAAAAAGTATGCTAAGTATATTAAATCCTAGCGTGCCAAAGCATACTTAAATATACTTGCTCCAGACTAATGACTAGTATACTTGAAGTTTGCTATTTTGGAACAACTAATTTTGTACTAAGTGTATTTAAGTTGTAATTAAATTGTACAAAAGCACAATTTTAAGTGTATTAAGTATACTTTTGTGTGCTAAAGTGGAACAACTTTAAGTATACTTTAGTACACTTAAAGTATATGGCTGTGTGTGTACTAACGTACATACCTGACAGTAATTAATA
Source organism: Channallabes apus (assembly GCA_030522415.1). Taxonomy (NCBI): domain Eukaryota; kingdom Metazoa; phylum Chordata; class Actinopteri; order Siluriformes; family Clariidae; genus Channallabes; species Channallabes apus. The sequence continues at coordinate 13,993,803 of CM060121.1, read as the reverse complement.
CAATTTAAGTATATATTTAATGTATTATAAGTACATTACAGCTATTTTTTACTGTATTACAAATACATGATTAATGTACTATGAGTATATTCTGATTGCAGCAGCAGCATGCTTTATACTTCTAGACACTTACAAATACTAAAAAAAAGTACATTTTATGGTTAATACAAATATACTTTATTGTATCATACAGTACACACAACCTTCTATAACACTGTAGCGTTTTTCGACGCTAGCAGGGAACTTGGAGGACGAGCGAGTTTGGTGGCTACCCAATGTAATGACTGGGAGTAGTTTATCACACACACACACACACACACACACACACACACACACACACTAGCTGGAACTGGAGAATGGTAGCAGAATGCAGCACATACACACATAGAGATAGCACACATGTACACATATTCAAACTTGGCCGAAGCCACTAACCTAAACACACGTCCCAAACAAGGTGAACACAAAAAGAACACCTCCCGCAAGGCACGACGGTCGCAAGCCGCCGCCCCGCCCAGTCTAGTCTCCGGTTGGCTGGAATAGTTGCAGAGTTCACAATGCTGCTGCAGACTGTAAGTGTCGCTTTATGACAGTGAGCGGACAGAAGAGTGAGAGAGTAAAAACATAAATTATCTTGAAGGGCAAAAGTGGTTTTCAGCACGCAGGAACGAGTTTGAGATCGCGCGCGAGGGAGAGAGATTCAGCGTGCAAAAACGAGTCTAAAAGCATGCGCACGAGAGAGAAGTGCACTACATACACGTACATTTACATTTAATTGATAATATACAGAGACTACCGTATATTAAAATTTGTATTCTAATATATACTTTCTGTACATTTGTACAATGATTATTTCGAGCATATTTTTAAAAAATATACCAAAAATATATTGAAAAACAAGTTTAAATAAGTATACTTGGAAATTACACCAGCCTTTCCCTTGAAGTATATTTTCCTATAATATATTTTTGGAAGGTGCACTATAATACAATTATTTTTAAGTATATTTAAAGTTTAATTCCAAAATTTGGTAAAAGCATGATGTTAGTATACTTTTTATACTGTATATTAACTGATGGTACAATTTTTTGTTAGTATATTTGCAGTGTATTATCGAGGGTTTCAATATATTTGTAATACACTAAAGTGTATTTTTTTTTCACTGGGGTGTGCCTCAGTGGTTAGGTGATTCGGCCGCCATGTGGTCGACCCGGGTTTGATTCTCAAAGTGCCGGTTTGTACTAAATGCATGCTTGCAATTGAGATTTTTTTCTTAAGCTATGAAACACATTAGCACTCACCTCACAGTTGCTATAATTTAATGATAACTGACCTACGCCACACCACGTGGAAAGCCGCAAAAATGCTTCAATTTCATTGGCTGTCACTGAGTGTCAGCTATTCACGACTGGCCCGCGGCGGCCAGCCGTGAATAGCTGGAACTCAGTGACAGCCAATGAAATTGAAGCATTTTCCACGTGGTGTGGTGTGGCTTAAATAATAGTATAAAATCGTCCAGACCCTGGTTCGAATCCCGCTCTGGGTGAAAATGTAATAAATGTGAATCCTTTGTTTTACACTTTTTGCTTGATTATCATTAAATTATAGCAACTGTGAGGTGAGTGCTAATGTGTTTCATAGCTTAAGAAAAAAAATCGCAATTGCAAACATGCATTTAGTACTGAGGCATAACTTGATAATGTAATGGCATGGTTATATCCAAAACTTGGTTTGTGGCTATTAAATAATAAGACTTCACTTATTCAGCCGAAACACTTTTAATTGAAATTGCAATTAATTGTTACAATCTCCATGTGCCAGTGCTCCAGAAGGCCAGTCCGCTACTGCATATTACTGTAGTAGAACACAAAAAAAATGCTGGGTTTCTGTAAACACATCATTGGGTTGTTTATTTCGGGTACTTCTATCACAAACGTTGGGTTGCTTTTGCCAAAAGTGCTCAATGCAACTCAATGCAAAAAAAAACGTTTTGTCCCAAGACCTTTTGTTCCGGTGTTTATGGGTGAACACGATGATTTAAGAATTTTATTAAACACGAATATATATATAAGTGGCATTTTAATTCAAATCCAACATTTTAATGGTTAGTGATAGGTGCATGGTCGTCAACTCGCACGTTCTGTGATATTCCATTGTCATTCATATTGCCGTAGCCATTTACTAAAGCATTCGCTAGTTAGTAAGTAAGTAAGCAAATAAAGATAAATTAATAAATAGCTTTAAATGGTATTTCAGCGTAGTAAAAGTACCCTAGCATGAGTTAATAAGAACTAAGAACTATAGATTTGAGAGTCCAAAGAAAGGTTAAAATACACAAGAGGATAGAAATTAAGTATAAACCGTGAAAAGATAAAAGATAATAAAAGATTATTAAATTGAATTAATTTAAGAGAGTTTAAAATTGAGGTCATTTCTAGAAGGAAAAGATGGAAATACAATTGTTCCTTTTTAATTCTCTGTTTATGTATAAAGTATTTTGCATGTAAAATAAAATAATTAACAACAAATTCAAGCGGTTTATTTTACGCATTCTCATAATAAAAGATTATATATTTAATAGTAAAGGATTAGAGATACATTGAGGTGGTCTTTTAAAAGAGTTAAGAATTTTTTGGTTTTCTCACACTCAACAAACAAATGAATCAGAGATTCATTTAACGTATCACAAAAAGAACATTTATCCTATATGAATAAAACAGGATTAGACAAAAATATATGATATGGTAGTATATGCAATGAAAAAGCTATTTACACGAGTGCTCAAATGTAAAGCAAACCCAATTATTAATTTATTGGTTATATTTAACTTCATTCAGCCATTTAAGTTATATGAAAAACAACGTGCCTACCAGCCTACTATTATTTATCTATATATTATCTATTATTATTTTCTCAGTATAAATAAATGTTTTGGGTTTTAAGAACTCTATCAAAAGAGCAAAGACAAACTTAGAAGGAGTGGAAGGTCAGAAACCTCAATGGAGAATACTGCAGTATGACATGGTGTTAACTGCTCTGTGTGTGTATGTGTGTGTGTGTGTGTGTGTGTGTGTGTGTGTGTGTGTGTGTGTGTGTGTGTGTGTGTGTGTGTGTGTGTGTGTGTGTGTGTGTTTTTGGCGGGGGGAGGGGTGTGTGTGTTAAACGGAGAAATGCAGGAGCGCGCGCGCACACACACACCCCCCTCTCCATCTACAAATGCTTTAACAGTTGTCTTGTAAATCGTTGATTAAACCTATGAACACGGCTGTTCAGCATCAGTCCTAAACAATAGGTTACTTGCGTAACCCCGGTTCTCTGATAGCATTAAGTGAGGTGTCTCACTATGGGATACGCCCCTTCCGCGTATTCTTCAGAAGCCCTATTACATTACGCCAGCCCCAATTGGCTGGCAGATGTGACGTTGTGTCTTGGCGTGGCCTTCCCTCCCCCCGTATAAAGGGGGCAGCACAACGTCACTTCGCTATTCAAAACAAGCAACCTCTTCCTCGCTTCACACAGCAAGGAGGGTGATCTGGTGAGACACCTCACTTAATGCTATCAGAGAACCGGGGTTACGCAAGTAACCTATTGTTCTCTTTCAAGCATACGTTTCGGTGTCTCACTATGTGATATCCTAACTCCCGTATTGTCAGATAGCCTGTCTTGAAGTCTTCTGCCAACCTTAACCAACACATTCAGGGCTGAATGAGTTTAGCTTGTAGATTCTGTCCTTACGCTCAGTACTGCATGAGCTAAAGTCTGAGCTGTAACGTCCAGTTTATAAAATCTGGCAAATGTGTGCGGCGATGACCAGCTCGCCGCTTCACAGATATCCTGTAACTCCTTTAAATAGAGCCCATGAACTTGACATTCCCCTTGTTGAGTACGCGCGTAAGCCAGTTGGGGGTTCGAGACCCTTACTGGAATATGCCAACAAAATAGCCTCCACTATCCAATGCGATAAACGTTGCTTAGTGATCGGCTTCCCTGTACGAGGTTTCATCCAAGAAATGAACAGCTGATCGCTCTCCCTTAAACCTCTGGTTCGCTCTGTATAGATGCGTAAAGCGCGCACTGGGCACAGTGTATTTAACTTTTGCTGCTCTGATGATGCAAAAGGGGGTGGATGGAAGGCCCTCAGCTCGAGAGGGTTTATAGCATT